>QLOH01000464.1:0-600000 GCA_026901365.1 Sesbania bispinosa | reverse complement strand
AAGGGTGGATAATATTAAATTGATAAAACTGTATTAAACTATTACTATATCAACTATAAATGTAAATATTTATATTATGAAAACTTTACGTTAAAACTGTATTATTATATGGGTGAATCTTTATATTTCATTGAGATAGAAAATATATACATAAAAGATTATTAATATCAAGGTCATGAGGGGTCCGACTCCGATATAAAAGCTTATTAGTATTTTGATCAAAAGAGATAAATATATGTACATCATAAGAGAATGAAAATTTTATGTGAAATGCATTAAGATTAAAATTTAAATTATAGGAGTAAATACTCAAAAGAATTTAAAATTTATTTGTAACAACATGAAAGTGAAACTTACAAGTTATGGAGAAAAATTAATAGAGTAACGGTAAAAATTGTGGAGATGTACAAGAAGAAAACAAATAATAATAATAATAATAATAATAATAATAATAACAATAATTGTATATACAGAAGCGGTAACTGGATCATGGAAAGGAAAAGAAAAACAGAAAATTTGATGACATCAAACTATTAACTATGAAGACAAACCCGCCCCGAATAAAATAGGAATTACATGAGAAGTGTACATATTTGTAAACTCACGTCTTGATTCCCTGGAAAGAGGATGACAGTATCCTGAAGAGTCCATCTGGGTTATCAGCATGTACCTGTTGATAGACAAAGTTAAATCCTCTTTTTGAATGATGTAACGAGCAAGCTCAACAAAACACAATTCATCCCCATTCATCTACATTCTACCACGGTTACACCTAGCATTAAGTATATAATAAATAAACAAAAATAACCACCCCCAATTATTCCCTAACATCTACATTCTACAATGCTTTATGGCTACTCACATTATTTGAAAGTATTTTAGAAGATATCATAGGCATAGGCCATGTGAGGTGAAAGGTATGCATAGAAGAGGACCATTATATATATATATAACATCACATCACATAACATAGTAACATACCCAGTGGCCAGCATCTTCAAGTACATGCATTTCAACTCCGCCTCCTTCCTCAGCAGCAATCTCCTCTGCAGCATGGATTCGCTGAAGATCTTCAAGAGCCCATCTATGTAAGCTTCTCTCAGCTTTCAAAAAGTTCACATGCACCCCACGAGGTACATCTTCAACAATTTTCCTATTAACAAAAGCATAAAATATTATTGCCTCCACATACAATCTTCTAGTTGTGGAAAAATTAGATTTCAAAATTCAACAATCCCGGCATCAGTAAATGCATTAACCGTGGAATCATTTCTTCAGCAGTACATACAAAATATCAAATTAACTGCCATGCAAGACCTCTTACTAAGTTATCATTCATTCATTCTAATCATACAAATAACAGGACCTTACCTATTCAACTACATTAACAGAATGCTGATAAAAATCAATATATTACAGCTAGCATTGTTATCAAAGATCACAGTAAGTACCACAAATTTGTTTCTTCATAGGATTGATACATTTCTGCTATCCCCCTCAGGTCAAACACCCATGAGAAGCGTGAACCAGGAGAGCTGGTAGGTCGTAGGTTAGTCACAACCCACTGCTTGCAAAACAGGGAAAATAAATTAAAAAATAATAGACATAAATTTCTAGTCAAAAGAACACACCCATTTCTTTTACCTTCATCAATTTTAACGTGAATTATGCATTTTTTTAATCTCCAACTTATTTGTCAAGGCAACAAAGATCTCTAAAAAATTTTAATTATTTAATTAATCATCCATCAAATGAAGTTATCATGCATATATTACAATTCAGAACTCAGAGATAAACAATCTGAACTTGTCTAAGGAGTAAAACCCAAGGGTTCATCTATGAATACAATACAGAGATGTTCATTGTTTGGTCATTAGTCATTACTGATAAGTCCTACAGTTTGGCATATTTTTCTAAGCTGTGGGCAGATTTCATTGTAAAGAATTTGATTCAGTCAAATAGTATTATCTTTTCATCTATTTATAACTTCTATAGAAGAAATTTTTATTAGAATTTAGAAGTAAAGAAAGAAAATAAGGGTGATAAGATATTCCCTTCAAACACAGCAACAAAAGAGAACTAAACAAAGATGGACATTAATACAAGGGAACTCTCCAATTCCTCTGCATGTCTACCAAGTAAACTCCAATATGATTCATAATTTTGTATTTACATGTATTTTATAATTTTTTTAGTAGCATTTTAGCATAAAATGCCACAATAGGAGAATTAACCAAATGTCAAATAAAAATGCATAGTCATTGAAGGTAGAGGAGTAAATGGGATAGTACAATCAAAATATCAAATACTTTCCTCAGGTTCAGGCTTTAGCTTCACCTATCACAACCTTATTCATATAGGACATGTATACAGTATCCAACTATCAATAAACAAGAACATTTTAACACTGCATAACCAAGCCAGAATACATGTACAACTCAAACATTGGTCAATATCAGTGTATGCCATAGTCCTGTACCTGTGCAACATCATTGGAAAACCCTTGTTGAATAAGAGCTTTGACAACATCCCTCTTTGAAGAGACCTTCCTTAAGGAAAAGATCATACAACAATAAAAAAGTTTCTCACAATATAGAACCAAAAAAAGCTAAATATTTCTGTCAATTTAGTAAAATAAAAGAAAAAAAAGAATAGCGGAAGATAAAGTTATTATGTAAACAAGACGACAACCAAAATACCTAGATAATGTTCATAAATAAAAAGTGTGAATAAGCTAGTGAGAATGCACATTATTGTGGTCAACTTCATACTGCAGTTCACTCAATTTTTCCTTCAATTCCCTTCCCTACACTCTATAATTTCCTATATTACCTTTCAGTTTTCCCAATTCTCTCTGTTATTTGATAGTGATATGTCTAAGCAACCAATGTTGAGGAATACCACATCCCCTTCTTCATATGTTATGATAAATACTAATGATTAGGGAAAAGTGGAACATAATTTACATTGATCAGTCCACCATGCCAACAGCTACAAATGAAAAGAGATCAAATATACTAATGAAACAAGATTGCAGTATACTGTTTATGGCACTTCCAATCTCTCCAATCCAAAACTACCTTGCCAATATCCTTAAATGGCTAAATCTTGGCTAAACCCAGTGAGGGTCAGGTAACCTTGCAAGACAATTTTTCTCAAACTCTTATTCTCATATCTATCACAATCACAATTCCCTCATACAAATATTAATAGCCCACAAAAATTTGGTTGACAGGCAACCACTTTTACACACTCCTTATGACGTTCCTAGTTTCCTATTAAAAATAATTATTTCACATAATCTGCACATATCTTTCACATATCTTGATATTAATTACAATTTACAATTTGTATGTACTAAATAGAAAATTGTCAATACTTGTCAACAGGAATTCAGGTCAAAACCATCAACTAGACCTTGAGGAACCAAACCGAGAGCAACACATTAAATAAAATTAACATCACCATTACATTCGTTTTCTCAAAAGACACATTAAGCAAGAAATGCAATAGAACAATCGACTAGATATATACCTCCTTTGGCAGTGTACTTAGAAAGGATATGAGTTCTGCTGGGTGGTCCTCTCCATCTCCACCTGCTCGAACTTTTCCGGGGGTTGCATCAAGAACCCAAGCCTTCAAGTAGCATAGGAACAAGTATGAAACAACTCAGGGGCAGTTATACATAAATAGAAGCAAACAAGAAGACACAAAAATAATTATAATCCTTGTCAACTTTGAATTTCCCTCCCTGCTGAGTTTCTGATAGGCTTAATTTGTTATTTAGTTCAGCATTTTAAGGTCCCGTTCGTAAGATTAGCATATGGGTTTTAAAAAATTATATACATTAAATTTCTAGGCCTTTCCCAGGAACCAATCGGGAAACAGATCCCACATATGAACGAACAAATATTATTTTCTGATAACTCCTTAATGTCTAATATGATACACGGCCATGAGGAGTACGTAAAGCAAACAGTCACAAACACAGATATTTGAGGCCAGCCAAAAGAACCATAATTGAATTCAAAGAGGACTGAATTGTTAGTATTAAGTGACCTCCAATTGAGAGAATCTGATGACCTGCCCACCCAACTAAGAATCATCACCTCTATGACATCTCCATGCACCCCATGTGTGTGCTCTCCCTCTGCACATTTCCCATGCACTATCGCATGTGCTGCATGGTTCTTTTATGGCCACATTATTCTGCAGCCATTTGTCCTGGTCATTTTCTCATACTCTTCTGACCACACCTCCCACTGATGGAGCTTTTTCGCACTCACTCTCAGCTGCATCAACACCAGTTATTAACTTATTATCACCCTCTAATGGAATTATGGAAACAGTGAGGTCCTGGCTGTTATCTCCATTCTTAAGCACTGAAGTAACCAGTCATGAATTCCTCAAGAACAGGTTCTCTTTGTTTCTTTATTTGGACTGAGCATTTTCCAGTCTATTTTCTTGTGCCACCTGTTCTGGAAGAGACTTCAACAGAGTGGTTGATGGCCTTTTTCCGGTCTAAACAACCCCCTTGTGTGTTGGTTCCACCACTGCAAGGGGCTGGTTGGCTGTAAATCCGCTGCAATCTATCATCTGTTAGGATTTGCTGTTCTTTGCACTTGTGTTCATAACACTTTACTGATGTTTGGCCTGTATTTGGACTATTTGATCTTATTCGATTATTCCTACATTTATTACTGAACTATTGGGTTCTGTTTGTCTAAATCTTCTTCTCAGGCATATATTCAAAAGTATTAGGATGATCAAGGGAAACCCCTATCTTTCCTATGTCCTCCATATCATCACCCTAAAAGCCTGGTTAAATCTTGTAGTAGTGTTTGGCACACAGACAAAACGGAACAGGACAGTCTATTCCATTATGCTCTTGTTGGTTCCACCTTTTTACTGGAACCAAAACGCAGTATATTTTTTCATCTTATGTGAATGTGTGCTATTTTTAATATGCATGATCAAACAGAGAACACAACTCATATTTTTTGTTCTGTCCAGTTTTGTTCTAACCTATCTACAAAACATTACCATTGCATATTTTTAACATAAAGATCAAAATTGTTTAAAGTTGATCCAAAATTAGTTCAGTAAAAGCAAACAGCAACCAAATTTGGGCTTACTCTCACTGGCCGAGCAAGAGGTTTTGCAGCTTGGTCCACCATGCTCAAAACAACTGAGAAGACAGGACAATGCAAGTAAAAAAGACGTTATAAAGGAAGGTACAAAAGAAGTAATTAATAGAAGTTAAAATGTTCATTAACTAACCTTTTCCACCAAAACTATGACCAACTAACACACGAGGTGTCATTCTTAGCTCCCGAACCTATCCAGAAGAGAGAGGATGTTATTACGAGAAAGGAAAATAAATTCAACGTATACATAACAGTATGAACCTAAGCAGTACTCTTAAATAAAATCTGTTGAGTACAACAAGCAAGTTTGATTAAACATTACAAGTTTTGTATTAAAGGTAGAATATTTCTTAAACACAGAAAACATATTTGATTAAAAAAACCATTCCCATAATTGATATCATTTAACATTTCAAGGTCAACAAAGGACGATCTATTGCAACTAAAAATCAAGGGAAGTAAAACAGTAAAGCCAATAACTAATTGAGGAAACTACTTGAGGAATTCATGTAGATCATAAATCATGAAAGACAAAAGAAGGGCTAGGAAGGGGTGAGATTCCCCAGGAGGACACCCAAATGGTTGAGCACTGGGTATTCCATCTCATAGAACCCAGGTTCAAATCCCATTAGGAGAGGGTAAAGTGGGATTGATACAGACCCCTGCCCCATTCAATAGCATGCTTGACATATAAAATGACTTACGAAACATGTTAAAGAATGCATACCAGTTTCAAAACATCAAGAGCAGCAGATGCAACAGTATGGGGACCTCTCTTCCTGATTGATGCTGAATCGCCATGACATCGCAGGTCTACTAAAAGAAACTGTCAATACCAACACAAGAAACAAACAGGATTTAGATTGATGTTCATCTAAAATGTTCTAGCATTGCAATCCCTACAACCAGAATATCACACAGAATACAAAATATTGCCTAAATAGAGTTAAACAATTTGATCCATTTTTTTTTACACCATCAATAAACATGAAAGTCTAGCATCATTGTAGCAACCAAGGTTTTTCACTTTAAGAAAAATATTTTAACATTTTTTCATAATTGTGCCAATAAATGGTTCATTGATAGTATAAATAGTTTTACACCGTTAGTGAATCAAAATTAAATCCATGGTCATAATCCCTAGTATATCTACAAAATATTTATATAGGAAGAAAAATCTAACAACGCTTAGCACAAAAATGTACAGCAAAATACCTGCCACATAGGAAACACTTGTGCCAATCTTTTAGCAAAAGTTCCTGCAATACCATTTATTCAGTGGTGAATTATGAAAGTAACAACCCATTCTTTCTCATTCAAATTTGCCTGAGAACTATAAATAGTTACTTGTAAATATAAAAAAAATCTAACCAAATATTAGACACCACATGAAAGCTACTACAAAAAGAAGAAAGGCAAACACAAAATTAAATATTTAAAATCATTTGATAAAGAAGCCAAGGATAAGCAACTCAATTGTCCTTTAGATCAACATACTACAAATCATTCCCTTAACAAAATAATACATTGATGCTAGCAACAAACTACATGATCATATATAGTATCACAAAGTAAGCATAGGAATTCAATCATATCTCATTGTAAACTAGCTTAGTCTTCCGCTTGCCCAACTAACAAGGGATCTTTTGAAATTAATGAAGGATAAATAAGTTGAATTTAGGTTATTTACATCTTATATCAGCATTACTTGAAAGTTGAAACCTCAGAGAAATCCTTTAAAACATATTATGCTTATAATCCATAATGAACCCCAGAAAAACTTCAACTTAATGTGTTTTATGGAACTCATGTTTTTTCACTTGAGTCTCTATAATGTCAGTTCCATCAATGCCATCCTTCAATGTTACATTTATGTTGCCCTACAGTATCTTTCTGATGAATGGCCACACCAGCAACAAAAACAGATACATAAGATCCTAGCATATTTAATTAATAGCGATTCACTAATAGCGAATATCAAACTAAAATGATATGGAACCATGCCGATGGAATTAGAAATACCAAAATAGTTGAACTTTTAAGTTGCAAGGCTTTTAAACAATTGATCACACAGTGGCTATGAACATCCAGATCTCCAACCAAGATTAAAGTTACTCTAAAATTCTTGACGAGTTTGAGAGCATGTTGAGGAGAAGCATGGTTTGATTGGGTGGAATGCATCATTGCAACACGATAATCATACACATTATACGAAATTCAGGCCATGTATAAAGTATCACAGAAGGCTTGTGAACAATATGTAAACAGTAGCACACACCCCAGTTTTTTCCTGCAACCTAGGATCCCATGCAGAAAGACAGCTGTTGGTGGATCGGGTAAAGATCTGTCCATAACAGAACTCCATCTCACCTGTATACCAAATTATTTGTGTATTAGTCTTTTGAAAAGAATTTGCTACTGTATACTCTTTACAGCAATACATAAAAAACATATCAATGAGATTCATTTACTTCTTCACTATGAAAATGAATGGAGTTTGCAATCCAACTTCATTTTACAAACTTTTATGTCAATATGTTCACACAGTTTCAAATCTATTTTTGTTAAGAAGCTTTTTGAACATGTTGGTAAACAACTACTGGTTTTGTATTGTTAACAATTTTTGCTTTATAGTAACCTTTCCAATTAAGGGAAAACCCAAGAAAAAGAGAACCATCCTCTTTTAAGAACCAGTACAGTGAATTCACAATTTTGGTTTTTTTCCCCAAAAATACAATTTTTATGTTCTTCAAAAATCATTTTTCTTGTAGAAAAAGAACTTTTTTGCATAAGGTAAGCTTATATAATTTATATCTAACATTCTTCCAGAAATCATCCCAACTTCAAAACCACAAATCTCTGTTTAGCCCAAAGGCTAAAGCCACATGATATAAGTGACATGGAGGCCAATGAGGGAAGATCCTCTTGCATTGTCAGCGAAGAACAAGTGAACAACTAAACAAGATATGAATTTAAAAATGAATACGCCACCCACATATGCACATATATGCCCTACTGGATTGAATGGAACACAATATGACATCTAGAAAGTGAGAAGATTAATTCTCTGCAAAGTGCAAACAAATTCTTGCTAGATGAAATGGAAAACCAAGAAATAGATAATACTTACAAGTGCCCCTTGAATCAAATCATATCCCTGCAGACACAAAACACACACACAAACACACAAAAAGAAAAAAGACCGTCAGTTATAATAAACAAGGATAGAATTAAATACTTTTTAATGGAGGAAAGAATCAGATACATTTTGTCATTAGTAATTGAGACGTCTCAATTTTATTAACCCGCCTACTCAAAATATCAAACAAAATTCATAGTAACTGAGAAATCATTATAAACTTCTTTTCTCTGTTGTTATTTCTTCTTATCTTTCAGTGCCTAGTGTAAAAACGCCACACCAAATAAATTAACCATAAAAATGTATGCAGTGAACTGTCAGATTACCAAAATGTTAGAGGAGGTGACCACATCTCCCTTTTGTCCTATAGCGTCGCCCACTAATGCCATAGATATGGTCCGGTGTTTAACTGCCCGGCATGAGTGACTAAGAGCCAACCGAGAGACATTGAATTTGTCATTCTACATCAAAAAATATCAATGGATAACTTGTGAGGTACATAGCGTCAACTTATCACACTACTGATTGATAAAGACGTGCAACCGAATACGAAGCTCGAGAGACAAAAATAGCAACCTAATTATCATGTAAACAGATTTAGTAGTAAAAAAAATAGCGGTTCCACTGCTCAAAAGTTGAAATAACCCTTGCGAAGCTCAAATGCGACTATGATATGTACCACATTTCCAGCGCATAGAAATAATAGAAAGAAAGGGATGAGAATGGGGAAAGAAACGCACCTCAGAGAGCCGCAGAATGGGATAAGTGGGCTTGGAATTCCTCCATGAATTAGAGGCAAACCTCGTCTTCCGCTCCGACGAGTTAACCGCGGCGGTGGCGGTGAAGGTGCAGCATGGCGAGGAATTGGAAACTAGCGGCATCTGAGGGAAAGGGAAAATGGAGATCGGAGAAAGAGTGGAGTGGAATGGGAAAGAAAGGGGCTGACGGAGACACCGAAAGATGCGGTGGTGTCTCCGAACTCCCTGGCGGAGAAAGAGAGAGGGACGCGAATATAGCCTTAACTCTCTCTCCCCCTTTCTCCCTTACAAAAATTCACGCGCTTTTTTTTTGTCTAAATAATTTGTGTTTATACTTGGAGCTGTTTTTGCTTGGTAGCTGGTCTGTCTGTGGAATAAATAATTTGTATTTGAATTTAATTTAATTGAAAAGTGAAAAATAAGCAGCACCGTCCATTGCCAAATGCCAACGCCCAACTGTGACAATGGCTATAGTGCCATGACCTTTAACACGTGTTCTGCCTTTGGGTTTTCACATGGATCGGGTAGTCGGTTGACGGATCAGCCATCTATACTTTAAAAAAAAAAAAAAAAAAAAAAGTCCCTTGCAAAGTTTGTTCTAAAACAAAACTCAACAATAACATGCCAATTAAAACATTAAATTTCACTCCGTGATGATAAAAAAATAAATTTTCTCCTTTTTCAAGCTCTAATTTCTTATCCTAAAAAATTAAAGGAGTAAAAATGTAATTAAACCAAATACTAATCAACACTCGTATTGTTTATTATTATAATTTCATTTAAAAATGGTTTATTTTATAATGTAAATATTTGTTTTACGTACTTCAATAACAATGCGTTTATCCAAAAAACTATGGAGTAACCATCTTAAACAAAAAAAGAAGAGGAATTGTTCCTTAACTGGTCGCCCTACAGTTCTCTCTCTCATTCCTATCATTTCTTTTTGTTGTACGAGATAGTGTAAAAATGATTGTACAAATATTTTTTTGGGTTTCTTTACAAATTTAATTACTATGTATTGTCAATATAAAAAAATCATAAGAACATCTAATGATGTGTTGTCACATCATTTAATAAATGTGACACCTCGTATATTATTAAATTCATTAAATGATGTGACAACATGCCATTAAATATTAATGTAGTTTTTTTACACTCATAGTGTATAATTGTTGATTGCGGTGTTGGCAAGCGTACCAATATCGTGGTAGTATAGTAGATTTTAAAGTAACGGTTATCGTACCCACGAGGAACTCGAACTACTATTGACTCAACACAATTTAGTTCACTAAGTATTTACATAAAAAAATAACGAAATTGTCATTTTGGTTTTTGTAAAAAGTTTGGTAAAACAAGTTCATAAAATTAAACAAAGGTAGTAAAATGGGTTTAAAAGCAAATTTATAAAATGGGGATTGAACTCGTCGTTATCCTTCCTCAATATTCTACTAGTTCCTGTACCTACTGTTTCATTAACATTGATGCAATACTCTAAAGTCGCCTAGGTCGATCCCTCGCACCTAGAGATTCTAAGAATAATATATTTAGATATTGATTCCTCGCATATCAAATGCATATCTCATCCTTACGAGCGGGTATTCAAGAAATCGATAAATAAATATCTATTTATAGTATATAAAACCTACCTAGTAGAAACGTTTAGTTCGAAATCAAAAAAATACCTTTCGGTCAAGACTGAGATTTGATAACAAGAAACTATTTGATTAAAATAGAGTCAAGAGTTAATACAAAATGAAACTACCTATGTCAAATGAAAGTAAAATATAGAAATCTAAATAGAATACTTCGGAGTTCGAAGACTTCGTTCAATCCCGGCTGAGGAGGTTAGCCACTCATGGTGGAGGGCAACCCACAAGATGAGATGCAGGGGAGAAAATCCCTTGCCCTAGCAGAGCTCTGGAGAGAGAAGAGAAAACTTGGAGAAGAGGATAAGGTTTGTGTTCAGTCATCCAAGTGTTCAAAAGGTCTCACTTTCCCTTTTATAGTGCATGCAGAAATTCAGAGGGTAAGTGTGCGCTCAAGCGCACTACATGCGCGCTTAAGCGCGTATTCAGCAGCAAAAGGGGTGGCTTCAGAAGATGGGGCACTCAAGTGCACTACATGCGCGCTTGAGTGCACCTTCAGAGGGTGGAAAGGAAGCTTGAGAACGTTGTGCGCTCAAGCACTCTTCCTGCATGCTTGAGCGCACCTTCAGATAATGGATCATGCTCTTCAGAAAATGGTGCGCTCGCGCCTTCAGATGATGAACTTCTTAGCTTTTTCTCTTATCTCCATTTGCTTCTTAAAATTATTTCCACTCTCAAAACCTGCAAAAAGTTATATTCCTCATCAAAATAGCATCAAAACTCCAAAATAAATTAAATATTAACTACAATTAAAAACAAAGCAATAAGAGGTCAATTGGGGGTAAAATTAAGAACAATCATCGTCCCAAAGTGCTAAAACTATACCTAAAAATACTAATTCTACGCACTTATCAATAATTATTAAAAAAATTCTAAGTTGTTCCCATGTGATATTTCAACATATCTAAAACAAATAAGTTTGTATTAGGAATTAATGAACACACATTTATCAATGCACATATTTTTTATACATGCACCAATTATTGATACAAAATTACCTTTTTTGATAAGTTAAAATGTGCTTATGGGGATAAGTTAGAAAAATCCAAAACGATAGACAACCAGTTGTTTAATTCATATACAAGTCTAACACTCTCCATATCTCTATTTATCTTTATATCACATTACATCACTTACTATACCTATTAATTTTCTCTCTTTTGTTTTTATTTTGCTTTGAGTTACACTCATCAGAGTGCTCGTAAAACATTTCATCTTTTTTATAAATCCATGATAATATTTACACCATTGAACTAGAATGAAAATGATTATTTTAAAACCTCATTTTTTAGAGTGTATGAAATGTAAAAAAAGAGGGAGAACAAAAAAAAGGAGAAAGAAAATGAAATATGTGATAATTGATAGTATAAAAAAAAAGAAAAAATGATAGAAGAAAATGAGGTGTAAATGATTAAATGTTAAAATTACTAGTGTGAAAGCACCAACACTCAACAAGTATTACATAACTCAGAAGATAATAGTATAACAATTTTAGGATAGACTCAACCATGTCTTTGTCTACCTACCATACACCCCAATTTTTTACCATGTTCAAAACGTAAACTTTTTTTGGAGTAAAAAAAGTGGGTGTTTGTTAGGGTTCATCTTCTTTATGGGTGGTGTACCGACTCCCATTTTTTTACCTTTTATAATAGGTTTTTTGACCGGATAGAATTTAACAGGGTCAGATGTTTGAACTTTTTCAAATTGTAAATAAGGGCTCCAGTATATTTTACACTGCCCGACAATAATGCAGTCACTTGAACTAGGTCAGATGACCAAATTTTGTCCTTTTGTAATTAAGGTTATATCCAAACCCAATGAGGGCATTAAAGTTATATCCACCCACTCTAGCAGCCCAATTGATTCACTGTTGTTTTACCTAGATCCGTAAAGAAGGAAATGGAGTTGCGCATGCCCTTGCATCCCTTGCCAAGGATCAGAAGCTGCCTATTAACTGGGTTCTCTTGCCACCGCGCAAAGTCTCACAGGCTCTATCTAAGGATCTTCACATCACTGTCTCTGTCTAAGGTTCCATCGATCATAGGAGTATCTCCGAAGCTTAGAGAGCCTCTCCTGGCTTTATTCCCCCCTCTAGCTTAGATCTCGTCTCTGATGTGAGAACGCTTTTCTTGCTTTAGGGTTTCTTTAAGTGCATTTCCAGCTGTCTTTATTGTTCAGAGTTTGCTAGATTCGCGTGTATTTAGTCAGAGAACATATCTAGGGGCTTCTTTGTTTATTTATATAGATATGTTGTATCTCTGTTTTGGGCTGGGCCCTGTTTTGTAAGTGCCGATTTGGCCTTCTTTAATCCATAGCTCTGTTAACCAAAAAAAATAGTAGAAAAGATAAATAAACTAACATAAATATTATGAAATCAATATTTAAATCTCCATTTTAAACAAATTTCATGTACCATATAGAATTAATTAGCATTAACAACTTTCTCTCGTGCAGTGTTTGTAATAAAAAATTCAAAACATATAATATAAGCTAATAAAAAATCACGAGTAATATTAAATAATAAAATATAATTCTCTAACAAGAAAAAATAACCCTAGAAATTTGTCTTCAATCCTCAACCTCAAAACTTCATAATCTCTTCACAGATTTGTGAGGGACTGTCTCGAGAGGACATGCATAAAATTTGGTGATTTTTATCATTTCCCTATATTTTATATTATTTATTTATATTAAAAGTGCACTAAAATGAAAGAAAAATACAAAAAGCTCAAAGAGTTTTGATTTTTTTTTCATGTAACGACTGTGGTAAAAAGTTTCAAATCGATTTGAAATAGTTGTTATATGGCGGCCATTCACTTGATAAATGTGAGAATTATATGGTATAGAACACAAACCCTGACTCTATTTACATCAACTTAGGTTCATTCCCCAACCTCAAAGCTTCATAATCTCTTCACAGTTTTGCAAGGGAGTGCCCCGAGGGATATGCACAAAATTGGGTGACTTTTATGATTTTTCTCTATTTTCTATTATTCATTTAAGTGAAAAATGAATTAAAATAAAATAAAAATACAAAATTCTCAAAAACTTAAGGAAAAATAATTTTTGTGTAGCATTACACATGTCACAATTGTGGTAAAAGTTTCAAACTTTCTACCAAAGAGCTAGTTATTGTTCTCATTTTCTCTATTTCTTATTATTTACTTAAGTGATAAATGAATTTAAATGTTAAATATTAACAAATGAAATGGGAAAATTGTGGAATTTTTTTTAGCAAAACACAACCATCTCCCATTTCAATCTTTAAACAATTCGAATGTTTCATGCCTCTATCACTATGAAGGATCACCAGTGACCCATATTTGAAAAACACGGAAGGAGCACTTCCAAAATTAAGATTTTTTTTTTGCAAACAGGTAATTGGTCAACAAATCATGATAAGTCATTATTTTAATAATAAATCTAACAGTGTTTAAAGGGTTGGAACGATACAAAGTCTAAGTCAAAAATGGTTCGTGGACCTTGCAAAAAAAAATGGGTGAAGTTTAATTTAGAGCATGTTTGGTTCAGTGTTATTCAACATTAAAAACAACTGCATTAGGGAATCCAAACTCCAGCTTAGTCACTTTCAAACCCAAACCAAACATACGATTACCTACATTATTCCCGATTTTTTTTCCCTCCAATCCTCTAGACATATATTTTACTTTAGCCTAGGTAATTGCAGATTTGGATTGAAATCATCTGTCTCATTTTCCTGTGCCTTTTTCCTTTTCCCACCAATAATCAAGTGACAACTCAATTAAAAGTCCAACTCAACATTTCCACTGAGCCTGACGCTGTTAATAGTCTTTTTTTTTTTTTTTTGTAATCGTTCCTCCAAGTCTCCTGCTATATTTTCTCGCATCCATTGCTCACTCTCTCGTTGCTGTGTGAATTTCCTCCCTTATTTTAGTTTTTGCTCGTTAGACATAAGATGTTGACATTAGCCGCCATGTTTATGGACTGTTGTGTGTGTGTGCAGATCCTATAAAGTTTTTTTTTTAGATAAGCCCTATAAAGCTATGTTTTAAGCTTAGATCCTATTGGACAACCTCTTCTCTGAATCATCTATGTTTAAGTTTTAAAAAATAGTATAAAAATAACTTTATGTCTTCAACTTAATAATTACATAATTTTTTTTTCTCAATTTGATTACTGATTCTGAATTTGATTTCTTTCGGACGGTTATAGCAAGTATCTTTTTTTCCAAATTAAGCTCCCATCACCTACCAGCATGTTTTAACATCAGGTTCACTATACGCAATCTATTACGACACAACCAACCAATGTAGAATTTTGATGTGAGGATGTGATCATTTTAATTACTTGCCAATTATCATGTGACCGCGTTGACTACCGTTGCCAAGAAAGCTTTCATTGACAATATGCCAAGCTTCCTCTACGAGTCCTTGATTGGTACCTCCCTGGATTTACAAGATCTCTCTTTAGCTTCTTGAAAATAGCAGCAAAACCTTTGTCCTCAGCAGAAGTGTTGGTGACCAGTTGGGTTTACTTTATGTACTTCGTTGGCTGTTGCATTTCCTCGAACAGATTATCCCCAATTTGTGGAAGGAAGACAGGGTATGTGAAAGAGACGCTGCATAGGAGTGTTGAGAGGGAGCGGTTAACGACGTCAGGCTAGATGAAAATGCTGAGTTGATGGAATAAATTACAGTAAAAGAAGATAAATTAAGAAATTACAATAAAAAGTAAAATTGACAATGATAGTGGAATGAGGCGCGTTTTCGCTCTCTTTAAGGTGATTCACGCCACCACGGGAGATGTTCTTCCTCCAACGGTGCAGTAGGTCTTGACGCGTTCACCTCCAGGATACAACAGTCCAGCTATCACTGATTTAGTCTCTTTTTCCTGCACAAAATAGAGACAAAGTTCCACCCCAAAACCTTTCTATTGTCCAGAATTTTTTAGAGATAATTTAGAATGTAAAAGGAAGATTAAGATATACCCTCTATTACCTGACTAGCTATAATATATAATAGAATTATTATTATTATAAAATTATAACAGTTTAAGAAATTAAAATTTGATAATGATATTAAATTATTTTTGGAATTAAAAACGTAAATGATAGTACACAGATACTTTCCGTTTTATGTTTTCAACGTTTCTATTTAATGTATATAAATTTGATTGATTGTTATAGTATCAATTTGAATGTTTCAAATTGATTCTGATTAGCTGGAGTAATAAATAGAGATTTATATGCACGTTGATTTTTACAACACAATCAATCTAATCAATTCTTGCAATCAAATAAAAAATGTTACAATCATAAAACAATTATTATTATTTTATAAAAATATAATAACAAGTTGGACTTTTAATTGAGTTGTCACTTGATTATTGGTGGGACAGGAAAATGGGAAAGAAGATTTTAATCCTTGCAGATTTACCCCTCGTTTTAGGGGTCGTGCGGGGTGGTTGCGAGTTTTCAATTTTATTTTTTAAAAATTTTCAATCAAGTTTTTACAACTCAAAACCAAAAACTGAAAACCACTTATTGTGATTTTCAAAATGTTTATTTTGAAAACCATGAAAACAAGTTTTCAGTTTTTGGTTTTGAGATATAAAAACTTGATTAAAAATTTTTAAAAACCAAGAACTGAAAATTCGCGACCAGCACAATGACCCCTGAATTACTAATTACTAAACTGTAAAGCACATTGCATTTTTTTTTTTTTTGGCTTTTATTTGTCTATTCAGCGGCTCAAGTTTTGAAAGTGTAGTCTTCTCATAGCTTCCCCAAACACAACCTCTCCCCTCTGCTCGAAACCTAAGGGTCCTTCCGTCGCACATCTTCACCGCCGGTGTTCATCCCCTTCGGTCCATTAGCATCAGATTGGTACCATTACAAGTTGCTTCTGTGCCGCCGTCACGGTCGACCCTTCACGAGGTTGGTCCAATACTCTCTTCCAATTGAGCTGTTCATTTTAGCCACCAGTTCCATTTCATCTCATCTCATCTCATGATACTGTTGGTGACTGCTTTTGAATGTCTAGTTAATACTATTTGATGTTGGAAACGGTATTGCTGAGGCAGTTACCAAACCACATCCATCAAATGTTGGCGAAGACACGTGTTTGGTTCTTATTTGCCATGAACATGATCACAACCCATATATCTTTAGTTTATGCCATCTTCCACGTTACCTTCTGGACCCAGACGCCTCTTCTTGTCTCAGCTTCAGAAGTGCATTCCAAAATCATGGAAACAACCCACCAAACCCTTTCACAAACCAATCGTGTCTGGTGATGCATCATCTATGGTTGGTGTTCTTATTGCATCTCTCAAGGATTTTGTGACCCATGGGCACTTATCAAATGCATTTAAAACCTTCCTTCAAATACAGCACCATGCAGCTTCTTCCCATCTTATCTTTCACCCCATTAGCTCTCTTCTTTCGGCTTGTATCAACCTTAAGTCATTGCCACAGGGTAAGCAGATTCATGCCCATATCATATCACTGGGTCTTGATCAACATCCTATGTTGGTTTCCAGGCTTATTAATTTTTATGCAAATGTCAATCTCCTTGCTGATGCTCATATTGTCACTGAGAACTCTAATAGTTTGGATCCTTTGCATTGGAATATGCTTATCTCGTCATATGTTAGAAATGGGCTCTTTGTGAAGGCTCTTTCTGCCTATAAAAAAATGTTGAGTAAGCAGATTAAACCAGATGATTTCACTTATCCATCTGTTCTCAAAGCCTGTGGCGAATTGTTAGATTGTACTACTGGGGTGGAAGTTCACAAGTCTATTGAAGCTAACTCAATGGAGTGGAGCTTGTTTGTGCACAATGCACTGGTCTCTATGTATGGTAGGTTTGGGGAACTGAAGGTTGCTCGTCAATTGTTTGATAATATGCCAGATAGAGATTCTGTTTCTTGGAACACCATAATCAGCTGTTATGCCTCCAGGGGTATGTGGGATGAAGCATTTCAGCTATTTGGAAGGATGCAGGAGGAGGGTATTGAAATGAATATAATTATATGGAACACCATTGCTGGAGGGTGCTTACATTTAGGCAATTTCAGGGGGACACTTAAGTTGATTTCTCAGATGAGAACATCTATTCCTTTGGACTCTGTTGCAATGGTTGTTGGATTAAACGCATGTTCCCACATTGGAGCCCTTAAATTGGGAAAGGAGATTCATGGTCATGCTTTAAGAACTGGTCATGATGTGTATGACAATGTAAAAAATGCATTAATTACAATGTATTCCAGGTGTGGAGACCTTGGGCATGCATATATGTTGTTTCATAAAATGGAAGACAAAGGTTTGATCACTTGGAATTCTATGCTCTCTGGATATGCTCACATGGATCGAGCTGAGGAAGTCTCCTTCATTTTTAGGGAAATGTTACGTAAGGGTGTTGAACCTAACTATGTGACTATTGCAAGTGTTCTTCCCCTCTGTGCTCGCATAGCAAATCTACAGCATGGTAAGGAGTTTCATTGCTACATTATAAAGCGTGAACAGTTCAAGGACTATTTATTGTTGTGGAACACCCTCGTGGACATGTATGCAAGGTCTGGTAAAGTTTTAGAAGCCAGAAAAGTGTTTGATTTATTAAGTACAAGAGATGAAGTCACATATACTTCCATGATTATGGGATATGGTATGATGGGAGAAGGAGGAACTGCTCTAAAACTATTTGAAGAGATGTGCAACTTGGAGATTAAACCAGATCATGTAACTATGATTGCAGTTCTAACGGCTTGTAGTCATTCTGGTCTTGTAGCCCAGGGGCAATTTCTCTTTAAAAAGATGATAGATGTTTATGGGATAATTCCCCGCATTGAGCACTATGCCTGCATGGCTGATCTCTTTGGGAGGGCTGGTCTTGTAGACAAAGCAAAGGAGATTATCACAGGGATGCCATACAAGCCAACTTCGGCTATGTGGGCCACTCTCATAGGAGCTTGTCGAATCCATGGAAATACAGTGATGGGGGAATGGGCTGCTGGAAAGTTGCTGGAAATGAAACCTGATCATTCAGGTTATTATGTGTTGATTGCCAATATGTATGCCGCTGCTGGTTGTTGGAGCAAACTAGCACAAGTGAGGACTTATATGAGGAATTTGGGTGTGAGAAAGGCTCCTGGTTGTGCTTGGGTTGATATCGGCAGTGAGTTTTCTCCCTTTTTGGTGGGGGACACTTCCAACCCTCATGCATCTGAGATTTACCCCTTGATGGATGGATTGAATGAGCTAATGAAAGATGCTGGTTATATACGTAGTGATGAGTTTGTTTCATCCGAGGAAGATTTTGAGGAGATGAATATCGTAGGAAATGTATACTGAATACGAATTAAACATGTAATCTATTGGTCCAAATTTATTGATTTTTCTTCCTACTTTAGATTGTCTCTACGGTTTCTATTACATTTCTTTTGATTCATAATTAAATTTATAGTGAATACAGTCATAAAAAAAGTAAAAAAATATAAATTATATGTAATAATTATTTATGTAGATTGATTATTATAAATATATAATTAAACTTTATATATATTATTTATAATATGATTGTAATTTTATAAAATTTTAAATTGTTGATATATTAAATTTGTTAATTTAAAGTTATATTATATGATATTAAAGTCTATTTTTTATTTTCTTTTTATGATTTTTAAATTCTTAAAATATCCACAAATATCTATGATCATTTACTACTTATGCACATGTGCCACAAATAGTTAAAAAAATAAATAAGAATCATTTAATCTAATTACATTTTTCTAATTTTATCTTACTTTTCTTCCTGAGCAAACTAAAAAGAAAAATTCATATTTTTTTTCTTTTACTTTCTTAATTTAAACATGTAAAATAATTACATATTTTCTTAATTTTCTGTCCTCTATTTTTATCCTTTTTTTATTATTTATTGTCTCTTTGCAAGCAAAGAAGGTTTAAAGTGAAAACAAATGTATAATGTGTACCGTGTACGTGTCTATCCTACTTTTCTCCAAATATAATGGTTGGTAAGAGAATTTCTTGTCCAGTGATAACATAATAAATTGGTTTAATTATATTTTTTTCTCTTAAAATATCACAATTTTTTCATTTGATATATTTTTTATTTTTTATTTTTCTTTAAAAAAATCCTCCAAAAATAAAATTTTCCTAAACAATCCCTCCATTTTTTTTATAATTATTTTTTTTCCAAATGGCCCATAAAAAATATCACAATTTCTAAACTATTCTTTTAAAATATCGCAATTTCCAAACTAATCCTCTAAAATATCACAATTTTCCCAAATGACTCCCCTATTTTAGGTGTCATATCAGCACTTTATAGTAAAAAAAGGAATCATTTTTAAAGGACCACTTTAAAAAAATAAAAATTGGGGACCAAATTAAAAAAAAAACACGAAACTAATCAAACCTAATAAATTTTACACACTAAATTAAACCCAAATTTAAATCCTCAAAAATGCATTCTCTAAGACTCTTAACACTATTGATGATGAACAACAAACAATAACTACATAATTTTATGTTTATATTCGTAAACCTGTGAATTCCCTAGATCAAAAACAAAATTTCCAGAACTTAGGCAATAATAGAGTCTAAATTCAACAGATTTAAATCCTTCTAAAAAATCAAAATGCATTCTGGAATACGCCTAACACTATTGAATATGAAAAAGCAAACAACTATATAATTGCATGTTTGTGAAGTACAGCTGTGACCTGTGAGTTCCCTAATTCAATCCAAAATTTCCTACAAAACTTTAGCTCTATATTGAGTCTCAAGACAATCCACTTAAGAAAAACATAGCACTCGTATAATGTGAGGCAAAAAGTTTCTCGGCCTGATGAGGACTAGACCATTTCGCAACTGAAACGGGGAGGGGTAGAAATCGGAAGCAAGGAATTTAAAAGTTGAAGTCAGCGATCAACATCAACTAACTCGACATCAAATACAAGCCACGAATTTGGTGGTATGCTCCCAACACGTTTGTCTGCGTATCTGCATAACGTAAAACAAAACACTTAGCATAAACAACATAAGAGGCTATTCTCAGCAATAAAACCAGATTAAATTAATCGTAGTTATCCATAAAACATAGAATGTGACATCCAACACGAGACAAATCATACAGTAAATTTCTAATCACACCAAAGACCCTTCAGGTATAATACAGAAAAGAAGACATGGAGCAATTTCATACCCCATAGATGGTGGGATTGTGATTCTTCTTTTGTCCCCAACCCTCATCCCTGAAAAAAAGTAGAATAAAATTACAATAAGTATTAAGAATAACATGAGACGGCATAAAATCTTATCACTATATATTACCATTGACTCCAACCTCCCACCCCTTGATGACTTGTCCTACACCTGCAAACACCAATAAAAATAGGTAAGGGAAAATAAATAGAAATGAAAATACTGAAATATTCAACACATCAACACAGTATATTACCAAGGCGAAATTTAAAGGGTGCTCTTCCCACATTTGAGTCAAATATTTTCCCATCCTTTTTCAGCTTGCCGATATATTTAACACTGACCTGAAATCAAACAAGAAGCTCCTGTTAGAAGACATTACATATAAAAAATAGGTTAAACAAAATTACACATCAGTAAGCTATGTCAATTCAATCAACAAAAAATCAGTAGATGATGTGTAACCTTCTTTCCAGGAGCAGCTCTTTTGCCATCTGGTTTACCCATAAATAGCTCCTCTATAACCAACCCATTTGGAAAGGTTCTCACTTGAGATGGCTTGGCTTCCGTTTGTTCCTTACCTTTCTTCTTAGAGGAAGACACATTCTGATTTTCAGCAGTTATAGAAATTTGATTTGCAGCAGCTTCTCCTTCAGATTCTTTGGTCTTTTTCTTCTTTTTCTTCTTGTTTTTTTTCTCAACAGGGACCCTGCCCACAAACTCGAATAGTTATTAGTTAGTAATACAGTACAGAATGTGAAGAATGTAACAGAGAAGGGAGGAAATTCAGCCTCCTAAATTTCCAAGCTTTAATGTATCAAGCAAAGGAGAGAAAGTGTAATTGAAAATGACTCCCTTGGTACAAAAGTTCATCAGAAAACCAAGCAAGACTTAGAGTTATCTTCTAATTTACCGAATGTAAAGACATCAAATGAGAAATAAAACTCAATTTCAAATGTCATATTTACAATAAAAAACAACCAAAGCCTTTTCCCACTGGGTGGCAATAGAATTTTTATTAGAAATGACCAGGTCCTTTGAGGATTTAGTAAATAAAAGATGAACAAAAATTTAGCTTTGCATACTGATATCAAAAATAGAAAAATTGAGATATTTCATATTGTAGATTAAATATTTCAATCAGCCATCCATCCATACCACCAAAATCCCTGTGCAATTTAACTGATACTCTAGTTATTCAGATGAAAGCTTACTCGTTATTGGATAGTTTCCCATCATGCCCATCCTCTGCATAAGAAACATTGTTCAGGTTGGTTGTAGTTTTAACCTCCTCAGGATGCTTTTCATCTGGCGTAGTAACATTAGTCTCTTTGCCATTGCCCGATGCCGGTGTAATTTCCTCTTTACCATTTTCTTTCAACTTATTTTTCTTCTTCTTCTTCTTCTTTTTCCTGAAATCATTATCAGAAACATTCAGTGCAACCAACACAAATAGAGACAAAAGACATGAATTTTTTATTTTTATTATCTTTTCCTTTTCTAGAAAGAGGGGGGTCAGGGGAAATGTCAGATTGAAATGATCCATTCTTAGGAGTAATTAAACTGATAAATCCATCTCACCCATCTTGCAGCTGCTCATCTTCATCAGCACTTTCAACTTTTCGTTTTAAGGTAGCAGAATGATCAACATCTTTTGCCTTCTTATTGGCTTTCTCAGCTTTCTTATGCGCTTGTTCTCTTTTTGTTTCTGATTCTGCCTTCTGAGACTCAGATTTACCCTTCTCTGCAGTGGAAATTGGGAAACCATCTTCATCTTCACTTTCCAGAACAATACCAGGCTCACCTCTAACGACAACTGGAAGCTGAGAACTTTTGCTGTCTTTCTCTTTCAAGTGAGCCAACTGTTCCCTTTTCTTCAATTGCTTAGTTGGATCATCTCCATTTTCAGGTTCATCGTCGTCTGGTATTTCCTCAATTATAACTGTAAGAAATGTCAAAAAAACAAGCATATAACGTCATTCATGTTACAATAAAAAGTTGTGAACTATGGAGCAGTTGAATTTCACTCAATTTTATCCATGCATTTTTCAGTTTGTTTCATTTTTTCATGCATAACAAATGAATTTGAGAGTAAATGAGGTGGATATATTGATAAAACCGATATCATTATCATTAATGTAAAAAATATGATGGGGGTATTATAGCATATCTTATTATGTGATTATGAACATGGATGCACACAACCAGTTGAAAAATTCTCAGATCATCCTATAGACTTTTTACAGCAAAAACACGTCCGTAGATTTGGGTATTTGATAATATTTATACATAAACACACGATGTGAGCATCAGCTAGAAAACTACATAAGAAAAGAGCAGAACCTATGAGTAATTATTTCACGGTTTCAAGAAAAGTCAACAAAATAATCAAAATACCTCCACTATTTGGGACTGGCGAAGATGGGTACAAGTCAATGTCACTATCATCAATGAAGTCATCAGCATATCCATCTTCACTATCATATTCAGATGACTCCTCCGAATCAGTTCCCACAACATCCTCTCCCAATGAATCACTTTCACTATGTCAGGAAAATAACACGTACAACAATCACACTGTCTAAATTACAACTATATGAACAGAATTTGAAATGAAATGCAAAATTGCAAATAAACCAACAAGTGGAAGTTCTTCAAAAGGATACTATTCATAGTCATCCCTAAGGTCATCCCCATCATCAGCCACAAAATAACCAGAAAGATGGATGCTCCGTGAACCAATTACTGAAAATGCCACTAAGTCATCATCATCAAACTGAAGATTCAAAGGGCATGACTCAATCTTATTTGGTAGCAATGAACACAAAAAAACTGGACTTTTGTGTCCAGAACCACACTGAAGAATGCTTTTCTCTGTCGATGAGCCAGTGCCCAGAGTAGCCTGAATTTTTAGGACAAAAGGAAGAGAAACAGAATGAAAGCAGTTATTACTTATTAGTCACTATAATTTTTTTTTCTTACTCGAAAAATATCAACAGTCAATTGTTAGAATCATACTGTCACTCGAGTCACCTCAATTATATATGAATGCAAATATTTTAAAGAATCCCAATAATGCTTAGCTAGGCAAGTGCTAGAATCATACTGTCAGTCGAGTCACCTCAATTATTATTTATCAGCTAAACATAACAGAAAAAAATCGCCAATTATTATGTGACAAGTAAACAACCCTGATCAACAGATAACATCAAGAATATCCATCCAGATTCCAAGATTAAAACCCACGTGGCAAATAAACTCCAAGCATTAAGGCCAATCATCACAGAAAAACGAGCGAAATTGTTGAGAACTTCAAGACTTGGAAATCATTTCCAAGAACGGAACCGGAAGTGTTTTATTACTCATATTCATATCAACGATGGAGAAAACAAAAGGATTAGGAGTTGAGTTTATGAATGAATGAAGAACCTGAGTCACGTGAAGCTTTCCTTGCACATTGTCTGCATGATAAGGATACGGTTTGCCAGGTTTCACTTCAATCCCTAAGCTCAAAAACAACGAGGAAAAGGCAAAATAAATAACAAGAAGAAGAGTTCAAAATCCAAGAGTACCAATGAGAAATTCTAACAAGAACAAATCCTCCTTTGCATTTCTTTTTCTTTAAAATGATGAACTTAAAATGCTATAGGTTCAAGAAAATAAAGAAGAGAAAAAAATTTATGAAAAACAAATAAGTAGGCTCAGTAGTAGCTGAGTAAAACAAGGGGAAAAGAGAACGCAAACTTGGCAAAGATATCAAAGATAAAAGTGAAGTAACAGAATGCTTCTCAGCAACCAAACACATTGATTATTTGAAAGAAATGAAGGGAAAGTAATGCTTCTGAGTAAGATGACTAACCCCAGAATCCCATTGTTGATGTCAAATGAAATGAAATGGAAACCAGCGTCACGCTTCCAACTTTTATTTAAGCCCTAGTAAAAGTGGCTGCCGTTTTGGTATTAGACCTGCCGTTCACACTTCATCGACTAACCCTAGTCCGTCGTCCATTGAAATTTGAAACAGACACGTAACGTAACGCACGAATTTCGCAAATTGGTCTTTTTTCTAAAAAGAAAATCAAGCATGTGTTTTTGGTCGAGGTTAGTCATTTGCTAGCTTATATCGGATTCGTATAAATAGGCTCTGACCTAATTGATTAAATAAAATATAGCGCCGTGTGATTTTTTTACCAAAAAAATATTATTTTTATTTTTTTAAAAATAGAAAAATTTTAAAAAAATATTTAGGTGATTATTTTTTATTATATATTTTAAAAATATCAGTTATAAAACTAAAATAGTCTAAAGATATTATTATTTTTTTTATAATAAATAAAAAACAACATAAAACAATTTTCAAAAATAAAAGCAGAAAAGTGTTTTAAACAGGTTTGATCTTTGAGTTTTTCTCATGACCATTTTAGCATTTAATGAATTAAGTTTAATTAATAGAATATAAGAGAAATAAAAATATATAAAAAATAATAAAAAGTAAGGTGTGAATATATAAATATCACACTGCGTATTATCAATTTCTTAGCAAAAGAAAAAAAAATAAAAACAATAAAAGAACAACTACAAAACAATAGCAAAGAATTGGCGATTGATAATTTGATGTGCATATAATTTTTTAAAAAATCATTATTCTTTGGTTGATCCCAATACATTTTATTAAAATTTTAAATAAGATTCCTTTATTTGAAGATTTTTCAACAAGTTCATACACTTCAAAAAACTTTCAGAAAAGAGTTTTTATTGATTAACTTTTCATACACATGAATAACAGGGTTAAACCCACGTCCACATGCTTGGTGAGCTCTTCTATTCAAACAAACAAATGTTAATAGGATATCTACGAGTCATTATATTCTGCTATTACATATTAGAGGAATCTAATAATAAAGTATCCTGATAAGTAGGGACCTAAATAAATGTTCAGTTAAATTATAAAAACTTGATGATTTTTAAAAATATAATGACTATGTTAACAAAATTTTAACATATAAAGGTCTGTATGAGAATTCCGTACATTAGAAATACTTACATGATCATTTAAATTTATTTTGTTTTTATATACAGCACTTTCTCACCCTTTAAAACAGTGTATGGGAGAAAGAAGGGATATTGCCCTCCCAAAATAATGTAGAGCTTTCGCTATAACCGATCTGCCAACTGAGGAAATTGCTGAAGAAGCCATGTCACACTCCTGATCACTGCCTGCATATAAATAAATTGTTTTCCAAGAGGATCAGATTCGGTCAATGAAGAAATACACTAATCCATGCCCATGCACATGCGAGAGACAACAAATATGTTTTTCTTTAGGTTTAGGTTGTGTTTGGTTTACACGGGATCCATGTTTTAAATGTGATTTTGATAGTGTGTTTGGTTTACACCAAAACCACGTATCAAGCGTGAATCCAAGCCAACGCTACAGCTATTCTCAGTATCCACGTTTGAAATGTGGATCCAATGTAAATCAAACACATCATTAGTATTTGTTTATTCTATCTCTTTTCCAACAACTACACGCAATGATAACCAATATATAAGCTACCCCAAAACTGTTTAGTATCCATATAACAAGGGAGATGGTTATTGTTTAAAAGTTAAAACTGAATTTGACCTTGTGCAAAAACCAACTGCATACATTGGCAACAACATTAGTATTAGACTATAAGTTTATAGAGTGTGTTGCTAGCATTTATTTCGATTTATTAAATGAATGACAGAAGGACATGAGAAACAGATTGAAAGAACAAGAGACTGAACTTTTTTTTCCCAAAGCTATACAATTTTTTTTTTTTGTGAATTTTGAAGTCAATTTGGAACTGATATAGATGGGAAATTTAAGACAATGCCCACAATGTACAGACAATTTTATGGTATGGATGCAATGCAAGAGATGCTACTTATTAATTGTCATAATATTTGGTTCATAATTAAGATTTAAGAAGAGCAGGGGGTTTTAGTCAAGATTTGGATTGGTTTTACAGCAAGTATTTTTGGCTCTTATTAGATTTAAGGATTACACTACCTATCCAAGGAAATATTTACTTTCAAAAGTTAACTGACTTGTTTAGAGTTTGGCTTTTCCTTCGCCTCACATGGGACAAAAATAAATTCTATCTGATTCTACTTTGAAGGGGGAAAAAAAGGCACAAAGTTCTTGATTTTCTGTAACGGAACCGGTCTTTCTTTTGGTTACACATACACACACACACACACTTCTTTCTCTTTATCCCCAATCCTTACAATATAATTTTTGTATGAAATGGAAAAGTTAGACACATACCAAAGTTGCATCCCCAGGCTTGATTGCAGGTTCAACACAGTCTCGCCCATATCTGTTTTCAGAAAATTTTAAGATTTATCTGTAAGCTGCTATCTTAATGAAAGAAAAGTTATGATATCACCATCATCTAAACAAGAATCCCATACAAAATCTTGCAAGCTATTTGTACTGAGATATTAAGAGTTTAACCCAGCAGCACTTTAAGAGCACAATAAACACGCCCCTTTCATTAAGTTTGTCAAACTAGCTACGTATATACTGCAATAATCAAAATCATTATAACCATCTAGATTCAGAATAGAGGTTTAAAAATTAAAACTGAAAATATGAAATTTCAAAGGCTGTCCAGCTTCAACCTGTTAATGCACATCAAACACACAGTATTACTTACGTTATTTGTCTCTTGCCATTGATCACCTCCAAACGATAAAAACTGCATCCTTTGCTAAAGGGAAAAGGCCTTCCCTTCCATTCTGCAGTCATTCCCAAATGTTAACAATATATCCAGTTCTATTTATTTTGATTTGAATACATTTTAAAAAGTAATGAAAGAAATATAAAGAACAATAGAATGCACCTAAATGCCATGTGACTCCAACCGATGAGGAGTCCTCGGTGGACAAATCATCAATAACAAACTGCAGATCTTTGCTGGTAGAATTAGTGAACTTTTTGAAGAACTCTAGAATTTCCTGCATAATAATTAAATTAATTCATTGAAATATTTGACAAGGGAAATGAAATTGAAATAGATATTGAAACGGTGCATGCATCAAGAAATGGTCTAAATTACCTTACGACCTACAAAAGGCCGGGGAAAGACAAGGTCTTCATACACACAATTCTCGGCGATAAGGTACTGTACAGAATCCACGTCATGCGCATTGATTCCTCCATAGAAATTCCTCACAACAGCTGCAGCTGAATCTACAACTTCATCATCATCAAAGCTTGTGGTAGCAACTGTAACTGTCTGCTCCTCACTGGTCTTATTAACGGCTTTCCATTCTCTTCTTCTTCTCCTTCTTCCTCCGAGATCAGGAAGAGCATTCACTGAATAAGGAGTAGGGATTTTGAGTGATGAACGTGGAAAAGAAGAAGACAGTGACAAATGTGAAGTTGAGTTCAAAAACCGCAGAGTGGAAGTGGAAGTGGAAGTGACGAGAAACATTTTATGGTCCAATTCCCTCTATCTCACTCCCTTTCATTTCACATTTTAGCTTCCAATCGCGATGAGTGGTACATGAACAACGATTTCATGGATAATAATCCACAGATAAACTTTTGGGTGCTACAAGTTCAGTTTTACAAAAAAGAGGATAAGCCCAACTTATTGAAAAATGAAAGCCCAAAACTAAAAGCCCGAATGAACCAAAAAAGTAGGATTTGAGCCCAAAACCTTTGAAGCAAAGCAAAAGCCATAGCATCAATATCTTTTGTTCTACTCTCATTCGGTCCTTTTTGGGGACTACCAGCTACCAAATAAAGAAACGTTGATAAAAGTAACAAGATCAATTAATCAAACAAGAAATCATCTCAGAGAAAGAACAAATCATAGGAGAACTTCATCTGCTTGACAAATGGACTTCCAATACATCAGCTTAATTTATTTAATTTAATAATAAAATAAATCACACCACGCTCTTCCACTCCACGTATACATAGCCTATAAAACACAGCCAATAGATAGAGTTTGTGGCCCATATTGGAGCATACAAGTTAATTAAAATATCACCCACTATAAAAATAAACTCTAAATAAATCTACCCATACAACCTGATAGTTACATTCATGGGACCCCCCAAAATACTGCCTTATCTGACAATACAAAATGGTATTCTTCCCTTGAACAAATGGAATTCTATGAAACAGTAAGCTGTCCTTCTCCTCCTCTTGCCTGTATGTAGTGAAAAATCATGAATGACAACAATAATCAAACCTCACTGTTCCCTCCCTTTACTTCTTTCAATATTCTTGAAAGAAAGAAAGAAAAGAAATAAAATAAAGGAAACAATGACTTGTAGTTGTTCCCCCTTGGAAATGGTAGCTAGCTAGCTACTACCTCTTTTTTTTTTTTTTTTTTTCTTTCAAAAATTAAACTAGCTAGCTAGGAATTAATAGGATAAGTCAAGTGGAGTTGGCTGTTAGCGTCACCATCCCACCCGTCTAAATATATATATCAATCAATTCGTCACCTTAATTAATTGACGAGTTTAGTGTTACGTATACATATACTAATAAGGCCAATTCAAATACTAAATATGACGTATATATCCGTATGTATTAATTGATTATACGTATTCTAATTAAGGATCCCAAAGAGATTCAGTGTGTATATCCTCCCACTCGTTTTCCTCAAACTCATACCCATTTGCAAACATCATGGACTGATCATCAAACATGAAAGGATGTGACATTTGCATCCACGTCGGTGGTGAGTCAAGAGGCGAGTCATTGATGGCCTGAATTTGAGTCGGGGAGAGTCTAACCGTCAGTGGTGCCCCGGTGGTTGAACCGGCGGAGCCACCAGTCTCCGGCGCCACCGTGTTGGTCCTAAGCCTTAAAGCAGCCTCGTGCGCCGCCATGCGTATGTGGTCAGCATTGTTGCTTATGGGACGAGGAAGAGTAGTTGCGAGTTCAGGGAAGTTAAGCCTGGCTTCACGTCCCCTGAAATGCAACGCAGCGACGTCGTATGCAGCAGCAGCCATCTCAGGGGTCTCGAAGCTTCCTAACCAAATTCTGGTCTTAGTGCCAGGTTCGCGGATTTCAGAGACCCATTTCCCCCCATTTCCTCTTGCGGACACCTCTGTATGAAGAAGTAGCAGCACCAGTAGTAGAATTAGAGTGGGTTGAACTTGAAGAAGGCATGTCCATGCAATTGAATGTGTCAAATTAAATTAGTAGTAGTAGTTGGTAGTATAGTAGTGTGTGAAACTTAGTCAGTGCCAGATAAAGGTATTTATAGAGGTGGATAGATAAATGTGTGAGACTTGCAACGTGGATCCATTATATTCATCTTCAGGGACCTTCCTCGTAGCTGCATAATCTTAAGCACTTTATTTTCAAACAAAATCTATGTTTGTATGCTGCTGCCTTGTTTGCCTGCTACATTTTCACTTTTAGTATTTTACTAATTTTGAATTGAATAATTAATTAATGTACCCTGCTATTGAAAATTTTAGCACGGGTGAACATTTTTTATTTTTTATTTTGGATTGCAAATTTTTATGTAAAGTGAAATTGAGAAGATATATAGCAATTAATGAGGGCTTGACATGTGTGTTTGTGTGTCAACTTTAGAACTCGAAAATTGGGGATTGGATTGGCGCAAAATTGATGGAGAAGAAATAAAGAATTCGATTAAGTGACAAAAGAGTTCCCTGTTCACAACGCGTTTTAGAACTTAGGTGGCATGGGTTTTGGAAAACCACAATCCTAAATTCAGAGAACCAACCTCATATATGTGGTTTTGGAAATCTTAGATCAGCATACATAGATATTTAATTATTTTTAGTTATACACACGCTCCTGTTTATATATTCAGGCAGTGACCCAGATGTTCTGGGTTTGGATTTTTCGCAGAGACAAACTTTACAGATGACGTAACGCTCTAAGATTATGAGATCATTTCTAATAAACAATATATCACAATAAAAAAAGGAAAATAATCATATTAGCTAGTAGGACTACTAAATTCAGAATCATGATACTCTTATACCACCTCTGTTATTATTTTATAATATTGTGATAGTTAATAATGTATTGTTTTTTTGTTGATGATTCTCTTATTTTGTGTTTATATTAGTATCATACTTTGAAATTTTCATGATATATGTGATAAATTACTAATAAGATAAAATTAAGTTACTATGAAATGGACATAAAAATATTGTAATTCTTAACTTAATTAAATTTATCTTCAGTAATATAAAATAGTTTTCAATTTGAATTATTTCTCTCCATAGGTAAATGGTTCATGGAAAAAGGATCAAATGAAATATACTTTTCTTTCTATGTCTTTGGTCCCTTAATATATTGTGACTTTTTTAATTTTTTTTCAATTTTTTTACTTATTAAATAATCCCTCTATTATATTTCATCATTAATAATTAATTGATAATCATTACTTATGTTTTATTTTTTGCTGCTAAAAAATGTCAAGATTTTTAAATGAGTTCTCCATTAATTAATTTTTTTTTTACCAAAAATGCTCTCCCCATTTGTATGTCATATATGCATTTAAGAGTGAAATGTAATTGAGACAAAAAAAAAACTATCATTTTGCGGAGAAAAAATTTATTTAAGACCTAATTAGAAAAAAATATATAATATTTAAAAGAACCAAAAGTATATTTATGATGAAAATATAAAATTAGTATTTTAGATATATAGAGAGAGAGAACAAGGGATAACGAAAATGATAAAATTGTATCGATATGATGTAAATGATATATTGAATGTAAATTAAGGAAAATAACGAACTAATCCTTACTTAAATTGATACATTACTCCCAGTCCTAATTAAATGAGGTGGTAAATCATGATATATGACGAAATATGAAAAGCTAATTCTAAGGGATAATCCAAGTTACTCTAAAATACAATTTAGATGTTATGAGAATTTTTTAAAAATAAAATTGTTGTGGGGTTGGGCTTTACCTCTGAAGATCCATATGAGGCCACTTTTCCTTTAAATTACTATTTTATTTTGTGCAATCTATGACAAATATATTCTATATGTATATAATGAGAGTCAGATCCGTTGACACCAGGTGTCAAACTTGTAGAGTTACACTTCTTAATAACTTCTTATAAAATGTGAATTTGATCAATCCAATCGTTGAATCACATTATATTACATTCATGATCATGTATATCAAATTTCAGGTAATTTGGGCATTCGTATGTATGTTATCTAATAGTGGACTTTTACTTATATTTTAAAAACATATTATGCGTTAAAATAAATTAGTTTGGTGAAGTTTCAATTAGTTTTTTATTTTTATGAAATTTTATAATCTTGATCTACTTTATAAGAACTTTTAATTCTGGATTGGTCAAATTCACATTTTACTTTACAAAGAAGTTATTAAGAGGTGTAACTCTACAAGTTTGACACCTGGTGTCAACGAATCCTGACTCATATAATTAAGGGTCGCAATTTGGTACCCTCCCGTTAGAGAGGGTTTTGGTACCTTCTTGTCATTTTTTTATTGAATAGGCCCAAATTACGTAGGAACAAGTCGTGTACTCTGTCCTAAATTATTTCAAAGACATAAAATAGATTTTAAATGAGACACATGTGTATTGCAAATGAGAATGTGAAAAAATTGGGGAATACAATAAAAAATACATGATAATAGTTATAGAGGGTCAAAAAGTCTTTTCAAAAATAAAAAATACAAATTCTAATAGTTAAATATTATCCTATAAGTATAAAAATACTAAGATCATTTAAGAAAGTTGAGAGAAATTGATTAAATGATCAAAGAAGATACCAAAACCCTCTCTCACGAGAGGGTACCCTAGAATTTCCCTATAATTAATATATTTAAATATATTTATATATATTGAAATACAATTTTTATTTTTTAAAATAAATAAAATAATTAAGATATGAAGTATGTGTCGGAATTTAAATTTGATATGTAAGTATTATATATAGCGCAATTGGTTTGTATTGGGTTTTTTTTCGTGTTAAACATAGGTATCCCCTATTATCAAGGGTAATGTTATTCTAAGCTTAGTCACAGTTAATGATCATCACTCCTTCCTAAGAACGTGTTTAGTGGGGATCAAACTTGGGAGTTCTTTCCACAATTTTAGTATGTGTTGTTATGCAAAAAATATGTTTAACTCTTAATTCATACATATTTGATATCAAATATCAACTTTTATTTTATTATTGATATTAGACTATAAAAATATAAAAATATTATGATAAAATTATCTATAACTAATATATATTATAAAAAATTAATAAAACTCTTTAAACTAATGACTTATAAACAATTTCGGCCCCCTATTTATATCATTCTCGGATCCATCCCTGCTTAATTTCAACTAGAAAAGTTAGCTTGAGAATTTTTTTGACAACAATTGTGTTAGAGAAAAACTATCTAAAATATGTCCAAAAAATACACGACAAAAGAGGTTAGAAACCATAAATGAAACAAAATTGAGAGGGAAAATAAAGAGTGGCTGAATTTTGTCTTGGACAAAGAAAAAAATAGTAGAGTACCAAAGTTGAGGAAACATGGCAGTAGAGCCGGTAAAATAGGCTAACCCGACCGGGCCGGCTTGTAAAAGCCTGCAAAAATGTAGGGCTCATATATTTATGTTAAAAACCCGAATAACTCATAGTTTTTTAGTCTGGTCCGATAAAGCCCGTTATCCAAAAAGGCTGGGTAGCCCGCAAAAAATCCTTAAAAATGCAGGGCTCAGACACATTATTTTAGAAGCCCGAATAACTTCTGAGTTTTTTAGCTTAGCTTGATAAAGCCTACTACCCGCATTGAGTCGGGTAGTCGTTGAATTATCAGCTCTATATGATGATGATAAGTCATAAAGGACGACAATACTTTTAGAACTAACAATCCGGGTTATCTGGTCGTCTCAACCCGACACAAGTTTTGTTGGGTTGAGTTAAAAAGTTCACGGGTTATTCAGGTTTCTAAAATAAGTGTCTGAGTCCTACATTTTTGTGGGCTTTTGGCGGGTAGCCCAATATTTTGCGGGTTTGCGGTCTACTTGACCTTTTTTTGCAGGTTTTATGGATAGTGGTGTTTTTCGGGTTAGGTGAAAAAAACCATGAATTATTTGGCCTTCTAAAATAAGTGTCTGAACCCTACATTTTTACGGGCTTTAATAGACCGAATTGGTCGGGCTGGCTCAAATATCGTGATGAAATTATAGGGTTAATATTTTAGATATAGAGGGAGAAAAATGAATAATGAGAATAATAAAATTATGTTAATATGATTTAAATAACATATTAGGTATAAATTATAAAAAAAAATACCAAAAAATAATCCTTATTTATATTAATTCATACTCGTAATACCAATTAAATTAAAGAACAAATTAATCATAATATATAAATAAATATGAAACCAGTCAAGGGATAATTATAGATACCTTAAATTACTTTAAGATAAAATCTAGATATTAATATACGGATTTTTTTATAATAATTTAAACCTATTTTTTCTTAAGGAAAAAAAATTTCGCCCATTAAATACTACTTGATCTATAACAAAGTAGTGCCTTTTCTCTTATTAAAAATCCTCATTAATTCTCATTCTCTTATTTGAATATAAAAAAAATGAATGAATTGCACAAAAATTGATAAGCTTAAAAATACATAGTAGTATGTTAGTATTAATATAATTGATTTATTTTTATATACAAGAGAATCGATCTTCATTTTTTTTATATATAAAAAAAAAACAGCGATAGCTTGTTAGGTTCCTTTTTGTGCTGTGTGATATTTCTTGCTTTATTCATTAAACCATGAAAGGAGGCTTAAAAAAAAAACCGTACTGTCATCCCTTCAGAAAAGTATATATAACTTGGTTTTTTCATTTATGGTAAATTAAAATTATAAGGTAGAGCCGGGAGGCGTATGTGTAAATATTAATTCCCCGCCCGACCCTTCCAAAAAACTTTAGAGGATACGTAAATTCTGTGATATGATATGATAGGGCTTTTGAAATTAACTATGTGCTGACAAAAGAAAAACAAAAATCAATGTGGATATGATAAGGTCGAAGTTACTATTTGGCATTTTTTTCCCCTTTACTATTTTCTCCCTGCTTTTTTGCTCGGCAGCAAAAACCTTAAAACATTAATAACCAACGAGTTAATTCAAGTCTTACATGTTTAATTTTCCATAAATAAGATTTTAGGTTCGAGTCTCATGCATAAAAATATCTCCATTTCTAGCCTGATACGGATATTTATGGTTAAAAAAACTACTACCAATTAAGAATCACTCAACAACAAACTTCAAGAGACTTGTGAAGTGTATGAACGTGACTTATAATATTTTTCCTTTGATTGATTTTTCATTATAAACTACTTACCAAATCTATTCATCACAACCTGATTAATTTGGGGTAAGGTTGAATTAACAATACGCGTCAAGTCATATTAGTCTTACTCGCATTTGTGACTGTAAGATTCGAATTTCAAATCCCTAACAGGTAAAATTCGCCTAAAATCACACTCCATTTCCACTTCAATATAACCATTGTTTGGTCCACATTATCCGATCTTAATAGCAACTGAACACAACACTAACAGTAAGATACAATCATATTTACTTAGAGTAAACTAGCAAATCGGTCCCTGACTCTGCAGGGACCATGCAGTTTCGTCCCTGACTTTGCTAAAATAGCACTTTAGTCCGTACTTGTAAAAAACACATGCACTTTAGTCCCTAAAGTGCATATTTTATAATAAAGTGAAGGACTAAAATGCATGTTTTTTAGTGAAAATAAGGACTAAAGTGCATGTGTTTTTAACAAAGTACGGACTAACGTGTTATTTTAGCAAAGTCAGGGACAAAACTGCATGGTCCCCGCAGAGTCAGGGACCAATTTGCTAGTTTAGTCAATTTACTTAATTTGAAAAATATATAAAAAATGTCTATTTGTTTTTCATTTCGCCCAATCTTAAAATCAATTTCCATACAATCTGAAGTAGATGGGCCATTGTGATTTTGTTTCACTTATTATAAAGTTGATTGTATCCGCCTTAACCAAAATACACATGGCTCCAAAGACTTATAATATATTTGGATATCACCAAAATCACGTTGTCAAGTACAATAATAGTGTTACATTGAATCCACGTTTGTAACGTGAATTTAATGGTATTCAAACAACTATTAATTAAAGAAAAAATTTACAAATATCAAAATAACGTAGCGTAATTAAGTCTGATTTCAATCATAATAGATTTAGATTCAAGTTTAGTTACCAACTTAAGCACTTGCTCTCTGCCTTGCCTCTCAAGTATCTGGGTAAACCTGATTCTAACATGTATTAATAAGGGTAAGATAGGATAAATATCTCCAAATATGATATTTTTGGTCATATCTAAACAAAAGAATGTTATTTACTAGTACCCCCAGTTCCCGTCCCACGTGAAACCGAGCAAACCGAAAAGGGAGCATCCCAAAGGGACAGCACTGCCTTTTTCATAGTATTTCTTTTTGGGTTGGTTTTGGCATTGGATTTGACTCATTCAAAGACTAAACGTCCCACTAACGTCCCACTAACAACCATAAATGACCACTATAACATCCACAATATCCGTACTTCTGGTTGCAAACGAAAGATTGTTTTCCTTAATGCTCCTTTTCCTTTCCCTTTTCTCGTGGGTAGGGACTAGGGTGGCAAAACAACAACAATGCATCATTTTATCTATACCTCCTAACAAATAGTCAGTTCAGTTTCATGTAGAGTGAATAGAATGCCAATTATCAAAATAAATAAATAAATACATAAATAAATAAATCCCCACAGTTTTCACCTAAACCATGTCTCCATCACTCCACTGTGAGATACTAGTATACCCATATATTCAAAATTTGTAAATCACTTTTTTCTTTTCTTAAAATATAATAAATATCCGTTTTAAAATTATACCAAACATAAACACTTTTAAGTGTGTCTTTTGGTTACCTAAAAATCATGTTTAAACTTGATTTTCGAGTAAATAAAAAATGCTATAAGTTTATGTACCATACTATATTTTAATTAGTGTTATTATTATTATATTTTTTTATAAATTTATCAAAAAAAAAAACATTTCTTAACTAAAATAAAATTTAAAAAATCAATATTTGTATGGTCTACCTTTTCAATCAAATTTGCTATGTTTCACTTTTTCTTTCCTTAAAATTTAATAAATCTCCGTTTTAAAATTATATCAAACATAAACACTTTAAGTGTGTCTTTAGTTTACTTCATTTTCTACTTAATATTTTTACAAATTAAAGTGATTAAATCATTTTAAATGTTCTTAAGCTTAATTCACATATCAAAATATCAAAATTCACCTAAAATTGAAAAATCCCAAAATTTTTAAATCCTAATCTCATGACCTGTAAAATCCTTCAAAATTTATCAATTTTTCTACTTCTGTACATTTGAGATCATTTAATTTCTCAAATCTATTGTAAATTTTCAAATTACACATCTGAATAGAAAATGAGAATTCGAGGGTTTTATGTGATATACAATTGACTAAGGGGCCGTATTTATTTTATTTTGAAAATAAAGAGACTTTATTTGCTCGATAAGAATTTAAGGGATCCAAATTATGGATTGAGATTTGCTGCAGTAAAAAATCCGTGCAGATAGTGTAGTCATGAAATCTGAGCCGTCTGATCAAGATCGGACGACTCAGATGCCGAGATGTTAAAATCCGATTTTAAACTTATTTCGGCATCTGAGCCGTCCGATCTTGATCAGACGGCTCAGATTTATGACTGCACTGATTCTTGACTGCAACAAATCCCAAAATTATACCTTATCCAAACTAAAAGGGTCAAAAGTATACTTTACCCAACTTTTTATCATGGTTGTGTACCGCAAAGTATATATGAGTTTATTCATGAAAGTCAATTTATGTTTATACATGCAATTATTAACAAGTACAATGTCTAAATTAATGAATGAGTTCATGTATAATTACATGAGTAAACTAGCACTTTCGTCCTCGACTTTTACAACATCTTACAATTTCATCCTTGACTTTTCCAAAATAACACTTTAGTCCCTGACTTTATTAAAAACATGAACTTTAATTCCTAAAGTTCATATTTTTAATAAAGTCAAAAACTAAAGTACATATTTTTTTAATATAATTAAGGACTAAAGTGCATGTTGCAGGGACTAAAGTGCTATTTTGAAAAAGTCAGGAACGAAACTGCAAGCCGTTGTAAAATTCAAGGACAAAAGTGCTAGTTTACTCATAATTACACACATAGATATGCAAATATATACACATCTATGCATGTGTATAGGGGCAGAGGAATGTTGTGGCCCATTGGTGACATTAGGGGTGTTTATAATCAATTCATTTCAAATCATAAAAAAATCAAATCAAATTGAAAATAAAATAAAAATAAAAAAATTGAATTTTTTGTTGGATTGGATTCTTTTCCATAATTGGAAAATCAATTTAATATCCAAATCAAACTTTAATGTATTTTTTAACTGTAAATCTTTTTATTAAATATTTTTAGTGTTAATTTAAATTAATGTATTGTAGGTAAGTTACTGGTATACTACCCCCAGATCTTTTTATAAGATCTTTTTAAAAATTTTGTTTTGATCTTTTTTATAAGATCATTTATAAAGTTTTAGAAATATTTATGAGTTTCTTTTTTTATCTTTATCCTTCATACTTTTTGAATCTTTGTAGTTTTTAAGATTTGGTTAATGTGGAAAATTAAGGAACTGCTTGTTCAAAACTAAAAAAAAATGATTATTAAATTTTATAAAAAAAGTGATTTATTTTTTAGAGATTTTTATAAAAATCAAAAGTTAATTGTGTTTGGTTACAGTGATAAAAAGTGTTTTTTTAACATTCTCTCTTCTATTTCAATTGATTATTCTAAAAAGTAAATAATAATAACTTCTAACTATAATCAGATTTCTTATTATTTTTAAAATCTGAAAGAAACACATTAAAAGTTTTAAAAATAATTTTTTTAAAAAGTGATTATCTCTAAAAATAATCACAAATAAACGCACTTTTAATAGAGTTTGATTTTAAATAACGATAAATTTATAAGCTATAGGATATTTTTAAAAAATAATATATTAAAGTATTTTTTTAATATGTGTGCTTGAATCAAAATGGGTTTTATATATATTACAAGATGAGAAAATTTTCAGTACTACAATAGTACTGAAGACTCAATACTTCCTTACTTATTGTGTGGTCAAAATTTTTTATTTTACCTCAAAATAAATTTTAAATTAAAAAAAACTTACCATACATGGGTACGTGTCAAAATTTTAATGGAGTACTTAAAAATTTTTCCTACCAGAGATTATGAGCGTGTTTGGTAAAACTAGCTGAAAAGCTGACTGAAAGCTTAAAGCTAGCTGAAAGTTGAAAAGTTAGTTGAAAGCTTAAAGCTAGATGAAAGCTGAAAAACTATTGAATGTGTTTGGTAAAACTAGTTGAAAATGGTAAAATGATATTTAAGGACAATATTAATTATTAAATAATGATAAGTGAGGTGGTTGAGGGCTAAACTTGTAATTAATTTTCAGTCAATAGCTGAAAATTGGAGCTTTTTTAAAAAGCTACCCTAAGTAGCTTTTTAAGAAAAGCTTGTAGTTACCCAAAAAATCTAGATTCTCAAACACTGCTGAAATGGTTTTAGCTACTATTTTCAACTTTCAGCTAGAGTGTGTTTGGTAAAACTAGCTAAAAAGCTAGCTGAAAGTTTAAAGTTAGCTGAAAGTTGAAAAGCTCGCTGAGAGCTTAAAGCTAGCTGAAAGCTGAAAAGCTATTGAATGTGTTTGGTAAAACTAGTTGAAAATGGTAAAATGACATTTAAGGACAACATTAATTATTAAATAATGATAAGTTGAGGTGGTTGAGGGTTAAATTTGTAATTAATTTTCAGCTAGTAGCTGAAAATTGGAGCTTTTTAAAAAAGCTACCTGGGGTAGCTTTTTAAGAAAAGCTGGTAGCTACCAAAAAAGTCACCTTCCCAAACACTGCTGAAACGATTTCAACTACTATTTTCAACTTTCAGCTAGCTGAAATGGCAAGATTATTTCGGAAAATGAATTTTGGAAATATTAATTTCACCCATCTCTCCAAACAATTTAATGCCGGTAATAATATTACTTGTCACGAAAGTATTCAAAGATCTAATAAATTTAACCAACATTTCATTGTTGTTATCCATGGAGAATTATCTTAACCTGTAAATAACAAATTCACATGCGTTAATCTTAAGCAATGTTCTCAGTCTCACACACACTAAGCGCGTTAGATTTTTTTGTTTTTCCATTTTCATCCACACACATCTTCATAGTGGAGCTCAGCGGAGCAGCATACACCTATGCGACACATTTACATGTGTTAGAGTTTTATTTGGAGAAAAAGAGTCATTGAACCTCAGAATTATTAACTGAATTCATGCCTTCTCAGCAAGGAATAAATGATTTTAGATATTAGAGCCTACACTTTCTCTACCACATCCAATATTATAATTTCAAAATCAATCTAAGAAACCCAATAATGTGTATTAAGTAATAATTCACTCACAGCATTTTTTTTAAAACATATCCGAATTAATTATAATAATTAGTGTATCCCACATCTGCTTGTATATATGCTTCAAATGATGAGGACAACTAATCAGGTTCCATGTTTCTGTAACTTCTGTTATCATATTGGTTTCTAAGAATGTCAACTTTTAAGATTATGAATCTTATGATAAAAGTGAACTAAAAGTGAATAAACGCACTGAATCTAGTGGACTACAACAAGCTAAAAGGAGGGGAAAAAAACAGAGAGAGAAAAAGGCTTCTAAAACTAGCTCACCTAGTAAATTAGGATTTTGTAGATATGATTAAATTGGTAAAATTAATGCAATAATTTTTAGAATGAAAAAGGCTTGACGATGTACTAATTAAGAAAATAGATAATAGGAAGAAATATGTATAATTGAAAATATTTGGTTCTTAAATACAGATTAGATCGTTTGTATTTTCTTTTCTTTTTTTGACTAAATTTATCATTATAAGAAGCTTTTTATACCAAACTAAAGAAAAAGGGGGAAAAGTTACTAAAAAGATTTGAAAAAAATTAATTAGTGGGGGGTTGATAGTGGTCACTGCTTAACGTGAACCAAATTAATTGAGTGAATAATAATAATAGCAAAACAGAGGGTTCCAGTATGCTATGATTAAAGTCAATGTCTGGATCTTTAAGAGGTGTTCAACTAATAATACTTAGATAGTACTACTAATTTTCCATATGATTGGTGGCCATGCGTAACAAGCAAATCAATATGAATATGATGATGGCTCAAAGAGTTTGAGAACAGCTGGATCATGCTAAGCTTCAACAATAACAATATTGTGGTTCAATTAAATTAATAGACACTTCGTTTTCAGCACAATTGCCATAAAACTTTTTTCTACCTATAACAATAGCACATATACTGACATAAAACCCCCAGAGTTTTGAGACCTCCATGCGTGTAAGCATATACTTATATATACGAATTCCGCGTTTCCTTAAGATTTTCTTTGACCCATTGATTCACATGCTCTTCTCTCCTAATTCTTCATTAAGTCAACTAAAGAATTGAGTTCCGATGGACATGTTTTAACCGTCGAGGGCTCAATATTTTAATCGATCCACTTACCTTATTTTGGATTAATCTATTTTATAGTAATTTTAAAATATTTTTTTTTTTTAGATAACTTGAAAAAAAAAATTCAAGTTATTCTTAAACATGTTGTAATTTTATAAATTATTTTTGTATTCGTGTAATATCAACTGTTAATAATTAATTTGTGAATTGCTCTTTATTTTAATGAGTGAAAGCATGAGGTTGAAGTTAGTTTTCTTCTATCTGGTTTGAGAAAGTTAAATTACTAAGGTAGATCTAAATCAAATCATATAAATAAATTGCTTCTTGTATTTTAAAATTTGTAATTTTTTTGTTTTAAATCATTCAAGTCAGGAACATCCACGTTGTGGTAAGATTAGCTCTCTTAGTAGAGATTTTTTTCCACTCATAACACTTCTGAGACTTTGTTTAGGGGATTAAACATATACCACTTAAATCAACCCCGTTAATTTTAAAATTTATAATTTAACACTTATATATAATTTAAAAAAACAATAATTGAGCCCTCAAATTTATTTTAGTGTTTAATGCCAGAGGATTTTATTTTTTAATTATAAAAACTCAATTATAAATTTTAAACTACAAAACATATTTGAATATTTTCAAAAAGTTTAAGGGTGCAAGGGCCTTATATGTTGAACTTCAATAATAATTTTATTGAAAAAAAAATGTATGAATTTTACGTTACTGAAGTTTATTTTTGAAATGTATAAATAAAAATGTGATTATATTTAAATTTTAGCAAATTCAAATCATAATGTATTATAACTTAAATTAAGAACAGACATGTTATTCACTCACTTTAAAATAAGCTGAGTGAAAAGAATATCTTTTCTTTGATACACGACACACAAACACTCCTCGTAGTTTTGTAAGGCGTGGAAGAAAGATTGATTAAATAATCAGACATTCAATTAATCTGTAAACATGCTTTGCTCAAATGTTAATTAAACGAAATTAAAGAATAAACTTTTGTTCCACCGACATATTTGCTTTATATAGGATTAACGATTGTGTCAAACTATAATTAACTTTAACTAAAGATTCTTAAACATTCCTTATTTTTCATATTAAAGTATTAAATAAACCAAAGGGCCAAAAACAGAGCCCCACCGTGGATAATATCCTAATCGGAATCTCCAACATACAATGAATTCAAGGCCTAGGAAGTATCCTTGTTAAAGTATGATCCTAATTGAATATTATATTTCATTTATTTATTTATATATATATATATTTTGAGAAATTACACCGATATTCGTCAAATTTTTTTAATAGACACCATATCAAAATATTTTGAGTAAATTATCAAAATATTTCTTAATTATTTAAACCGTTAAATATATTATAATATTTTAATCAATGTCTTTAAGATATTGCTAACGATTTTTTTTTCTAAAGATTGAATAAACTCATTCAAACCGGCACTAAATATAAAGAGGATTTTTAAAAATGAGAATTTGCACTCATTAATTAAAAAAAGGTGTGAAATAAAATAGATTATCCCTTTAATTAGATATCCACACTACTAATAAAAGAAATATATAAAGCCTTGATTTGATTAAGAATAATTAATTAACGAAGAGAAGAGCATAACATCAATGCACTGAGGGAAACAGCTGCAACACACATAGTTAATTAAGAAACACCTTCAACATTGACTACGTAATTAAACAAGAGACTAGTAATTAATTAGTTTTATATAAATATGGATCATAAACGACATTATTTTACTTTTGACTTAAATTGATTGGCCAATAAAGCACTCGCCGGTGGTCATAACAGGATCTTGTGGGCCAAAATGCTGGAAATGGCGGTGCTTTGGATCAAAACTAGTCTTTGACAGCAGTCTCATAAGTATTTGACGAACAAAGGGAAAATAGGTAATAAGTTTGTGCTGTGCACGAATGGTCAATGTTTATGTTGGTCTCTTTTACACTTGATCCTCTTTATTCCAACAGGAAATTCAAATCCGTAAATTCAGCTTCTAAAATACCAAGGAAATAAATATTTAAATGTTTTATTGCCTGAATTAAGATAAAATCAAAGAAGAGAAAAAGTATCGAGGGGGGAAAAATCTAAAATCACTATTTAAAGCCTGACAAGATTTAACCCACGTTACTAATTCATTTAACCCAAGATTTATTGCCTGAATTAAGCTCATAAACGTGTTATAACATACCATAATCCAAAAATACAAATATCTCCCATTATTTAACCCACGTTACTAATTCATGGAACACGGTTGCAATTTTACATGAAAAGTATCACATAGTGTATCAATTTATGAAACATCGAAAATAAGATTTTTAAAAATAAATATTTATATTAAAATAGAAAATATTTATTGTTTATTTATACATATATTATAACTAGTATTTTTTATTTTAATATTTTTTATTTTTAAAAGTTTTATGTCAGGTAACAGGCCAGACTCAGGCCTGTTACCCTATTTAAAGTCTGACAAGACCTGAAAACCTATTTAAAAGTCTGTTTTATAATAAGGTACTTGAATATATCATAAGCATATATATGAATACACTTATAGGTTCAAATTTTTAACATACTTAAATGTTTATACAAGTTAATAAGTATATAATTATAAGGAAAAGTAATAACAAATCTTTATAATAATAACAATATAAAAAATATTAGTATTTTATTTATATTTAGTTAAATAAACCGGTCTGATAGGTTCAAAGGCTTTTTCGATGGGCTGAAGCCTGATCTGTTTTTTTATATAGGCTTTTGAAAAAATCTTGACCTGCTCTATTTAATAAATTGGTCTGGCCTGGCCTCGGCCTGATATAGGCCGGGTAGTAGGCCCCTGACGAGCGGTCTGACCTGTTCTCACCCCTAATAAGGAGTGAGGATAAAACTTTTAAAAATAAAAAATATTAAAATAAAAAATACTAGTTATAATATATGTATAAATAAACAATAAATATTTTCTATTTTAATATAAATATTTATTTTTAAAAATCTTATTTTCGATGTTTCATAAATTGATACACTATGTGATACTTTTCATGTAAAATTGCAACCGTGTTCCATGAATTAGTAACGTGGGTTAAATAATGGGAGATATTTGTATTTTTGGATTATGGTATGTTATAACACGTTTATGAGCTTTACCAAAAAAAAAAAAACACTTTTATGAGAGACTTATTTGAATGTTTAGATTTGATAGAGTTTTTCATATGTGATGCCATGACTTAATCTATTTTAATTTTTGCCCTATTTTTTAAAAATTGTTATGCCCACTCGGATACTAGTCTTATTAAAAGTGATGCTTTTGTAGTAATAAGGAGGCGATGAGAAATTGGTCTCTTAAATTTGCTTTAACTTGTTGGTTCTCTAGAAGGCCTGTAATGAATTTGTTTTTAGTAATAGCATGCCCCAAGCTTGATAAGTGCCAAATTTTAGTGAATCTGCTTATGAAATTTTGGCACTTATAGTTTTAATTGCATGTATTAGATATTAATTTTTCTTAATTTAAGAATTATTAAATCCAATTGTATGTTTTTTAGTCTTAATCTAAATGAAGACATTTGATCCCACTTTTTGTACAAATTTCAAGTGATTAGGGATGGAATAAGGAAAGGATTGGAAGAGTTATGAAGAAACCAAGAAAAAAGAGCAAAGATGAGCTTCTGCCATTTTCTCGTTTGAGCGAGATTTGTCCAGAGAGGGGTGTTTTTGAGTAACATTCTCGCTCAAGTGAAAATAGTTTCGCTTGAGCGATAAGACCTTTCTTCACGTTGAAGTACTCTTTTCGGTTGAGCGAGAATTGGCTCGCTCAAGCGAGAAATCACTTATCCAAGGACAAAACAGAATTAGAAACAGAGTTCTGTTGAGAATTTGACAAGCGTACCAAAATCCCAGCAGTATAATAGTAAGTAAGAGTATCGTATCAACAAGGAACGGTTCAATTTATAAAGATTAGTGGTCACAGCTATCAAATAAGAGCGTATGATTGATGATTTTTGAGAATTGCGATAGTAAAATAAAAACAGAAATTAAATTGAGATAGGTAGAGACAGTTACTTGGACTAGGATTGAACTTCGTTTCATCGCACCCCTTTCGTATGTGAACCTCAATAATATTTATTAATATGTAGTTACGATACCTTAGCCAAACTATGTTATTTTACCTCGGTTTCCACAGTGATAAAATACTCAGAAATAATTCATGCGGGTTCTCCCAAGCGACAAATTACCCCAGCTTTAATGATTTGTTTTCGGTTTGTTAACACTATCAATTCGCCCTGGTGTCCACAGTGACTACTATGAGTATTTTTACCAATCAGAGTTCAAGTTTCATATGTCTAGGCTCCCCCAAACTCGCTATTGATTTTATAAAACCACCTTTCGAATGCGCCCCACAAAACCAACCTATAACTTCGGCACACAGGCGGAAGCTAAGCATTAAGCACAAAATAAAAAATACCGATATCATAAAAATAGGGATTCATAATTAAATAATAAAGAGAATTCACATACAATCGGGGATTGAATCGACTACATTCAATCTTTTCGGAGAGTTTAGCTATGCATGGTAGCCATTACAAACCAACGGAGAAACTGTCACACTTTTCTCCAGCCCTAGCTTCTGCTTTGCCGTCTCCCTTATGTCTCCGAGACTTTTTTTTATCTTTGCAAAAGGTCCTTTAAATAGAAATTGGAAAGCTTATCTGAAATCTGGAAGGAATCTTGTTGGAAATCTTATCAGAAATCTGTTTCCGTATTTCTGCGCTTCAACCCGCGCTCAGCGCAGAAGAAGCGCAGGAAACAGAGAGCTAATTAAATGTTGCGCTCCACTTGCACTCAGTGCAGGTGGAGCGTATTTCTCGTTCCAGCTTTCCTGATTTCCTCCTTTTCCAGCTTGATCTCTTCCTGATCTTATCCTTGTTTGCTTTGCTTTCCTTATTTTCCTCTTTTTAGCTTGATCTTGTGCTGATTTGATCTTCAAATTCAAATTGAGAATTTTATCTTCAGAATCCTTGTTTAAATGACTGCGGATTTTATCTTGATCTGCTGCCATTTAGAATCTCATCTACAGATTTTCTATTCAAATAGATGTTGTCTTGTTTCTGATAAGTGAAAAATATATGATAATTTATTGTATAATTTCTGCACTTATCAAGGATAAAATAGTAAATTTATGCCCCAAATTACCTCTTTTAAGTAATAAATGCATATTTTGTAATTATTTAATTTGAATTTGAATATGATGCTATTTTGATAGAAAATCTGTTGATTTTGCAAATAAAAAGGCAAGTTTTAAATGAAGAAACAAGATAGCATCTATTTGAAAAGAGAATCTGCAAGATAAGGATTTAAATGGCAGCTGATCAAGATACAATCAGCAGTTATTTGGATAAGGATTTTGCAGATTAAATTCTAAATTCAAATTTCAGATCAAATCAGCACAAGATCAAGCTAAAAAAAGGGAAATAAGGAAAGCAAAGCAAACAAGGATAAGATCAGGAAGAGATCAAGCTGAAAAAGAGGAAATCAAGGAAGCTGGATTGTGTATCACGCTCCACCTGCGCTGAGCGTAGGTGGAGCGCAACAATTAAAATACATTCTGGATCCTGCGCTTCAAACGCGCTGAGCGCGGGATGAAGCGCAGGAATACAGATTAGTTTTTCAAAGGATTTCAAATCAAATTTCTTCCAGAATTCAAATGGCTTTCCAACCTCTATGAATAGAACCTTTTACAAAGATCAATGGGGCTTTTGGAGAGACGGGAGAGCAAAAGCTAGGGCTGGAGAAAAGTGTGACAGTTTCTCCGTTGGTGTGTAATGGCCACCATGCGTAGCTAAACTCTCCGATAGGATTGAATGTAGTTGATTCAAACCCTGATTGTATGTGAATTCTCTTTAATATCTATGAATCCCTATTTTTATGATATCAGTATTTTTATTTTGTGCTTAATGCTTAGCTTCTGCCTGTGTGCCGGAGTTATAGGTTGGTTTTGTGGGGCGCATTGGAAAATGGTTTTATAAAATCAATAGCGAGTTTGGGGGAGCCTAGGAATAGAAAACTTGAACTCTGATTGGTAAAAATACTCATAGTAGTTGCTATAGGAATATAGGGCGAATTGATAATGTTAACAAACCGAAAGTAGATCTTTAAAGCCAGGGTAATTTGTCGCCTGGGAGAACCCGCATGAATTATTTCTGAGTATTTCGCGATCCGGGGAACCTACGCGGAATAACATAGTTTGGCTAAGGTATCATAATAATATATTCATAAATATTATTGGGGTTCACATATGAAAGGGGTGCGATGAAACGAAATTCAATCCTAGTCCAAGTAATTGTTTATACCTATCTTACTTTAAGTTCAATTTTATTTACTTTTGCAATTATCAACAATCTACAACCGTATTTCTCGTTGATAGCTATGACCACTAATCTTTATAAATTGAACTGTTCCATGTGGATACAATACTCTTACTTACTATATATTATACTGCTGGGTTTTTTGGTACGCTTGCCTAAAATTCAACAGTTTCTCCTTTTAAAATTTTCCCTTTTATCTGCAAAATCAACAAATTTTCTATTAAAATAACATCAAATTCAAATTTGAATTAAATAATCACAAAGTATGCAATTATTACTAAAAAGAGGTAATTTGGGGAATAAATTTACTATTTTACCCTTGATAAGTGCAGTAATTATACAATAAATTATCATATATTTTGCACTTATCAAATTCCCCCCAACTTAGCTTCTTGCTTGTCCTCAAGCAAGAAAACCTTTTGCAATCAAATGAATTCAATCCCCCTGTTAAGATTCTCAAAAATAAGGAAAAATTTCATCACCTCTTGCTAGGCAGCTGTCACTTTCCAAATATTAGATTGAAAATCAGAATCAAGTGATATTTCCAAGACTCAATTAGAACAGGATAAATATACATTCAAATTTTTTCAGAAATAACAACCAAAACAATAAGTGAAGAAAAAAATCAAGGATTTCTCTTATGCTCACGGGCAAGTGTTTCCCTCAATTTTTCACAGCAGTTGAACAACTAAAATTGATAGTCGTTTCCGGTTATTAGACATGCACATGGTCAACATGGATCAAAAGGTCTTTCTTGGTTGTACTGAGGCTGGGCTATCAAGAAATCATGGTTTTTCTGGATATGCAAAGAGAACACTAGAATAGAGAGCATTTTTGAATTTTTTTTCTTGAACTTGAAATTTCTCTCCATTCTCCACTTCATTCTTGATTTGTATCATTCAGCTGGCCTCTTTTTTTGTTTGATGATTCATTCCCCCTTTTTATTCATTTTCATTCACCTTTTTTTTTTTTATTTTTGAGGGAGTGATCTTCTTTTGCTTTCTTGTGCCTGCATTTTGTATTTCTTTCATCTTTTAAGTAACCAACCACTTCTCCCATTTTATCAGATTGCATCTTTGCTCTCTATCCCAAGTGTGTAAGGGACATGTTATAGACATTAATTTTGGCTGGGGTGCATAAGAAGAAACATTGAAGCTCAAAAGGGTTACCAAAAAAATTGGAAAAATTTTTCAAAGGTTGGCTTCTTGGCACTGAGCAAACAATTAATAATCAAAAAGTTGCCTTTATCACTTCCATATTTTTCATGTGCAAAATAAAATCCAAAAACTCAAGCAATATCAGTTGACAAGCAGCGGTGAAAATTCTCAATTCAGTGTTTGTTCTCACAATTCACCGACTTTTGGCTAATTTCCTTGATGAAATCACTTATTGAAATTAATTAACTACTCTGATATATTTTCCTGCATAATATCCTAACTCTAACTAATTATGGATTGATCACAAAATTCCTATTTCTTTCATAATTTGGTTAATTAGACTGCATAGCTTTGAGATTTTAAAATTAATTCCTTAATCCCTAAATCCTAAAATACTAAAAATAAAAAGTATCCTAAAAAAATGAAAAATTGACCCTGAAAATGCACTGCATAAAATGATGTGTCAGTAGAGTTATATGTACAGTACAGATCTAGTAGGTAATAAAAGAAAAGAAAATAAAAGGAAAATAAAAGAAAAAGAAAGGAAAACACCAAATAAAATCCTCAGTCCACATCCTCCATATCAGTATCAGCTCCACCTGCAACTGCTCCTCCCTCTCCCGGTGGAATAGGCCTGTCCCCAGGCCACTGTAAGAAATCTCTAAACTGATCAGGGTGCATGCCTGGGTAAGGGTCTGGGCGAGTCTAGTAATGATACTCCTAGAGGTGAACTGCTGCTCGGTGGAGGGTGGACATCTGGGCCATCATGTGTTAAGCCCAAAATGGGATAGAAGTATCTGCTGGTGGTGGCTGCTGCTGCTGTGGTGGTGGTGCCTGTGGTGCTGGTAGCAGCTCATCCTCTTCAGGGATACAGTTAGCCTCTATGTATCCCCTAGTCATAGGGGTCTTGATGCGCTCAGTGGCAGACACATCAATTCCCCTAGACCTGTAGAGTGCAGTGAGAAGGGCAGGGAAGCCCAAACTGATCCTGGATTGGGCGCTCCGTCGCCCCACAGAAGATGCAAACAAAGACATTCTTATGCGATATCACTCTAGCGATGTCAATGTCATGTCTGGTCAAAATGTTGTAGAGGAGGTGAGCTACTGGCATGACAACGTCTGACACATGGTTGTGGACTGAATGTTTAGCCAACACCAACACTGTCCACATCTGTGTTATGTCCCTCATATCGCACCGATAAATCCTGGCAGCATGTCCATAGGCGTTCCTCTCAAAGGTCCGCCCCCGCAAGGATAAGCACTCTGCGGTCCTGATGTCCAATGGGTCATTGCCATAGATGCCGACCTCGTTCACCAGCTCATATCAACTAATGTGCAGATATGGGTAGAGATCATTAACTTTCGGCAAAGTTATTCCACTTAATAACTTTTTATAAACATTGAATTTCATCAATTCAATCGTCACATTAAAAGTTTTAATGAACTAGATTAAACCTATAAATTTTCATAAAATTAAAAAATTATTTGATATTTGAAAAAATCACTTCAATCTACTCTAAGATGACGTACTTATAAATGTCCAACTGATCTAAAATTTAGTATGTATAATCATCATATTAATATCATATTATTTAACGGTGATTTTGATATTTGAAAAAATCACTTCAATCTACTCTAAGATGACGTACTTATAAATGTCCAACTGATCTAAAATTTAGTATGTATAATCATCATATTAATATCATATTATTTAACGGTGATTTTGATATTTGAAAAAATCACTTCAATCTACTCTGAGATGACGTACTTATAAATGTCCAACTAATCTAAAATTTAGGATATATAATCATCATATTAATATCATATTATTTAACGGTTAGATTTATTAAATTCACATTCTATATTAAGCAGAATACCTCTATTGTGCCGCTGTAAGTTAAATGTTAATCCCATATATATATATATATATATATATATATATATATAAACAATGAAACATGCTAAAAAGGAAGTCCTACTAGCTAGCCATTACGTACTTTTTCACAAGAATCAATATTAATATATTATAGAAGAACATACGTACTTGTAAAGAAATAACTCTGGTCTTCAAGAATTGTTAGTTTGGAAAGCCAAAGTCCAAAACAATTGATCAACAGCACGTGGTACAATGACATTACGGAAATGAACGAACGACTCATGGAAAGGCCACGTTTGTTTATCCATGTATATGGTATGACTGACTGGTTTTGTAAAAGCTAAACCTAAAAGGGTAACAGCTGGATGGATGGATAGAGTAGAGAGAGCGAGAGCCATGCTTTGACAATTGAAAGTTCCAACGTCGATCGACAAACCTTTTCATAGCATGGCAATAGCAGCGCCACCGTACTTATTACGCGTACACACCGTCACCACCCTCTTGACCATTTTCAAAACTTTTCCTACAGTAAGTCTAGAGCTTCCCCACACGCCCACACCCAATTGTTACTAGTATATTAATTGGGAGCTAGAGACATTAACAACCTCTAGAAATACGTTTAACTATGGTTTGAAATTCACATTTACGTACTAACATATTTAATTACTTCTAATCAAAATTAATATTGGTCTCTATACTCAACTTTACTATAAATTTTTAAGACAAAAGTTTTCAATATAAATCAAATTAATTACTTCTAAAGTCAATTTTACAAAATCAAGTTCATACAACTCACATTTGCAAATGCTTATCTAAATGCACAATTTTTTGTATTATTGAGTTGAATTAATTAGGGGAAATTTAAGTATTGAAGACTATATTTAAAACAAATTCTCATTGTGCTTATAACACCCTCATCCCATGACGGGTATCACTCGACTAACTTGGTTGCGATTTGTTAAATTCTTTTTTTTTTAAAACAAGTGAAGAAAATCGGTGATTTTTCTTTTTTTAATATTAATAAATTATAATTGGGATGGAACTATAAGAACATGTCAATACAACAATTTTCATTTCACTGTTATTCCAATTTACAACAGAAGTAATACACATTAAATTGGGGTTTTAACATACTACGTTACAGAAGAAGTGAACCTCTATTTGACCACACTCTATCTATACAGGGTATTGCTGCTCAAGTAAACCTCTAAACACTACCATTTGACTTAAACAAGATCCGGTTCAACCTGAACACCACGTCTATCTCCCGAACAACGTGCATCCTTCCAGAGTACATGCCCTTTTAGGTGCCAAATAATGACGGACAACAAAAAAAGAAAGACAAGGGGGTGAGAACACTTTACATGAACTCACTTAACGCAGGATATGATAACTAAAGTAGACAGACACGGGAATTCACACAATTCTCATAACAATAAATCTAATTATTCACATAGAAGATCACAACGTCATAAAATGATGTGATATGCTCATGCAATGCAAACAGCCACATCATTCACCAAGGAATCTCAAGCAACTACTATGTACCATGCAATGCACGAGGGCCCAGGGAAATTCACCACCACAGTGCACACAACAACTGCCTGACCATATATGTACAACGTATCATGAGTTAGAGTCTGTACTAGCGCCGGTACAAAGAGCATTGCTCATATATTTTGGCCAAATCATTTTATCCGTCTTCCAGACAATCTCAACTGACCCCGAAAATCATGAGAGCGACAGGAATAACTAAGCTGGGTTCCACGATCTCGACAGTAGGTAGCTAACCTACGTCCTCTGAGATCTTCCAGGAACTAGGCTATCCTCAGGGCTGGCGTCCCTTTTGAGGACCCGCTGACGTTCTTTGCAAAACCCAGTGCACCATTCCTAGTCGAGATGCATCTTCTTTTCGGAAGCCCATAACAAAGAACTCCATAGTTAAGCGTGCTTAGCTTGGAGCAATTCTGGGATGGGTGACCTTCTGGGAAGTTTCCCAGAAAGTGTGCAAGTGAGGACAAAGCATACTGAAAAGACTCGTGTTGGTATGTGGGGACCCTCATCACTCCTGCCAGCGGCTCAGGGGCGTTACAGTGGTCATGATGCTTCAAGGTGGTCTGAGATGGTAATACAGATTAAAGGTGAGGTTATTGGTCTAAATAGTGTTTTTGAAGGTGGAGATCGGAAACTTATAACAAACACTCATACACCCAAGTCGATAATAAACAAAGTGTATGTAGGGATATATGAAAGTGTACCTCACCCTTTGTGGAAATGGGTATATATAGGCACATCTAGAGTCCTTAATGACGTCAGATAGAGGCTATGATCAAGTCACATCAAGTTGTGCTATGTAACCCATTTACGTCCTCTGTAATTAGCTCACTTAATCTAACTACTTGTGTAAGTGATTGAGTCGTTCCTTTAGGTTGATGGGTGCATTAAATGATATATATGGGCCTCTTTATAGGTTTAGGTATGTGGAAAGAGCATACTTTTGCCTTAAGTTCGAGGTCCTTGAGCTAGGTTCGAGATGAGTTGTGGCAAGCCACTCAGCCGTAAGCTGAGGTGGTTATCACTGATTTGAAATGGCTAGAACGAGTCATATTTCAATCAGATCTAGAACAAATCTTGTATTTCTCTCTATACTTAGGGGTGGGAATAGACCAGCTGACCTATAAAGGGCCTGCGGTCTGGCCTGATCTGACTCGTTTTATTAAAAAAATGTTAGGTTGCTTTTTAAAAGCCCCGTTTATTTAAGCTTGACAGACCGACCTGTTTAATGTAATAATATATAATATATTAAATTAATTATATAAATAACTATAAATATAATTATAAAAACTTTAATATATTAATTTAATAATATAAAAAAGTTTGTTTAAAGGCCCGTTGGCCTACATAATCTTATAGGCCTATTGGTTTGTTTATAGGTTTTGTTATAAAACAGGCTTATAAACAAACTTACAGGGCCGACCCAAGGGTAAGGCTGCTCAAGCCCTTGCTTTAGGCCCCCAATTATTAGTAATATCCTTTATACAAAAATTAAAAATATTATTATAATTAGGCCCAGTTCGTTGGTTTAAAAATTGATTTTTCTCCTTAAGAGTTGATGGTTCAATCCTTGCTAAATGAATTTTAACTTTTTAAGACTCATTTCTTTCACCTCATGTATTTAAAAAGACCCCAAAATGAATGTTTGCTTGAGGCCCCACTCTATGTTGAGCTGGCCCTGAGGCCAGACCAGACTTTTACGTAGGACAGACTAGACTTTTACGTAGGACAGACTAGACTGTAGCAGGTAACAGGCTCATACTCATGCTTAAGAATTAGGAGTCAGGCTAGACTCATGCCTACTAAAGTTTGGTCTCACCTATTTCCACCCTTATATATACTCGAAAGAAGACATTCTTGCTAATTATTGAAAAGTTAATACAACAATTAAAATTGAAAATTCATATCGCGAAATTTTAAAGTTCACATTGAAAAAGTAAAATTGTTATTGATTATGAAAATGAAACAATGTGTAAGCGAGTTTTAACAGCTACTTATGTTATTATTGTTGGGAGTGAATGACACTCAGCTTTACCGATTCAGCGATTGACTAACATGACAGCAGTGAAAAAGGTTTTAGAAGAAATTAAAGAAAAATAAAATGTTATTATAAGCATAACCACCATGTTGTTGGGTGGTAGGTAGGTAAGTAAATGGAGCACCGCCATTTACTTTAGCGCAAAGGTCCAAGCCCATCATAGTAATCAAACAAAGTCTATATGTACGTACTTGCTTGCTAGTTTAAATAATTGATTTATATAACCTATTGTAGAATCGGATTTATTATTATTCACAGAAAAGTCACGTACAAATTATTCAAAGAAAACACCGGTATTCTTTGGAGACCTGTTTTGCCTATATACAACTACAAGAGAATCACATATGTCTTGAGCATTGAGGCATGGACGCAAGAGAGTGATAGATCTAGTGATCTAGGTTGTAAACTCGACACGTGTGGAACACTATAGATAAGGTGAAGTTAGAATTTTAATACTAGAAAAAGGTATTATTAATCATTACTACTAATAAAAGCTTGCAATTTGATTTTTTTTTTTGTTTTAATACGAAATTTCTAGAAATAAATTCACGTATTATATATGTCTTCTTTCCCTTTCCTATCTGTTAACTTCACTTAATTGATGTTCTTTTAAAATGCCATTTCTAATATGAAAAAAGAAGAATTATTTTAATAATTAACTATAAATATAATTATTTTTGTGATAAAATTTAAATACATGAAAAGTAAATGACAATTGAAATTCAACTGTATTAATATTAATTCACATGAGTTTATACTTATTTTATTGACTCATATTAGTTGACATTTTCACCTAATATCGAATATGTAAATAAGGTGATAATGAATCATTCTATCATAATAAATGATCGAGTTTGAGTTCTAGGTATAATACAGGTCAGAGGAATAGCTTTGCCCTAATTTTATAGTGAAGCAGGACAATTTCCTAAAAAAATTTAGACATAATTAAGGTTAACATATCCTTCAATTTAATAAATCTTTTTCCTACTTTTCTGCTCAGTTTCATTTTTTTAAAATGGTTTTGGTTTTATGCTAAGTAGTAGCTCTTAGCTTCAGATACACTCACCATACTTTGACAACAAGCATGGACTATACGATGAACATCTTTAAAAATTAAATTATGAAAATAATGATAATTAAAGACGGAAAATGACAGTCATTTTTAATGAAATAATTAAGAAAGGTTCTATACAAATTCAACACAAATTAAAGTAGTGAAGGATTTATATATATACACCGTACCACTAGTATATATATTAAAATCCAATAAAAAAACGTTTCATGTGAATCAGACATATCCAATAATGCAAAGGCCACGTAACACATGCCCTCCCTTTGCTATTTCACTGACAGATTGTTCCCACTATCTAAAACGTAACTACGACGAAGCTTACCTCTCTTCCTTTCTTATATATCTGCTCTGTATATATATGAATCATTCACTCCCCCACTCTCTCGTCCCACCCCAGCAATAAGCAATTAATTAAGAGTATCTAACTGATTACTATATGGAAGAAGCAAGAAGAAGCACTAAAATTAATGATAATGAAGAAGAAGGTGCATTGATTTCGTATCGAGGAGTACGGAAGCGAAAGTGGGGGAAATGGGTGTCAGAAATAAGGGAGCCAGGGAAGAAAAGCAGAATTTGGTTAGGGAGTTATGAGGAACCCCAAATGGCAGCAGCAGCATATGATGTAGCCGCGTTGCACCTCAAAGGACGCGCAGCAAGGCTCAACTTTCCCCAATTTGTTGACACTATGCCTCGTCCAGCATCCTCTAAACCTGAAGATGTCAGACTCGCAGCTCAACAAGCAGCATTGCTCTTCAGGAGAAGACCATCATCTGATCATCAGGGAAGTGGCAACAACAACAATAAAAGTAGTGTGGTTCCTGCAGTGAGGGTGGGGTTATCACCCACTCAAATTCAGGCCATCAATGAGTCCCCTTTGGATTCACCAAAGATGTGGATGCAAATGGCTGAGGCACTCATGTTTGGCTTTGATGATCATCATATGATGCTGTATTGTGGTCATGATGATCATGATGTCTTAGAGTTGAGTGGATGGGAAGAAATTCAGTATGACTCCTTGTGGGACTCCTGATCAAATTGCACCCTCCCTCCCTTGATTTAGGGCCCAATTCAATTTAATTAAGCAGTGATCGATGAGACTAATTCAATGAAACAAATTAGGATTATTTTATATATGTCCCGTTTGTTTCTCCTTACTTTAATTAATGTATGTATTTGGTTATATATGTTTTCAGTACATTAATTATTTATTTTCATCTAACTGCCATATGTTATAATGTAACCTCTTCGTATCAGTGAAAGTCTTTTTCTTTTATTCTCTGTTACAATGTTCTTTTATAACATAACATATATGCATTACTTGAGACACATTTTATATTTGTAGTCCTTATTATTATGTGTCTCAACACCATCACTGATTCCACTTTCACAAAATCACTCTAATTTGCACGCAAAATTTGAATTGAAAGAAAGAAAAGAGCGAGATCCCCTTGTTTGGCATACCACATATTCACAAAATCACTCGGGTCTAATTTGCGCGCAAAAATTGAAATGAAAGAAAGAAAAGAAAGAGGGAGATTCCCTTGTTTAACATATTAAGAGGAAGAGAATTGGTTGAAATAAGGGTATGTTTAGTTCAGTTCTACTATTTTTACAAATGAAATTATTTATCTGATACATTTTCATTAAAAAACAGAAAAATTAAAAAATAATTACATTTTTTTAAAACTGTTTTTAAAAATTAATCATTAATTCCACTTCCACAGATCACTCAGATCTAATTTGCACGCAAAATTTTAATTGAAAGAAAGAAAAGAAAGAACGAAATCCTCTTGTTTGGCATATTAAGAATAAGAGAATTGGTTGAAATAAGTTCTTACTCCACATTTTTTTACCTTCCTCTGTTGTTTGATTTAAGAGGAAAGAAAGGAAAAAGAAAAAAAATGTACTTTTAGCGGGCCTCACATTTTTTTCTCATTTATTCATTTCATATAAATTTATTAAATAAAAATAATACAATAATTTAACGTTAATTTATGTATTATTTCTATTTCAACTTTGTTAAATCCTACGGAACTTTTATATACGAAATGTATGTGTGAATTCATGGTGGCTAGGGAATTTCGTTTTCGTGAGATCCAGCATTTTCCTTTCTATATTTTCCCGATAAAACCAAACAGAAGCACTGAAAGGTTTTCGTTATAATGTATGTGTGAATCCATTGGATAATATTTTAAAAAAAAAGGTTTTCGCTATCTTTTCTTTTCCCCCTTCTCCTTTTGCCACATAAATCGAATTGACGCTCAAAACCCATTCAAAACATGAGATAACACTTTCAATTCTACATGGATATTCTCTCTTTAGGAGAAAAACCATTCTCTTACACATAAAATATTACCCTTTTTTTTTTTTTTTCCATTCTCCCTTTCTAAAATATCCAGAACAAGGCAGAGCACTTAATTACCTTCTACTTCTCTCTCGCTTTCCATTCGGCTTAGCTCTTGTCAGTTGTCAACAAAACGGCTTAAATTCTAATTGCAACAGCCTCCATAATATGATAACTGAAAAACAAGTAACCAAATAGACTAAAGGCTTCCGGCATCTTGTTGAAATATTACTATATAACGTAAAAATATGGGAATAGTTAAATAAAATGCAAAAATAGTTCAGCAAAAGTGTCTTCAGGACTGCTTAATCCCAAGATTGAATCTCATGCCGCTTTGCTTGAACTTTAGCCCACCCTCCCCTCTCCCATACCGGTACCGTATTCAGCTAAGCGAACCAAAGTAAAAAAATTACAAGACTAATATATTAAGTTAGGTACAGTACTAAATTGTGCTTTCAATTAATCAAATACAGATAAGAATGTTTCATCTTTCAACAAATAATTTGATTGAGCGTTACCGCAGCCAATATTCAGCAACTTTTTGAGAAGCAATGCGAAATGAACAAAATAGCATTGCAGACCAATGTAGCCTACTTTATTTGCCAAAGATACAGTACTTTACTGCACGGCATAATTAAATGTCTGAAAATTATATCTCCAGAACTTCAAAAGCACACTGCAAAATTGAGTGTATGAAAATATATAATCACTATGCTGTGGATTCTTTCAGAAACGCAATGAGATCAGCACGTTCTTGGGGCTTCTTAAGACCAGGGAATACCATCTTTGTCCCAGGAATATACTGCACAAGGGAATAACACAACAAGCAGATCAGTGACATATTGTGATCAAAACAGATTTCTCAATGTCACCTTGCAATATTAGCTTATTACCATACAATTTAAAACAGTAGATAACATTAAATCCTATAATGAAAATTATATAAAGTAGCCCATACATGATTATTATCTACTGTTTATTCTAAGTGAAGGCTGGTGAAGTATATCTCATAATCAGATAATCAGTGGTTAATAGTCATTTAACATAAGAAATACTAGTTCATACTGTACCTTTTTGGGGTTAAGCAAGTAATCATATAAAGTCTTTTCCTCCCAAGTCACAGCCATGTTTTTGTTAGCTGCAGAGTAGGAATATCCGGGAGTAGTGCCTGATTGTCTTCCAAACAAACCATTCAGATTGGGTCCTGAGATTGTCAACAAGGCAAATATCTTAGTCTTTATATAGATGACAACATTTTTCAAGGAGGTGACATGGGCAACAAAAAAATAATTTTATAATAGCTACAAGAGAGTTTTTCAGATCAGTACCATTTCGGTGAAAGGGGTAAACCAATATTATGGGGACAAGGAGGCAATGCATAAATTTGTGATGAAGTAGGATTTTTTTTATTCTCACATTATGCACAAAAGCAAGAAAGAATCTCAACACAAGAAAAACATGTAATAACGTGTTTAAGTACAGAACAAAACCATCACACAAATTAAAATGCACTATAAAATTTTATAAAAGGATATAGAACATAAACAGTAGAATTAACATAATCTTCAACTCAAGAACACCAATCATGTAATTATAAAACATTTTAATGACAGATTAGACTAGAGAACCAGTTTAACCAACAATTTAACATCAAAATATACTTCGTTATAATTTCATCGGGAGTTCTGACCTCGTGAATAGGATATGTAGAAGGAAATTTCACGCATCAATACAATGTTATAACTTATAAGGAACTTTGTGATCTCAACAAATCTATGAATTAAATACTGAAAGAAGTATTGCTTAAATCAGACTGCTGATATTATAATTTATAAGCACCGATGCTTTCATAGTCATCATTACTGAACTGATTGAATTGTTTACTACGCACAATTCATGAGTACTGAAAATTGGAAAAATGCATTTGCAATATTGTGCTTGCAGATGCCTTTTCAATCTGCTTTAAGCAAAAAATGAAAAATTACAAGAGTAGATTACCTACAGATCTTAGACTACTCACTGAAATCAAATTTGGTAAAATAATACTTCCATATTTCTTATATTTAATAGTAAAGCTACAGCATGAGCCAGCGAAATTCTTAAGTGGGAACTTTCTACCTTAGGAGCCGTTCGCCGTTCGGGTGGTTGCGAGTTTTCAGTTTTTGGATTCCAAAAGATTTCAACTAAGTTTTTACAACTTAAAACTGAAAACTAAAAACCACTTTTTGTGGTTTTTGAAAACCACAAAAAGTGGTTTTTAGTTTTCAGTTTGTCGAAATCTTTTGGAACCCAAAAACTAAAAACTCGCAACCACCCCAAACAGTCCCTTAGGTATGCAAATCGATCATTGACACGTGTAAAGTTGTAGCAAGAGAGATGTGTACTTTTAACATGGTCCACACTCCACACAACTTTACACATGTCAAAGGTTGATTGCACGCTAAAGGTATCAACTATCAAGTTCCCATCCAAGAGTTTCTCCATGAACCAAAATGTATGTTTTGTCTTCGCTTTTGTTAACGAAGTTAATAAAGTCAATGTTAGATGTCTTAATGTCTTTTTCTAATAGGTCTTAAATCCTTAAATTGATTATATTCTCTCATTTCAAACCAATTAGGACTTATGCTTCACAGATGAATAATTCTCTGTCCAATCATTATCGCATGAAAGAACAAAATGACGTCAGTTTCAAAGCTTCAGATGTAGGTATCTCCCTCAGATTTCTCCAACAACATAAGTGTATTATAGATGTAATGCATTCCATGCCCAAATCCACAAAATCCTACAATCCACAGCATCCGATCTTAAACAAATGGAGTGATCGAACTGAAAGTGCTACTAATCGACGAACACTAGAGTTTCAAACGCAATATGCTTTTGCACGGTTTCAACCAACTTCTCCACAGATAAACCAAAATCATGACAGGAAGAAAATTGAAAGAATCAAACGGAACACTAAAACAAACAATTATATAATAATTAGGGAGATTATTCAGGAGAAATAAAGAATCTGTGCGCGAAAAAAGCATAATAACAATTAGAATACAGAAACACAAATTACATAACGTATAATGAAGAGAGAAGAATTAGGTAATAAATCAATAAGACCAGTGTAAAACTACCGCTCGATTTCTAGATCTATGCCTTGTTTTGCTTAAATTAAACAAATGAGATAGAGATCCAAACGGATTCAAACAGAAAGTGAAAGACAATCCTATGCTAGGATATTAATAGCGAAGAATAGGGGAAAGGATAAGGAGAGCTAACCTTGCTTGTGGCCGGCACCTTTGTCAACGGTATGGCACTGAGCGCACTTGGTCTTGAAGATCTTCTCACCGGACTTGGCATCGCCGGGAGGTGCCTGATCAAACGACGCCATTGGTGAACGAACGGTGTTGATTTCTCCGCAAAGACAATAAAAGTTTGGAGAAAGCGAGCGAATAAAGGTAAAGGAGGGTTTAGGCTGTGTGGAAAACTGGCATGAAATCGACTGTTCCGAATATATATATATATATATATATATATATAGGAGGTAGCAGGGTGGGAAGTTGGAACGCGGTCGCCACGGGGCTCCTAAGCCAGCCCTAACTTTTTTCGTTGACGTGGACCGCTTAGGGCGCTCCAATTCTTTTTAGGTGTCAAAGACAAAGTAGCGTTAGCGTGACGCGAAGGTCAAGTTTGGCATGTGATTTGTGTGAATGTTAAGCAAGTTCGGTTTGCATTTTGATAGCACGTGATGTGAGAGCTCCAATCAAAATAATCTTTGTCTAATACTGAAAAGTGAAAAGCCCCAAAAGGCGAAGAAAACAAGAAACTAGGTAAAATTATTTACCAATTACTACTCCTTCCATTTCATATTCAACAATATTTTAGTAATTTTTTATATTAATTATTGTTTAATAATACTGATAAATAATTAAGTATTTTTAAATTATACCATTAATAATTAATAAGAGAAAATATTTTTAAAATAATAAAAAATAAAATTTAGTCAATATGGAAAATAAAAATTATAATAAAAAATTAGTTATTTTTTATGAAAATTAGGATATTAATTATATTTCTTGATTTATATGCATAATTTTAAACTATAATTGAATTGAAAGAATTGGAGGGAATAGTTGATTAGTCTCATCATTTGAATGGAACTAGACTTTGATAAAAAAAAATTGCATATTAACTTCCCTCTACCTTTTTTCTTGCTAATACTTAATTTCGTGTTATCGATTCTGACTAATGTTGTAGGTATTTTAATTCCATTAATTTAAAAGATGTTATATGCACTAAAAAACATACCAGGCTAACTATTAATGAATTTAATAGTTAATTTTATAAATTACTACTTTATTCAAAATTTTATCATTAATATCAAACACTGAATAAATTTTTAACATTAATATCAAACCGTCTTAATCTTAATTTACACAAGTGTCAACCGTTATTTTATAAATAACGGTTTTCTCGGGTTCTATAATGTTAAGCACACTTCGTTATATTTGGATATTTACCATATCAAAAATAAGAAGAGAGGAATGACCAGGTAAAAAAAACCTTTGAATAGTTTAATAAATATAAATATATCAGTGATTAGTGAAATATTGTAATATTTAATGAATATATTTCAATCCCAGTTGGCAGATAGTTAGGTCCCTTAATTATCTTGACAGTGGTTCGATCCCTGACAGTGTGTATGGAACATACTTTATTGGGAGAGGCAAAGCCCACTTCGATGATCTCTATGCCTCGAAGGGATTAGTCTCTAGCTATCGGCAGGGATACCTTTAGTTTACACAAAAAATTTTTAATGATATAGTATCGTATCATTGAATTATAGTATAAAATTTGCATACCTATTAATTCCATCTCAAAAGAGTTTAATGATATATAGTCGGTATAAAATAATTTTACATTATTATTTAATGATATATTATTAAATTATTTAATAAATATGTTATTAAACTAAATAAATAATATAACTATTTTTTTTGGTGAGTGGGGGATCAGAGAGGCCAAAAGGCAGAGAGAAAGAAAAACAACCTACACAGCCCTCTTAAACACAGAAGCTGCAGAATCTAAAATAAATAATATAACTATGTATCATTCCAGTGACAAAATATACTCATTATACTATAAGTGTCCGTTTGATTTATAGTTGAGTAGAATTATTCTAGAAATGAATGATTGAGATAGATAATGCACGCTTTACAGAGTACGTTGAACGAAAGTGATTTAAAATCAATTCTACAGAATTGATTCTGAATAGCTCAAAATTTAAACTAAACGGACACTAAATTGTATGAATGATACGTTTAGAGTCTGTCAGTTTTAGTGAGCAGGGAAGGGTTTTGATTGTTTAACAAAACTTAAAACTTCAAATACTCCATTCAATCGTCTCGAAATTTAGGAAATATATATTTAATATATTATTAGGAATGTGAATTCATTGAATTACGAGCAACCTTCATCACGGACAAATTGAAAGTCAATGATAAATATTTGAATGAGCATGATCTAAAGGATTAGAAGAAACCAATAGAAATCTGTAAAGTAGAAGCCTTTGAAATACTCCATTACACCTTTAAAAAGTGAGAACTAAAATCACATATCCCATTAACCATTTCCACATGCATAATTTTTTTTTTCACGGTTTGCTTTTTCGGGAGTTCTCTCTAATTTGAATCATTGAATGAGATGCCTAAAATTAAATTGTGGGTAATATTGATGGATATACCTTTTTGCTAGCTAAGTGCGCAAATAATTATCCAGCCTGATCATCCTCTACAGCACATCACATTTGACCATAATCTAAAATTTATAATCGCTTCACCTAACCCACCCCCCCCCCCCCCCCACCAAAAAAAAAACAGAGTATCCGTAACAATGATAAAACTAAAGGAATGTCAAAAGTAAGAAATCCACCATCCCCCTGCAGTACCATTCTTGGTTTATCGAACACCTGATTCAAGGTTTTGAAAAGGCTGGCTTGCGAAGGCCAGGTATCTGCAAAATAATTTTATCAAGAATTATATGAACCGAGTGTAATAATCACATTAAATCTAAAATATATTAAATATACAACATATGGTACAGTGTTTTTTTTTTTTTTGGGGTAGAGCAATGAATTTTAATTTTAAATCCTATCTAAATTATGGAAGAAAGCAGGTTAATGAGTGGGCAGTGGCAAATTGAAACTTTATCCCTCAGATGGAGTTCCTTGAGGTACTCCTGGCAAAGCTAGTTGTGGGGATGAAACTGGGCAGTGGGTGATAGGATTTACTCAGCACCTTGTCCATGGAACAGCTATTTTAGCTGAAATCTTGGAGCACTTTATCAGAATCATGGATATAAAAGAATTATTATTGAGAGTGATTCACAGGCTATTATTTCCTTGATCAATCAACTGTCCTTGAGACCGCCTATCTGTGGCAGAATACTTAGAAGAATCATACAGTGGAGAAGCAAAAATTGGAAGTTGAGATCCATTCAAACCCTCAAAACAAGAAGGCAACCGTTGCACAGATTGGATGGCGGACTAGACAATGAATCATGACACTGGACTACATGAATGGATCTCTCCTCCCAAAAATATACCTTTGCCCCGTCTGACTCTTGTAGTTAAGTATTTTTTCTGTTTGCCCTACATTATAACTCCCCCCTCCCCCCCCCCCCCCAAAAAAAAGGAAGAAAAAAAACTCTACTTTCCACTAAGTTGAGGTTGATGCTTCCAATCGAAGTGCCTGCTTGCAACTTAAAAATAATCCATCTAGAATGGTGAAACTCTACCCCAAGTTCAGAAGCAATAAAAACAGAGCCATAATATTCTCATTATAGGGATAAAACCATCTCTTAAGTGCTACGATGGTACTAGTACCATCTACAGGACAGTTGTAAACAGCACCCATAAGAGAGCACAAACATACATACCTCAATTCCATGAGGGCCTATCCGGTTACGAGAAATAAAGTTGATAATCAGAGTTGCAAATTCATCTGGTACATCTTCCTAAATATATTAGGCTAGAAGCTATTAGATTACAAATTAGAGAAGAAAACCAGAAACAAAACAATGAATGCAGCGAGAGACATGGCATGAGTACAAACCTGAATAGCATGCCCAGTGTGTCTGACAACTACCATCTGAAACTTCCCTTGCATTTGACCAATTGTGAGAGACCTGTTACAGAAACAAGGCCAAGAAAATATCAGAATTCCACTTGAGCATTTTTGTTTTCTCACAAACTCGAGAGAGAAAGAAAAGGAGAAACAGAATAACACAATTTATAATGCTAATTATACAGGGATTATTATGTAAGAAATTCATACTAGTATCTCAATCATAGATTACCGCTACCTTTTTAAGATTTATATAAATCCTTCTTATTCATCCAAAACAGAAAAAAGTTACGATCTATATATTGGTGCATACCAGGATGATGCTAAGGTGACCTAAAAATTAATTTCAATAAAGAACACATAAATTGTATTGGTTTATTGCCATGTATTTCAATATGAATTCAGGATTTTGCATATAAATGGTACCATTATGTACAGCAACAAAGGAACAATAAAAAAAGGAAGAATCAGAATGTGGGGTTGGTCAAACTGAGAAACATTTCAAATTCATTCATCAATCTTTTCTAGAAAATAAAATATTGAAAGATATTTAGACAATAATCATTTACCAGATTATGCATTTGGATTTCAGCTTTTAATGAAAGAAACTTAAAATTGAACTCATCTCATCTCTAATCGCAATCTGCTCTACAACATTATCAGCACTTTCAGGAGATGAGATATAAAGTCCGAATAAAATTTGCATTTGATTGTTTAATTCCATTCTAACTATTGAAATTGAGAAACTATAACAAGAAAAGGTTTCACTGAAAACCAACAAATAAAATTTATCACCAAAGACTAAAATAATTTAAAGGTGGTTTACTTGTCCAATCTATCTGTTCCTGCTAACAACAACAGCTTCGGAACAGGACATGACAAAAATTTATCTGAGAGGCCTTCATACCTGTAAGAAAAAATATACACTGTTTAATGTGATGATAAATATACCATAAAAGTTACTTTCAATTTGATGACATATTTATCCTAATTCTATCTGTTTAGAATCAAGTTATCATATTTTGCACAGTAAGTTTTGTGGAAAGTGTTACATGTCTCTATAAAGATACATTGCCAAAATCCATATACATGCAATATGAGGCAATTAGCAAACAATAATCCAAGAGAACCCCCACCAGCAGTACATGTGGAAAATCAAACAACTCATCCAGGATTTATACACAGATTTGCAACCTCTTACTTAAAACACACATAGAAAGCCATTGCTTCATGTTATAGTATTAGTTAACTACTGTGAGCAGTAAGCATGAAAAGATTAAGATAAAACATACCAGCCTTTCCAATATTGTTCAGTCTTTTCCAACTCAGTTCGGTAAACATAACTGCAGCATAAAAATGAGACTATGCCAATCAAGCATAAAAATAAGAACCAAAATCTATGGAACCATCTTTTAGATTGGAGAAACGAACAAAACTATATTTGGATTATTCTACCCAACATTATGAAAGGTTAGGAGAGAGGTACCAACCACTTCTTTGAATCATCATACTTTAATGTGCCAGGGATTGATACACGAGAAGAATCAACATTTCTCAGAGAGCCACCCCTGACACTCCACTCAATCTGCACAGAAGCAATTTCAAATCATGTAAAAAATCACCAGTACAAATGAAACAACACTCATGCTGTCAAGCACCACCCATTGTGAAGAATAGTCTCCCCCAAGCATTTCACCTTACAACCAAAAGTGGTTCTGTTACTCAACTATTTGAGGGAATCCCAATCACACAATGGGTCCCCCATTTAACTGCAAAGAATAGGGAGAGTCTCCCCCAAGGGTTTCCCTTTACAACAAAAGTGATTTTATTATTCAACTATAGTTTGAATCCCAATTACACAATGGGTCCCCCATTTAATTACTCAACTGATAGTAACTTACTAAGTTGCTTCCTATTCCTACGAGTGTACACCTTCCAAGTCCCTCCATAACTAGGTTGGGCCCTAACACTAACTTTTTTTCTAGATCTGTCAACAAAAACTTTTAGAAGTTCCAAACAGGCAAATATCAATTTTTAGGTCACATCTAAAACAAGACTCAATATTCAACAAAATTAGGATGACTACAAAGAGAAATGTCTAAACAATGTCTTACAGAGGACAACAAATGTTAAGAAAGCAAATATGATCCAAATAGAAATAGTTGTGTCAACCAGGTAACAAATAACCTGAAATGCAAATGAAGGAAGGTATAGATATACAGAGCTTACAGCTTTTTCAATGGTTGAAAAATGTTGCATCCTGCTTGATAGGATTTTCTGCATGTGAATTAGTGAAGCCATTGCCGTTCCCTGAAATTCTTGTGACAATCAACATTTTAGTGCCAATGATGAGTAAGTAGTCAAGGGAAGCAATAAGGAAGTTAGGTATAGAAAGTTAGAAACTAACCTCTACAACATCCACAACCACCAACCCAGCCAAGGTAGACAATGATCTGCTTGCAGCAACATGCACAGCAATTGACCCTCCCATGCTTTGATGATGAAGTAAATTTTGATCAACGATAGTTGGTAGGTAATATTATACACCGAAGTTACATATCATTTACATAAGCAAAAGTGATAATCTAGTCAGGTTAGGTTCGCCAAATATTTCCATAGGAATAAAATTCATGAAAGACAAAAAAATATAAGTGAAAAATAGAGGGCACATGGTGAAAACACAAAGACAAAACAAAGGAGACAGCATGGATACTTGATTATTTGCAAGAGTAAACACAAGTGTGAAATCAAAGAAGCCATTCCTTGTTACATAGAATATCCTTGAGTTCAAACCAACTTCACCAATCACATACAACGAAAATCCAAGCAATTAATTTAAGAAAGAGAATCACCTGTGACCAACAAGAACAATAGCTGGGGGAGAATCTCCATATAATTCCTTTATAACAGCCAATACATCATTGCACATAGTCTGCACAAAAAGATGATCACCTCTAAAACCATGTGAGCAGTATAACAAAATCCAGCAAGCTGAACCTACACAGCTACAGCAAAAATGATGTTCAGTTTAGTTTATTTATTACTTTGTACCTCAACAGATAAGTCAAGATCATTTTCTGTAAGTGATTTCCCATGACCTCTCAAGTCCATCGCAACTACCCTAGCTTTCTCCTTAATTTTACTTGCTGACACAGCAAATGAAAGCCTGTAATGGAATAATGTGAAGGCTTTCATCAGACTACAAACTTTGCAATAATTCATAATTGTACATTAATATCTATATCATGTATGCACACTTATGGTGCAACAAGCAAGTTCAAAGTGTAACAACAGTATGCATATTTTCAGACAATATGTTGATAAATAAACTGTTTCTCAATTCAGATATCTAGAGACTTTAGGCATAAAAGAAGAAAAAATAATCTTTAAGTAGATATGAATACTAATTTATGTGCATACAGTTACATATACTATTTATAAGAAATAGAAAATAAGATGGTAGAAACCAAAATTTTAGTAATCAAGTTTTTGGGCAAGTTACTCTCCTTTTTCAAGTCAAGCATAAAGTTTCAATGGTAGCAAGAATCTTATTTACAGGTTTTGAATGACTCCATCTACCCCAAAATTATTGGTTTCAGAAATAATTCTTTGGAAAAGGCTTGAAGTTCTGGCAGTTCTATGACCAGTAAAATAGAGATTAAGCTGTAAAGCAGTCATAAAGAATGCAGAGTCCGCCTCCACAGTAGGCCAAAAAAGCAGACAAAATCTACCTAGCAGAAGTACAATAGCACCAAACTGTGTATTCTTTCTAATGTGTGACTAGCTCCACATTTAACACACAACAGTCACTTCCCTAACTGAATGGTTACCAAATCTAGAAATAAAAAGCAGTGACGACAGCACATCAACACAAAGCATTTCCCTCTTTACTGCCAAATCCCCAAAACGTACTCAAAAGAAACTGCTCCAAGCTCAGAGGACATACCCAAGGTTTACCAAAATTTCCAAATAAGCTACTCCAAATGGAAATGGTTGTTGGGCATTGCAAAAGATAAATGGGGGATTGTTTCCAAACTAAAAACACATTTTGTATACATATTAGGAGAAGTTTGATATTCATTAGTCCTCCACAACATTTGTGAAAACATTACTACAACAACAACGACCAAGTCTTTTTCCACTAGGTGGGATCAGCTACACAAATCATACAAAGCCTTAATGTCATGTCATGTATTGAGTTTAAAGATAAATCATTTACCTCTAAATACCCCTGCATGGTTTGGCTTATAGTTTTTCTAGGTCTCCCTCTAGCTCTAGCCAGTAGACTATCCTCATTTCCTCATCTAATTAACCCTCTATACAAGTGCTTCTACGGGTCTTCTTAACACATTCCTAAACCACCTAAGATGAGACTTTATCATATCATATTTTCTACAAATGGAACTTACTAACTTTCTCTTTAATGATTATGTTTTCAATCCTATCTTGTTTTGTGTAATTGCTCATCCATCGTAACATTCTCATCCCCATGACACTAAACTTACTTTTGTCCTGGTTCCTAACCACCCAACATTTAGTCTCATATGACATTGCAGGTCTTAAAATAGTGCAATAAATTTTATTTAAGCTTGAGTGGTACTTTTCTGTCATAGATCACACCTAAAATATTCCTCCATTTTATCCACCCTGCTTGAATCTTATTGTTGACATCTTTGTCTATCCCCCTGTCATTTTGTATGATAGACCCAATGTAGTTAAAACGTGAGAATTATGGTATTATATATTCTTCAAGTTTCACCTCTCTCTAGTGTAAGTCTGTTAAAGTTTAAAGAATATTTGGCGTCCTTCATTAAAAAGTTTGTGAAAATAAATTTTCCATCTTTCCTTGATATCTTATTCCATAACCAATATTCTTCCCTCATCATTTATAATACACCTCACCTGATTCAAGTCTGTTGGTTTTTTCTCTCTACTTTTTGCGAGTTTGTAGATATCTCTTTCCTTTAATTTTGTATGTAAGGACTAATATAACCCTCCAAATGCTCTTATTTTACCCCTTAATCTTTTGTTGCACACTATTACTCCACCACTCATAATCCTTACCCTTTGGCCCAAAGCTCCTTGATTCTCCTAGTGTCTTTATTGCTATGTTTATAATTCGTTTAGCCATCTTATGTTACATGTCATTAGCACTTCCTTAGGTCTCCCACAACCCTCCCTCCAAAACCTTTCTTTCAAAGAGCCTTTATTGTTCACCCTTTAAGTGCCACCAGTTTATCCAAGGAATGTTAGCTTGACTATTCTTATTTACCCTTCTCTTGACACGCACATTGATGACCAAAACCTATGTTGGTTGGTTAGACTCTCTCCTAGTACGTTGGGTTGTCTCTTGTTACTAAACTACTATTCCTATCATTTTATTCTCCACAGCAGCAGGTTATTCTTAGTTGTTAACTTGCTACCTTTCACATCTTTATGTGTATATATATTAAAATTAAATATAGGCAAGCACTGATTAGGCAATATTCCCTCCATTGCTCAGCAAAGCCAGAGACACCACCAGCACATGCATAATCAACAAGAGCATGTGTCATTATACTCATCAGTGCAGGGCTACACACCAAATTACATAACATGAATATATATTGCAGCCCATTGAATTGGACATAGACACCGTATTGTTAGAACAGTGTGGGAAAATTTAGTTTGCTTCGAGATCAAGAAATTTGTAGCAACATCAGTAAGGAAAATAAAGGTCATCAACCAAAATTAATACAATCCATTGCCAATATTTTCAAGCGGGTAATTTTCTACAAAAAAGTGGCAATAATCCAATGCTCATAATACTTCATGGATCAAAAATTAGAAATTAAGAGATACATTAGTAGTGACTACAAATCGTACCCCGAATAGCCACCACCGTGTAAACAGAATACAACTGGTCCCTCATTTCCTGCCATGTAAACATGAAAAACCTGAATAGATGGGGGGAAATTGTCAGAAGAAGATTCATCTAAATGGGTGGGAAAATAGTGATTTTGCAGACTAACATCATTCGATTCCGGAATTGCAACATCGTCTTCTTTGTCAAAGTACACGGTCCAATCCACTGGTGCGTATTTTTCTGAAGAACCCCTGCAATAATCAACCGTTAAAACGAAATGAGAAGAGAAAAGCGATGATAAACTCCGTGTCCATGACGCACATGCAGATGCATAGGACGATCCCGGTAGCTGGAGAAAACTGAAAACGTCATCGCGCAAGTAAAAATAAGAAGATCACAGAAGCTTACTTAGTTGGTGGGCGATGAGGAACGGAAGCGAAAGCAGAAGAAGCGGGTTGAATTTGCTGTTGTGAACGCTCGTCGGTGGCATCTTCAGGAAGCGAAGCCATATGAGAGGAATCCATAAAGCTCTCTTCTCTTTCTCTTTCTTTACGCGCTCGATCTCCGAAGTCCAAACTCTCGCAGAAACAGAGCCAGGACACTTTCCTTCTTGTCCTTCAGCTTCAAACTTTGTTTTCTATTTATGTCCGATTAATTTCGGGTTTGTGTAATAAACTGATGACCATAGAGACAACAGAAATGGAAATCTGGCTATTGCACCGCACCTTGATAAATGGGAAAAAGCCTTTAAACCATTTTTTAAAAACAAAAAGTATGGGAAAAATGTATATTATATTATATTATATAAATAATAAATATAATTAGACAAACAATATAAAAATATATTTTCAATTAAAAAAATATTTATAAATAGAAGTTGATTATTATAAAGGTAAAATATAAAATAATTAATAATTACAACAAATAAATAATAAATAATATAATTATTAACTACTTTAAAGTTAATATTCATACCTTATTTTCATACGAAAGTTTATAATTTATCCATTCGAGTGCAACCGTGTTAAATACTTGGAGGGAGAAGTAAAAATCCTACTTGACTCGATGTGATTGTCTACCGTGGAGAATATGTGTGGTCTTGCACCAAAATATAAAAGTTTATAACTTTTTTTTATTTTTTTATTACGAATAAAATTAATTAAAATGATTTCATTTTATAAGTATTATTACTACAAAAACAATCCTTTAGTTATTGTAATTTACCATTAGATATATATTGTATGATATAATTTCTTGGACTTTAAAATATGTAAACATGTGCATTAATGTTTTCCGGTTGATAGACTATTCATGTTTTCGAAATAAAAATATATAATTATAAATTGAACCATGATAATTGTTATTAAATCAACATTTGAATAAATAATATAAAGACATTAGGGATGAGAAAATTAAAAAGAAAATCACAGAGAATAAGAATTGAAAAGAATGGGATGAATTCTATTTGATTCAACCTATTTTTTAGGATAACCATTTCTAAGATGTCGAAGACCATGATTGTGTATTGATTGCTATGTTTTAATTGGTAATGACGTTGTAAAAAAGATATGTCAACTTCTCACTTAGACGAACTTGTTGAACAAATATATCAATGTTGTGTTTAAGATCATTAATGAAGAATAAATTTTGTGAAATATGTTTTGCTTTTATCTTCATTCAAATATTGTTATTTCAATTGAGCACTATATACAACATTATCTTCATATAAGATTGTCAGGGTCACTTTTCTTGAAAACGAACCATGAGTTTCTCACACGTGTTAAATCGTGTATGTGCATATCAACCAAAACCATTCTATACTTGCCTTGTGTGTGTTAAAATTACTATATGTTGATTATAATATGTGGTTGTTATGGTTTATTTCATAAACTAAATGAAATGGTTCTCCCCTTATATGTAAACAAATAGTCTATTTATGGATGACCATTATCAGGATCAAACACATAACTTGCACTTGCATAACAAAATGAATTTAATTGATATACACTGTCAGTGTAAAAAAAATTTACACATACATCTAATGGTGTGTCCTCACATCATTTAATGAATATATCACCTCATGTGTTATTAAATTTAATAAATGATATGACAACACATCATTGGATGCATGTGTAAAATTTCTTTACACCAACAGTGTATATATACTAAACTCTAATAAAATATGTCTCGTTTAAGTATACTCGATCGAACATTTATAATAAAACCTATATCCACTATACATTTAAGATGGTTGAGTATATGTTTAATAATTTCATTCAAATGTCTTATTATGAGTAAAAAAACTATATATAGATAATAAGCTTACAACAAATTATATATTTAATCGTGTATGACTGGTAAAATACATCACTACCTCAATTGTATTATGACATGGTATTTCAAGACCAAGTAGTTCTTCACCACTTTCTCAGGATTAAAAGAATCTTTGTTATGTTCATATCTAATGTCCTTACAACTATTAGAGCATACAATCAATATGATTTGTTGATATGGAATTGTTTTAACTTTACAACTGTTGGAGCATACAAGTAATTAATTTAATTTTTTTAACAAAAGTGTTAATTTTTATCCTATATAGTCTTTTAGCATATCACCATTTATAACATTTGCATAGTCTAAATTTCAATTTCAGGGTTCCAAGATTTTCTCCAAGAATCTCTCTGCATCTTTTTGTTCGCTGAGTTGATCATGGTGTCTATCGAAGACACCAACATGGTACCTGATCCTCCTGATGGGAATGCGACCATGCCACAACCGCATGCAACTTTCAGAGACAAACTTCTGGCCGGCCAAGGAAGAGTTAAAGATAAGACAAAGGTCGATTTGATCAGCCATAATCTCTTCCAAATTGAATATGAAGATGGGGATCGATTAAAGTCGAAGTGTTATGTTGCAAATTTTGTTCTTCAGAATCTTCGCCATCCATGGTCTGAGGCGGTGATCATCAAGTTATTGGGAAAATATGTTGGTTATATCACTATGAAAGATCGGCTTAAAAAGGTATGGAAGCTCTCTGGGGGTTTTAATTTGCTTGAAGTAGGGAATGGATATTTTGTTTGCAAATTTGATGATATTGAAGATCGAAATAAAGTCATTAGTGAGGGACCTTGGATGATCTTTGATCATTACCTCTTTGTTAGATTGCGGTCTCCGGATTTTGTTGCTTCAAAAGTGTCTATTGATTCAACCTTTGTTTGGATCAGTTTCCCAAATTTGGGGCTTGAATACTATGATGAAAATATTCTCATGGCCTTAGTTGCAGTAGTAGGAAGACCTGTGAAGGTAGATCGAACTACCCTTAATGTTTCTCGGGGTCATTTCACAAGAGTATGTGTTCAGATAAATTTAAATGAACCAGTTGTTGGGAAAGTCTGGTTACAAGGACATTGGTATTGTGTAGAATATGAGAACTTGCATCTTATTTGTGGAAATTGTGGTTTAAATGGTCATGTGACTAGATCTTGCTCCAAACCAAAGGCAAATCAAGTTGTTGCTATTAATGAGTCTATGGAAATCAATGGCAGTGCATATTCTGATAATAAAAAGGTTGATCATAGTGCAAACAAGGATTTGCAAAATCAAGAAGGTGAAAATTCTTATAGTTTGGATCAAATTCATGGAGAATGGTTGGTGGTTTCAAGATCCAAGAAAAAGACACAGGCTAAAGGTAAAGGGAAATTGCATGAGGAGTCTAAACAAGGCAAGGAGCATAAATTTAACAGGGTTGTTGAAGATGGTGAAAAGAAATCTTTTTCTCATTCTTTTAAGCCTACACCTGAAGATGCAAAGATTGTCTTCGAAAAGTTACATGAGGATTCTAAACAAGGCAAGGAGCACAAATTTATCAAAGGTGTGAAGATGGTAAAAGGAAACTTTTCTCTCATTCTTTTAAGCCTACAACTGAAGATGGAAATTTTGTGTTCAACAGTAAAGTTGATGGTATTTCTTCAATGCCTACTGTTAATAAAAAAGACTGAGATTGGATCCTTCACCCGTGTCTTTTAATACAGCTCCATCAAAAAATGTGAGAAGCACTACTTTGGTGAATTCAAATGAGCCTTCAAAGATTGAGGTTAACGATTCTGTTTTTTCTATTATGAATTCAAAAGACCACGAGTTTGGTATTCTAACTACTATGGATGTTGAGATACTTGGAGCTAACAGATTGAGATTCAAAGAGGTTGAGGAACCTATTGGAGATGCTATCTTGGAGAAAAATCTGGATAAACATTTAGAGGTTCATCTTCAGCCTCATCATGTTTCAGATGATAGAAGGGAGATTATATTGAGGATTCAAATGATGTTATGGTTGGGCAAAAGCAAAGCTCTAGTGAGGAGTCTGATGATGATGAGGATGCCATGATTGAGGAGTCTAATGAGGAGGTATTTAATTGCAACACTTAAAACCTCATGGCTGAGAAAGGTATTGATGTTTTCAATGACAGAATTAACTGTTTCCTCATGCAACAGGTTCTGTTCCTTTCCATATTTTCATTATTTTTAATGATTTGCTTTAAGGATCTTTCAGTTTTATTTTGGAATGTTAGGGGTGCAGCAAATAAGAAGTGTCATGGACACTTGAGAGATTCATTGAGAAAGTATAAGCCTGACATTATCATTATTGCTTAAACACATACTGTTTTTTCAAATACTTCAAATTTTTGGAATTCAATTGGTTATTTACCAATTGCAATTGAGGAAGCTCAAGGACATATGGGGGGAATATGGATTTTAAAAAAATCTAGTTCATTATTTACATATTCTCTTTTTGATTCTCATGCTCAGGTGATAAGCATTGAAATCTCATTTGGAAATAATAGATGGATGTTGTCTGGTGTTTATGCTAACCATGCTTTATCAATCAGAAATCATATGTGGGATCATTTGTTTGATATTAATCATTCAATTTCAATTCCGTGGTTACTTATTGGTGATTATAATGATATTCTATTGTCTTCTGAACAGGGAGGAGGTAATTTTTCTTTTTCTAGAGCTAATGCTTTAAATAACCATCTAGATACATGTAATCTCTTAGATATAGGTAGTCTTGGTTCTATATTTACATGGAGTAGGTTATGCAGAGGAGGGGAATGGGTTCATAACAGGTTAGATAGGGGTCTTGCATCTCCATCTTGGAGATTGGCTTTTCCAAATGGATCTGTGGAAAACCTATGTAGACTTTATTCTGATCATGATCTTATTCTGTTAAGATGTGGAGGAAAATCTCTTAGTAGAGATGAGAGGCCTTTTAGATTTCAAGCGGTATGGTGTCCCCATCCTAATTATTCTTCTCTTGTTCATTCTACTTGGAGCATATCTGAGCATGATACTCTCCAATGTTTAAATGATGTAAGAGAGGCTTCTATTAAATTTAATAAAGAGGAGTTTGGGTCTATCTTTGCAAGGAAAAGAACTTTGGAAAAGAGACTAAAGGGAATTGAGCAATCTCTTGAAGTTTACCCTTCAAGTAGTTTACTTCAATTACAAAGTAGCCTTAAAAAAGATATTATGATGTTTTAGTTCAAGAAGAGATTTTCTGGTATAAAAAATCTAGGGAGAATTGGATTAAATTTGGTAATAAGAATACATCTTTTTTCCATGCTCAAACTGTAATTAGAAGAGTTAGGAATAAGATTAATGGTTTACATTTACCTAATGGGGAGTGGTGTACTGATGATAACATTCTCCAAGAGGAGGCTATTTCTTTTTTTAAGGATATATTTTGCAATGTTTCTGCTGATGGGAATTATTTTAATTCACCTAATCTTTCTAAACTTATTGATGCTGATAAATCCAGGCTTACATCTCCTATTACTAAAGATGAGGTTTTTAAAGCTCTTTGCTCAGTGAAATCTTATAAGGCTCATGGCCCTGATGGGTTCCAGGCTATATTTTTAAAAATACTTCTGGGATAGAATAGGAGATGATGTTTGGGGCTTTGTTAGAGAAGCTTTTGTTACTGGTTCCCTTCCATCTAAAGCTGCTGAAACTTTAATTGTTTTAATTCCAAAAATCGATAGACCTAATTCATTTAAGGAATTAAGACCTATTAGTTTGTGTAATTGTCTGTATAAGTTAGTTTCAAAGGTTTTAGTTAATAGAATTAGGCCACTTTTAAATGAAATTGTTAGTCCCTTTCAATCTAATTTTATACCAGGAAGGAGTACTACAGATAATGCTATTATCCTTCAAGAGTTGGTTCATCATATGAAAACTTCCAAGAAAAAAAGGGGGGATATAATTTTTAAACTAGATTTGGAGAAAGCCTATGATAGGGTTGATTGGGGTTTCCTTAAGAAAGTGCTATAGGAGTATGAGTTTCCACAAAATATTATATGCTTAATTCTTAGTGGAATAACTTCTACTTCAATTACTCTTATTTGGAATGGAAAGAAATGTTCTCCTTTCTCTCCAAATTAAAAAGAGGTCTAAGACAAGGGGATCCCATATCCCCTTACCTTTTTGTTTTTTGTATGGAAAAGCTAGGTCAAATGCTTTCAGATGAAATTTTAGATCAAAATCTTCAGCTTGTTAGGATTTCTCCATAATGCCCGGGTATATCTTACTTATTCTTTGCCGATGAAGCTTTACTATTTTAAAAAACAAAAGTCTCACATGTGAGGCTTATATATGATATTGTTCAAAGATTTTGCAGAATTTTAGGTTTTAAAGTGAATTTAGATAAGTCAAGGGCTTTTTGCTCCCCTGGAACACCTATGCAGAAACAACAGAGACTTTCAGACATGACTGGTATAAGGTTGACTGGATCATTGGAGAAATATTTGGGTTTCAAGATTTTTGATGGAAGACCCTATATTTCATATTTAAAAAATGTAATTGACAAGGTCAATATGAGGTTAGCTTCATGGAAAGGAAAGCTTCTGAATAAAGCAGGGAGATTAACGCTTGTTAATTCTGTCCTAAATTCTATTCCTACATACATAATGCAGTTGCATTGGCTGGCTACAAGTGTCTGTTCTGTTTTATACAGATCAACAAGAAATTTTCTCTGGAAAGGATCCTCTAATTCTGGTATAAATTTGGTAAATTGGGAGACTATTTGCAAGCCAAAAAAATTAGGAGGTCTTGGAGTGAGACCCGCAAGACTTCAAAACACAACACTTTTAGGCAAGCTTGTTTGGGAGGTTTTGCAAAATAATGATTCGAAGATGTGGGTGAAAGTGCTGAGTGCTAAGTATGGGGGAGGTTACAAAGGTTTTAAAAATACCAGAAAAGCATCCTTTGTATGGAAATCTATTCAGAAAGATGCTGAAGGACTCCAGGAGGGTTTTGTGCCAAGGCTTGGAGATGGAAACTCAAATTTCCTTTTTGATGCATGGTTACCTAAAGGACCTTTAAGTGATGAAATTGGTTTCATTAACACACATGACATTCATATCAGAATTAGGGATATTTATGATGGTCAGAATTGGAATCCGGACGGTTTATGGACTAGATTACCTATTCCAGTAATCAATTTGGTTAATTCCATCAGATCACCTTTATCTCCAAGGATTCCTGACATTATTTCTTGGAGTGCTGCTGCTAATGGTGTTTATTTAGCCAAAGATGGTTATAATGGTTGCGGAAACAGAATTTTCATCAAGATTTGATGAAAAATTGGCTTTGGATTTGGAAATTGAAATGTAGTGAAACAATTAAGTTTTTGTTTGGCTGGCTGCTAATGATATAATACCTACTAAAGCTTTACTTCATCATAGAATTGTAACCAATTCTGCCCTGTGTATGTCTCGTGGGTTAGAGGTTGAAGGTGTGCTTCGTTGTCTAAGGGATTGTGTCAACATCAAGCAATTGTGGGACATGGTTGGAATCAACAGAAATTCAGAATTTTGGAGATGGACTAATACTTTTGATTGGTTAGACTAGTCAAGTAAATATATAAGATCTTTATTCCTAGCTGCTATTTGGGAGATTTGGGTTGTCTAGGAATAGGAAAGTGTTTAATGGCATTTCTACTAATTTATTTCAGTTGCAGTATAAAATCAGAATCTACATCAGAATTTTAAATACGTTTTTGGTGAAGGCAGTAACTCTGCTGATCAAAGAACTTGCTGGATCAAGTGGATTGCTCCTCCTAAAGATTGTGTAGCTATTAATGTTGATGGAAGCTATTTTTCAAGTACAAATTTTGTTGGTATTGGTGGTATTGTGAGAGATTTTTCTGGTTTCTGGTTGAGAGGTTTTTATGCTGCTGTTCCCACAACTGACATTTTTAGAGGCTGAACTGTTAGCTATTCTTCATGGCTTAAAGTTTGCTTGGATTGAAGGATATGCAAGGATCAAGTTTTGGACATATTCAACCACTGCTTTGACTATGTGTACAGAGGCCTCAAGTGTTCATCATATGCATGCTGCCATTATTCAGGAAAACAAGGATTTCCTGCGTAGAGATTGGTCTATTTCTATTGATTTCATTCCTAGGGAAGGTAATAGGCGTGCTAATGCTTTGGCAAAAATGGAGCTTTGTCTCAAAGCAATTCTATTGTAGTTTTAGATTCACCAGGTGCTTTTCTTGATTTAGTTATAGTTGATTCTAGGGGAGATGTCTTCCCTAGGAGTAGGGGTTGATCTGTTCTATTGTACTCTGTTTTGTTTCGTTTTTAATTTCATATCTTTTTACCAAAAAAATATCACCATTTATAAGGTAATATTATACTGTATGAAACAATATCTTATTTACTATCATACTAAATATTTATAAGATCTCATCAAGTCTTAATGTCTTATCCTATTATTGCTCATCGCTGATCCTATACAAAGTGTATCATGTATAACTATAACTAGTGGGGAACCCGTGCGATGCACGGGGCGAGAATATGACGGAAACGATTGAGAGTGGAGTAGTGTTAAATTTATCTAAGAATACATGATCAATTAATAATAACAATTAATATTAATAGTAAACTTGATTGAAAAGACTTATTAACTAAAATTTCAGTAAACAGTTTTTCATAACATTTGTCATATAAAACAATATTGGTCCAAAAATATGTAGTTTCCCACTACATAAAAAATAGTAAGTAGACATTGAAAGAAGTTTCGTGGATGCCCTGCAAAAAATAGGTTGTAAAGTTATAAAGGTAATTAGTATATGATAGTCATAAATCAAAGACAATTTGAAATAAAAATATTTGAACAATAAAAAAAGTAATCATAATCATATCATATCATAATAAGAATAATATTAATAATTTTAAAATAATAATTAATTATTATAATAATAATAATAATTATTATTATTATAACAACAACAATGATAATAATAATGATTTTTATTGAAAAGATTTAAGCTCAAACCTATTGTAAATTTTGGAAGACTTCTTTGTATACAACATTTGAAGTTGAATTTGAAACATGTCCTTCATCATCAGTTATGAGTAATTTTAATCATCCTCTGTTGGTGACTCTGGAAACTGCAACATATAATTGGCCATGGGAGAAAACAGACCTTGGCAAGTAAATTCCAACATGCTTCAAAGATTGACCTTGACTTTTATTGATAGTCATTTGCAAACGACACAACGATAGGGAACTGCCTTATCTGGAACTTAAAAGGAATTCTATTATCTGAAGGAGTCAATGACAGTCTAGGAATGAATACCTTGTGCCTCACATTTACTTCAGAGATGACTTTGCTTCTAATACATAAGCTCCTAACTGAGTAATAATGAGCCTTGTACCGTTGCAGAGACCTGAACACTGATTAATGTTTCTCAACAACATTACTGGCGCACCAATTTTCAACTTTAAGACATGATATGGAAGACCGGATGAATTAATTATATTCAAAAATTCTGAGAGTATCATCTGCAAAATTGAAATCAACACTTTCTGTACACGGACTGTCAAAACTGAGATATGTTTTTTCTTCTCGAGGGAAGCAATGACAAACATATATTCATTCAAGTTGAAAACTATGTCATTTGTTGGAGCTAAAATAGCTCGATGTTGAAAGAATAATGGATCATGCATGTTTTGTAATAATGATGGATAAGTATTTTCCACAATTGAAGCAATAGTATCAACAGTATCTGATATAAGCAAATCATTGGGAATTTTAATACTGACCTCTCCATCATTTGGTTTTCCTAATGGTTCCATCTCCAATGCTAAGCAACCCATTCTGAGAATAACTTTATTTCTTCAACATCCAGATCAAAGCAGCCAGTTTGAAGCCTCATATTTTTTGTTAATGTCAAGACTTGACAATGCTTCCAAAGGTATGATGCATTAATGCTGGCATGAACAACATTCTGTCTTGATCCTTTCGGTATTACAGGAAGTATTTGTCTAAAATCTCCACCAAATATAATCACTTTACCACCAAAAGGTCTATTTAAGCTATTTTCATTGGAAAAATGCATTATATCACGAAATGTTCTGTCTACCGCTTCAAAACAATGCTTGTGTGTCATTGGTCCTTCATCTCAAATAATTAATTTTTGCTCTGACAATCAGCTCTGCCAAATCACTTCCTTGCTTAATATTGCAAGTAGAGAGCTCATCCACATTAATCGGAATAGAAAACCTTGAATGAGCTGTCCTACCACCTGGGATTAGTAAAGTAGCTATTTCGCTTGATGCCACATAAGCACAATTTCTCTCTTGCATCTAATAGCTGCTGAAATGGTTCTCCAAATGTAAGTTTTCCCAGTCCCTCCATATCCATATAGAAAAATAACATCCTCCTTTGTTGTCATACACAAATGTCATGATTTTATTATAAATTTCCCGTTGCTCAGAAGTCATTTTAGACAATAACTGGTCATGCTCATTAGCCAATGCTTGTCTATCGTAGTTTAGCTCATCAAAAATCAACCTATTCATGATTGATTAAGAGATATGAAATCCGGGTTGTGGCATTGTTGCAAATTAGATAGTCTCTTACCATTACTCTGCAACAATTGTCTAATTCTGCAAGGGTCAAATTTTTGAGCTCATCCTCAGTAAGGATTAAATCTGTGATACATAAAACAATATCAGATATAACCATAGATTAAAAATATATGAAAAATGTTTCTGATATAAGATAATAAGTTAGATGAAGTTAACATACCATTTCGCTGCAAAAGTGAATATTTGTCTATGAAGAATGTCATCACTCAGATATTCCCAAGTCCTGTTCCAAACAAATTCAGGAGTTGAAAGCTGATTTGATAACAACAATGTTGTGAATAGCCTTCTCAAGTATGTTGCTGAGCCCCAATGACTTGCTTCTTTAATTGCATCAACGTACTCCTTGTCATCATCTAAAAGACCCATTGCATAGCAAGCATCTTTGAAGGTAGGATATGTCACATTATTTACAGTCCTTATCTGCAAATATGATGATGGTCCCTCTAGCTGTAGTCAACAATATCCTGAGGTGGTAAAGTTCTCCACTTCCCTGGTGGAACAAAATACAACCTTCCAATAGAGAAACCTGATTTCTTGGAGTCCAATATCGGTCTTGCGCATTCCAAAACAAATTTTTGTGGGAAATTTCAGCATAAGTAAGATTTTTTGCTTCACGATATATGCTACTGGCTTCCATCAATGACAAAAAATTGTGATTCATGAACACGGGGTTTTTTTCAAAAGTGAATCAATGCAGGTACTATCATGGAATCAACAACATGCTCATTTGGCAAGTGAAATGATAGTTTTTCCACTGAGGCTGCCTGTAGTGAATGTCAAATGCAATATTCTCCAAGTTGCTTCACAGGAAGACAAATATCTGCAATCATAGTATAACTTGATTTCGTCCACTTCTTGGTTATCTTTTCCAGCATCATAAAATGTGCTGTCACACGGTCATGACCTTTGTTCACATACCTTGAACAAATACTTTATTGACCTGCTTTGATTGCACCATTCAACATTTATATGGGCATCAAATCTAAGGAGAAAATGCTTGTTATATGGCACTACAAATCTATTATCAATGAAGAATTCTCCTTTTCTAACTACCTTTCCATTATCTCTTCTTCTATAGACGGGATAACCATCCTGATCGATAGATGTCTTTTCGACAAATTTCTTAGGAAAATATTTCATGCACTTCCCATTTTGCATACATGGAGATCTTCTATTTGAGGACCACATGGACCATGAATCATTAAAGATTTTTACAATTTTGAACAATTCCGATTCAGCATTTTCATAAGGAATTTCAGCTGAAATTATTCTATCAATATCATTTGGAGTTGGATATCTATGCTCAGGATGCAAAAATATCAGAATATGTGCATGAGGTAATCCACGCTTCTGAAATTCAATGGTATATATGACTACAACATAAATAAGTACCTTGTTAAGTCATGATTTAAGATAATTATCAATCATATATGGCATTTCAATTTATATAAATAAACATGGAAGAAAAGTTAATAATAGAGTCATTTACCTGCTTTGACTTTTCCAAAAATTGATCCCTCCTTAATATCCTTTATAAATTGGGTTAGCTTCATCTTGAACATTCGGCAAATAATATCTGGTCTATCCTTGATCTTAGTCCCTTGGCTTGTCATCAATCTCGTTATTTCAGGCCATTTATGATTACATGTGAAAGTTATGAATAAATCCGGATACCCAACCCATCTGCATATGCCCATAGCATCTTGATAATTTTGAATCATATATCTTGCACCCCCAGTAAAAGACGAAGGCAATACAATGCGCTTTCCTGATGTGGAGGATTTGTTTCTTCCTCTCAAAATTGCTTCAGAAAGACCTTTGTACATTTCCGCCCTCAATTCTTTTTGATGTGTTCTTATGTAAGTAAGACGGGATGATTCTATCATGCTATAAGCATCCACCAAAAATTGTTGGAAAAGTCGTTTAGACTCAACAACGGAGATTGCTCTATGCGTCTTTGTTGAAGTCTGAATGCAAAAAACTCTCTCATTGTGACTTTTTTCCTCTTTCTCGATGATTCCTCTGAATACTCATTGTATGACACATCATTTCTATATCCGTCTTTTCCTCGAGGAAATAGAAGAGGATATTGCAACGGCAAATATGCACAACTTATGATAGAGGATACGTTGCAAACAAGCCTCCTTGTGTTTGAACAATAACATCTCTCTCTGCATTACCAACATCAAAATCTCCTACAATTAATGCAGCCACTTCATATGTTGTTGGTAAGTTATATCTTCTTCCATCCCTCCCCTTTTTTCCTATAAGCCTCAACCTCACATCTGCTTATATTGTCTTGCTGAAATCTGTCTCTAATCATTCTATATGTTTTTGCATACGGATTATAATTTGTCCAGCGTGTCCCTTAATGTCTTTAACAATTGAAGAGTGTATTTCTGCATCGTCATCTTCCATTCTGCATATTTGAATAACGAAAAAGGATTACATTTTTGTTTATATATGAAATAAATACATGAAAATTATATAAATTACTTAATGGGAAAATTTAGTCTCGCCCGACAACATTCATTCTATTTGTCAACTCATGCTCAGTATCATAAATGTATAGCTGGACAAAACTTGGGTTGTGAACCAATTGATGGAAGTAAACTCCCAATTCTGTGATAATTTTCTCCTCCCATAACAAAAATTGGAGGAACATTGTCATCATTCACTGACTTTTCTATTTTTCCGCCCATAGAGGTAAATGAAAACATCATGTGAATGAGCGAATATTTTGCAAAAAAAATTTGCTTCTTTTATCCTTCTTATTAAACAAATCATTCAAGATTGAGGAGGCTCCATCAAGTATGGCAACTTTATCTTCCCTTGCAAGCAGCATAGTGAAAATTAGGATTCAATGCTCTGTATGACTTTTGCACACGCTCAGAATACCATAGTAAAGCTCCACAAAATGAGCACTCACATGTTGGATCCCCTACGTCAAAATAATCTACAGAAAATTGTAATATTTATATCATTATATCGAAAGACTAAATCATGAAAATAAAAATTTGCATAATAAATAAACCTGTAGGAGATTCAACATTTGGTTCAAATTCTACTTCGCTATCAACCTCTTCATCATTATGCACATCAGCGTCTTCATCACCTAATAAAGGAATTTAATATATGCGAAATTATATGATTAATAGTAGCCAACATATTTCTTATATATTTACTTAAAATTTTTCCACCACAATATGTATAAAACTATAATAATTCACTAAATAATAAGATATGATTATTACGTTTAGCCACCTTAATTATTATCTTATAATAATAATCTAATAAAACATTAAAATTTAAATAACTCTTCATCAAAATATCTCACCAAGATCAACTGTAAAAGGATTTCCATTTGGCTCATAATTTTCATCTGATGCGATAGCATTTTGAGTATTTGATGGTTCATCATCATCTATTGAAAAAAAAAGATTAAAAAAAAAAATCAATTCATATTTAAAACATAATAAAAAAAATAAAACATATTTTATAATAAGAAAGGAATGCAACTTCATAGTTTGGAAAATATTTAAACATTAAAATAAATTTAAAATACCTGATAATATAATGACATCAACATGTTTTGAGACTGTGGTGAGTAATGTTTTCAAGCATAGTCAGCTGTGGTGTAAGCCTTGATTTTAGCACAAATTTTCCTGCACGAAAACCATTGTCATGACCAATACTTCTTGACTTATGGGATGATGAGCCAGTTGATAGTTGGCCAAACGTTTCTAAGCGGCTTCTCTGCACAGACATTCCATTAACTATAATTTAAAATACAAAAAATAATTTAGAATAAGCATGATTGATATTAAATATTAAATATATGGTAATAAAAAATTTTCATTAGTTAATTGGAATATCATAAATTTTTACCATTTGTAACATCAGACAATGGAGTGGCCTGAGTTCTTCTCATATTGCGTGAAGGTGGGATACAAAAGTCATTGATTCCCGTACTATTAGAAGTCAAAACAGGAGGAACACAATTTTCTGCATAAAAAATGTATGGGTTTTCATGTTTGCAATTAAATTCATAAATTAATTAAGATCACATAATTAATTAAGATCACATAATTTACGGTGCACGGTTCGATATGACATACCATTTGTAATGATGGACATTGGAACTCTCTGGTCGACAACATATCTACTATTAACTTCATTTGAGCTTCCATTCTCAAAATTTATGTTGTCATTATCATTCAGAACCCTTTTGGTCTGAGTAGTTAATCCAACCTCATTTCATTTTCTTTATTTTCATCAATTCGAGACATTTTGAATTTTATACTTCTCTAATAGACAACAAAAATCAAATTTAGCATTCAGAAAAAAAATTAAACAAAAATTTAAAAATTATAGTTAATAAAATCAAAAAATGAATCTTACAATATGATAAAATTCTACAATAAAAAAACAATGTTTATAAAAGAAATGTAAAGAACATTTATCCATGATGATATTATATAGATATCGTTAAACATATTCCTTTTACATAATAATATAATAATATAATTTGTAAACAGTGAATAATATTTTCATTATTGTTCACTTTTTTATTTTATTCACTGAATAAGTAAAAAGGGACATTTAAATATGATGCATATTAGAGAAAATAAAGGGCAGGTTTTTAATATGTTACATACGCTATAAAACAGAATTTAAATTTTACATACACTATAAAACTGATTTTTTATCAGCGATATTTAAATATGATGCATAAACAAAATTTAGCCCTTTGCTATTCTAAATTAATAATGTTATAATTATTTTTACATGCATATTATTAGTTTCAAAACTCTGATGTTTTTACTTCTAATATCTTATGTCAAAGACAAACGAATTCAATCCCATGTGGTATTTTCCAAATATCTCAATTCAACATGGGTAGAGGCTAATTTAACATAACGACTCCCCTGTTTGTTTATTCAAACACAATAATCAAATAAATAAATAAATAAATATGATGTGAATTTTTCATAATTGATAACTCAACTAGGGATGGCAATGGGTACCCTCTGGGCAGGGTACCACAGTGTCCGTCCCCGTACCCGCGTTTTCAAAAAAAGCCCGTACCCGCGCCCGTACCCGCGTGGGCAGTAACTTCAGTGCCCGTCCCCGTACCCGCTGGGCACCTATATGCCCGTACCCGCGCCCGTTACCCGCATTTTTATTAAGTAAAAAATTAACAACTTACTAAAAAAATATTAATTTAAGAAAACTATATCTCAATTGAAAAAGTTACTCGAAAATCGTCCAAACATAATTTTTACATATCAATGATACAACAATTTAATTATATTGAAACACAATATGTTGATGTTCTAAAACACTACAAATGATCTAAAGTTCAAAATTTTTATTAAATATTACAATATACTTCACGTCACACTATTTTATAAACTTGGATATCATGTGTTAGAATTCTTCAAGATCTGTAAAAAATTATTATTAACATTAATTAGTCATATAATATAAAGTAAAAAAAACACAAATAGATAGTTATAAAAATATATTTTAATTTGTAATATTATATATATATTAGTTTTAAAAATATGTATAAATATATTAGATATTTTAATAAAATTAATATATCTCTATATATATAAGTATATATGGAATTTTTTGTTAAATAAGTATATATATGAGTGCAGGTATGGGGCGGGCTGGGCATCAAAGTGCCCGTACCCGCGCCCGTCCCCATGAAAAAATGCGGGCTTTTGCCCGTACCCGCGCCCATACCCGCTTTGCGGGTTTTTACCCTGCCCATTGCGGGTAATTTTTGCGGGTACCCATAGGGCTTGGGCTCAATTGCCATCCCTAAACTCAACATAAAATGATGTGAATTTTTCATTTCAACAATAAGTTAAGAAAACATTTAAAAAGATAACTATGAAACAGAAAATAGGACTAATAATAGAGAAGAAGGACACATAGTTTTTTCACATATTTTTTTGAAATAGGATTATGTTATCATGTGAATTTATCAAAACGAAACAGATTTTTTGGAAAGAAAAAACAGAATTTATCATACAAAAAGAATTAAATCCACCAATTCATCCTTAAACAGATAAAAAGTTAGAGAATTTAATACAAAAATCAGGTCATAAAACCTAACAAAAAAAAGTAAGAAAGCATGACATTAGATGAATTTAATAGAAGAAAAGAGTACTGATAACAAAGAAAGAATAAGAGAATTTTCTCAAAGGGAATGTTACATAATCAAAAAAACATACTTTGTATGTTTAGATATATTCCAAATAGCTTATGGAAAATCTGACAAAGTGAACTCAACATTGCATATATATATACATGGTAAGGAGATTTTAGTAATTAATACTTGTCATTATTAAGTTCACACTAGAATTAGAATTCCAAACGAATAGATTAATAAAACATGGGAAATTGGAATAGATGAGGGTATCAAAGCATTAAGCAGGTACATAAATTAAAATATGAAATAATGATCCACTATCAGAAAATTCAGATCAAATCATTGATTATAATTTATTATAATACAAAATTAGAATCAAATCATATTTAGAATCAAACTTAGAATACTCATCTATATTCAAATCAAACCAAATTTAGAAAACCTATGTATTTAATTCACATTAAATCAGATTTAGAATCAGAACAGGTCTATACACATAAAGTGAAATCAATTTATCTATACTTAAATCAAATTATTGCTTTTATCCATGATTTTAATTTATTTTAATACAAAATTAGAATCAAATTTAGAAAATACAACTATATTCAAATCAAATAAGCTTTAGAATCAAATCAGATTTATAAAACATATCGATTTATCTATATTCAAATAAAATTAAAATACTGTCTCTCTAAATCTAAATCACGTCTCTCTAGCCTATTGAAAAACACAACTTTGCATATATTAATTTATTATAATCAAAATTTAAATCAAATCGAATTTACAATCTTTATTTGAACACCTATCTAAATTCAAATCAAATCAGCTTTAAAATCAAATCAGATGTAGAAAAACTATCTATGAATATTCAAATAAAATCAAATTTAGAATGAGAACGGATTTATACAAACAAATTAAAAGCAAACCTATAAATTTTCAGATCAAATCATTGATTATAATTTATTATAATATATATTTAGAATCAAATCATATTTAGAATCAAACTTAGAATACTCATCTATATTCAAATCAAACCAAATTTAGAAAACCTATGTATTTATTTATATTCACATAAATCAGATTTAGAATCAGAACAGGTCTATACACATAAAGTGAAATCAATTTATCTATACTCAAATCAAATTATTGCTTTTATCCATGGTTTTAATTTATTTTAATACAAAATTAGAATCAAATTTAGAAAATACAACTATATTCAAATCAAATAAGCTTTAGAATCAAATCAGATTTATAAAACATATCGATCTATATTCAAATAAAATCAAAATACTGTCTCTCTAAATCTAAATCATGTCTCTCTAACCTATTGATTATAATCAAAGCATTAAGCAGGTACATAAATTAAAATCTGAAATAATGATCCACTATCAGGAAATTCAGATCAAATCATTGATTATAATTTATTATAATACAAATTTAGAATCAAATCATATTTAGAATCAAACTTAGAATACTCATCTATATTCAAATCAAACCAAATTTAGAAAACCTATGTATTTGTTTGATGTAAGTGCCATATTAATTAAATAACTAAATGTTGTAGTAATTCAATGAGGCCAAAAAAGATGAATCAGGATGCAACCCAACTAATAGCCCAATGATTTCATTAATTTGTAAAAATTAATTGAATTATTAAATGATTTTTTTTTGAAATCTAAAAGGAAAACATAAAGTTTTAATTATTAGGTGAATGAACATCATTTCATTGTTTATTAATACAATTTTCCATTTTCTCAAGGATGTTTCTGCATTCCAATGACTCAAACCCCATTACTGACCACTGCCCAGGTGCGGTATTAATTGAATATGGAAACTCAGTCGTTTCCATTCATGACAAAATAATATAATTATTATAATAACGATAATGATAAATATAACTAAACACAGAATTCAAGTTCATAAATACTGGCATAAAATGGTTCAAAAAACAAATGGCCAAGTAAAATTCACCAATCCTGCCTAAATTCAGAGTGTAATTCTGAGCAGTATTATTTAAAAAAAAAAACAGCAGCTCCGTTTTAGTCCTTGGGCTCTATCTTGATCTTCACTTTTTTGGGGAATTTTGTATTGGAATTCTGTGTGCCTCCATCATCGATGGCTAGTGAAATTTCAACATTATCAATAGATCTCTTCCCACTTGGTTTGCTCGATGGAGTCTCACCATCATCGTCTGATAAAATTTCCTATATCAACATGAACCAAGAAATAATCTCAACTATTTTAATGATCATAATTATTATTCAAACTAAAAGAAATCCGTTACTTCCCCAATAAAAGTATTAACGTCCTCAATAAAAGTATTAACATCCCTTTCAAATTAATGGAAGCTACAATAAGTGATAATGAATCAACCAAATTTTAACAATCACACATTCTAATATCAAAACATTAAAATTAAAAAACAATAAAAACTTAATGCAAATTCATAACATAATCATACATCTAAGTTGAATAGTTCCCATAAAAAAGAAAACAGTATTCAAATTGGTAATAGCATATATATCTAACACTTATATAAAATGACTTACTTCAATGTGTCGAGACAACTCAATTTTAGAGGCTGACAATTCCTGCTCAGATTTATCCTATATACAAATAAAAACCAAAATTAAAATGAATCGATGCAAAAATAATGATTCAAAAGTAGGTACTAAGAAGAATTATATTATCTATTCATATTCACCTTCATGTTATCATCTACTTGTATTGTCAAATTTGGTTGTTGTTCATTGTACTCATTATCTTCATACAAATCCTAAGCAAACAGTAGAAAAGAAATATGATCAATGTTATTTAGTGAATAAAATCCTAATAAACCATTATTATATTTTTTAAAAGAATAGATGTTTTCACAAAAACCTTAATTGAGTGCATAATCTTAAACTGATCAATCAGTTCTTTGTCATCTGTCATGAACTTGACTTTGTATGTTTTGAAATTGTAAACAATGTTTGCATCAGATACTTCCACTTTGAACAAAACTCTTTATCCACCAATGCATCAATCTCAGGGGGACAATATCCTTTTCTTTTGCCTATAATTTGAAAAACAAAAGATTAATTTGAACTGAAAACTAATTTTCAAACCATACATGATTGTTTTAATGAATTATGGTAAGTAAATTCCACCTTATCATTTGCCCCAAGTAACTCAGAAGCAGTTTTGCCCAAAACTTAGAAAGGACACCATCAAACATGATCAAACATGTTGACCCAGTTTCATCAATCACAGTTGTATTCACTTTAAACCCGATCGAATTAGCAATTTAAAAACACATATTATATGGGGACAGCAACTAAAATCAGTTTCATCTTTGAATAAGAACATAAACTAAAATCCTAGTTTTACCTTGGGACAGCAACAATTATCTTGCATTTTTCACAATAATGCTTTGTCCCCCATCTCGACAACATGTTTGTAACATTTAGAACATGATTAAAACCACCCATCTATATTCAAATAAAATCAATTTAGAATGAAAACGGATTTATGCAAACAAATTAAAAGCAAATCTATAAATTTTCAGATCAAATCATTGATTATAATTTATTATATACAAATTTAGAATGAAATCATATTTAGAATCAAACTTAGAATACTCATCTATATTCCAATCAAACCCAAATTTAGAAAACCTATGTATTTATATTCGCATTAAATCAGATTTTGAAATTTGAAAATGAATTTTACTTTTTTTTTTACCAAAATTGCCCTCATTTTTGCGGCAAAATAAATTCAGACTCATCTCTATTTATATATATAAAGATAAAAATAAAAATAAAGATATAAAGATAAAGATAAAATAACAAAATAATATAGTTATGGTTATGCTTCATTAACGATCGTATTCATGGACAATGCGAAGGCCCAATAGCCCATCAGGAAAGATTGACATCATAAGGGTTTAGCCCACGGATGTGACTGACGTTCGTAGGTCTTTAACCCTAAAATCTGAACCAGTGGGCACTGACAACACAAACACAAAATATCTCTTCATCTCGATCGAATTCGCGTCTCATTTCCCCCTCTCTCTCTCATCATCATCCTCACTCCCCGCGCCTTCGCTTCATAGCTAAATGGCGGAGGAAGAAGTTGTGGCACCCGCAGCAAGCCCTGTTCCCTCGATTGCAAGCGCAAGTTCGAAGATCTGCAGCCTGAACCTACCGAACAACAACCTCTCGAATCCAACTCCAACGCTGACGGTGAGAACACCGATGCCGCGGTTCCTGACGAGGGTGAGAACAAGCGTCCCCGCCTCGACGACAACGGAGATGACCTAGGTACTCAATTCTTTTTCCACTCGAGCATTCATGCTATACAATGGTCGTAATAATATATTTTCATTCACTGGAATGATATTAGTGTATAATAATCTAGGATTATCATCTGAACACGATGAATGGAGTACTTTTTTTTTGGTAAATACACACTCGATATAACGGTATTGGATGCTGATGAATTCATCATTCATGCGTTAGACAGACATTATCATACTAAATAACCAGTTTTATTTTGTTGTTATTTTTACTGCTATGCTAAGTAACTGGTTTGAAGAAAATGTTTTGATTCCATACTTCCATTGCAAGGAACTTCGTCTTATTAATGTTTGTTTTGGTGTTGGCAGCTAATGCGAATGGTCATCAAGACGAGCAGGTTGCTGAACCCGGAAAAGAATCAGGGGAGAGATCCACTGTGGAGAGAAGGTTGTTTCCGAGGATGGTCAAACTATATCCAAAGATCTTTCAGAGCCTGCTGCTAATGAACAAACTTCTACTGAAACTGGCGACCCTGCTGATACCAAAGAGCTTCCTGTTGAGGACTCTGGACAGGAAAAATGCTGACGAGCCATCTAAAGAAACTCAACAACCATCTAACGAGTCAACTGAGCAAGATGCTTCTCCTGGAGAGAAGCAATCCGATTCTGTTGATCCTGCTTCGCATAGTGCGAGGTTCCCAATAATAAGTGTTAATTATGAAGCTCAGTTTTTGAGTTTTTGTTGATCTGATAAGTATTTTATTTCTTGAAGAATATTATACTGTAGATTTCTAGGTATGTGAACAGCATATTTGTTCTCACCCATTTGTAATTGCTCTAAAATATTATTTCTGCACTTGCTTTCAGCAAGAGCAAGATGCTTTTTCTGAAGAAAGCAACCCACATCTGGGGCTGAGGTAACAACACGGAAAATTGAGGTTCCTAACAACAAGGTATGTTACTATGTTCATTCTCTTAGATGCATATTTTTGGTCACAAGCGTGATACGATTTTGTGTGTACGACTGGACCATTTTTCTATGATGAACACAAAGCCCTTGAGATATTTCCCTTCTGTCATGGTTATTGGTTTATACTTCCACTTATGCATACCTTCTATCAGTTATATGTTGGACATATGCTCATCTGTTGTACAGAATCTAATATGGTTTTAAAATTGGACTTTTGGAAATCTAGCCACAAAGTGCACTAGTGATTTGGGCATCTTCTTGAGTGTAAATATAATGCTTGCCTGAGTTTGAGGTTATTTAATAACTAACTCAAATGCTCTAGTGAGCACGATTTTGTGGGATGGTAGAGAAAGAGGGGAACTCTGGTGGAATAAGTTGTCTCTCTCCTGCTTAATGGCAGCTTGCACATGCTGTAAGCCTACAGAGTATACTTGTATGACCTCGGGCCTGGACTTGGATGACCCATCAAATATGGTGGCATTACCACCTTGTGTATGTTGCAGTGTATTTGTGTGGAGGGATGTGGGAAGGGTGTTTCAAGGTTAAAAGTTTAAAAACCCTGTTTAGCTAGTCCTCTATAGCTATACATACAACCTGGATTTGGTTCTGGGGTTTATAGTTCTCAGTCCTTTATTATATTGATCAGTGGTCACAGTCTTCCTTCTTTTTTTCCATTCCGTGGTTCTTTAAGGACTTAATTTTGCATGATGTCTTTGTCCATAGTTATGCTTCCTTTGAAGCATTTTAAGTGTTAATAATGAAGCCTCACACATGCATATTTGTTTCTTATATCCTCACTAAAAGATGTATTCTTTACTATCTATAATTGAGTTTCTATGTTGGTTTGGAAGTAGTGTTGTTCACAAATGTATTCTATTTATGTGCAGGGTTGGTGTACTTATTGGCAAGGCTGGAGATACTATACGGTACCTTCAGTATAATTCAGGTGCCAAAATCCAAATCACAAGGGATGCAGATGCTGATCCTCACTCTGCAACAAGGCCTGTGGAATTAATTGGAACTTTGGAAAGTATAGATAAGGCAGAAAAGCTAATGAGTGCTGTGATTGCAGAGGTTAGATATCATACCCTATCTTTATCTCACTCTTGGTGCCCTCCTTTTTCTCTTGCTTTTATTCTATCATTTTGATAGGGATCTAAGTCTTGAACCCATTGATCAATTGTCATATGGACCCAAGATATGCAATGTTTACAAGGTCCAAAGTTATACTTATTATACAAGTCTTGGAAGCCACACATGCTGAAACTGGGGAATTAGTTATGTAGGTGGGGTCCATAGTGTAATGGGTGAGTTTGTTATCATATGCAGGTATTATGTGGTGGAGGATATTCTGGTGTTTAGGGGTAAGTGGCTGTGGCCATTGTTGAGGGAGTGTCTCTGTAATGAACTGTGCTCTCAGGAATATCTCAGCTCAGATTATTAATAAATCACCCTCTATGTTTCCATTTCCATAGAAATCTGTGTTTTTGGTACCTAACATTATTTCATTGTTTCCTTTTGAAATTCTACAGGCTGATGCTGGAGGTTCACCTTCACTTGTAGCTCGGGGCCTCTCCCCTGCTCAAGTTACTGTGGGATCTGAACAAATTCAGATACAAGTTCCCAATGAAAAGGTGATAAACTGATAATGTCTCTGTTATGTTTTATTTTTTTAAAAGGTCAATATTCATATTTTATGTTAATGTATGTAACCTTGAGTCTCATAAGTTTTTTGATACAGGTAGGATTAATCATAGGGAGAGGTGGGGAAACAATTAAAGCTCTGCAGACCAAATCTGGGGCACGCATCCAGGTAGTTGTTATCGTTTATAAACTTTTTGTACTAAACCCATACAATGCGGATGGTAACTAAGTTGGAAATGAATTAACCTGCTAATAGATCCATAAAATATGATTCTTTTCATATTTATGTAAGAAAGCAATGGTGACATAGAATTGTTGGCATATGAATACGGTAAAAGAGTATTGTTTGTTATGAGTTAGGGAAGTAAATGCTTAGAACACAATTATTTTAACTTTTTAAGATCCAATACCTCAATACTATTGTCTCTCTGTCAAGCAGCCGAGTAAATCTTGAAAACAATTGTAATTTTCATTGTAATGAACCATTAAACCTTATTTCATTGCCTGAATGCTAGAAAAGGTTAGGGTTCAAAGATTTGGGATTTGGAGAGAGGAGAGTTGAGAGAATCTGAACTGTTTCTTGTAATTTTCATTACTTGAAAATGTTTGATTACAGGTCTACAGTATTTATAGCAATGTGGAAGCAAGTCTAAGCTAACTGAATACATTGCACTAACAGAACTCAGTTAGTTTACAGTTAGTCCTAACAGACAAGTACAATATTTATAGTACAGCAGAGAATACAATTGTAATTGAAACACACTGCAACAACAAACTTGATGCAGTAGAGAACTATATTCACCAACACCTGAAAAGTGCTCATGTAATTGCAAGGAAATGATTGAATAGCCAGAATGACAATTGAATGTATAATTTTTATAAGAATGGGCTGCCTAAATGACATCATCCAATGTTTGTGCCCTCTTAAGATTTTATACATCTGCAATAGCCAGAGTGTGTAGCAAATAAAGGAAGCTAGAAAGAGAATAAAAGTAGAGTAATATTCTCGAGAGGAATGAATCAAACTGCACCATATGTAAGAGTTTGATTTGGTCTTCTGCATGTTTATGCTTGTGATTGTATAGTTAGAAGATAATAGCCAAAGTACTGAAGAAGGATTTATTGTAGTTACTTTAACTGCACCATATGTAAGAGTTTGATTTGGTCTTTTGCTTATGGATTCTGATGATGTTACTTTTAACTGTTTTAGTTGATACCTCAACATCTTCCAGAAGGGGATGATTCTAAAGAAAGGACTGTCCAAGTTACTGGTGATAAGAGACAAATTGAAGTTGCTCAAGAATTGATAAAGGAAGTCATGAGTCAGGTTTGTTTGACTATACATATCTTATGCTGAGAAAGTTTGCAATTTCAAAGTTTAGATATTATTAGTGCTTATTTCTCTTTTACTATTGTAATGTTAATGCTAATGATTTTGCACTATGATTTACTGATATCCTTTTTATATTGTGATTTTTCTGCAATATTTTTATGTTGATATATGATGCATAACTAGTTAGTTATTAGTTGAATATTGGCTGAGTGAATTGCATATAATTTTTATGGCTGCCTTGATTATATTGTATTACAGTGTTCAGAGCCATATTTGTGCCAACTTCTGTTCCTTCTGTTTGATTTGGATACTGTGGTTTATATATCATGTTCACTGTTGAGTTACTGAGTAATACCACCACACAATGGTCTGTTGCTCTTGATTAGTACTTAATTGTATTGATGATATACTACTTCTATCTAGAAGTAGTATGTTGAAGGTTGCCATATTTGCACCTGCTTCAGAAGTACGTATCATGTTCAGATTTGGTGTTGATGACTGATTTTGAAATTTTTCTTGTAATTATGAGGTCTATTTATTATTCCATTTGAAACTATCATGAAAAAAAAAAAGTACTGAAGAAGGATTTATTGTAGATTGGGATCTAGACATTCCCATCTAGTGTGCATGTATAAAGTAGGAAATCTGGTCAAAAACTTTTTACTTTATGTTTGTTCTATTTGGGTTCTTTCTGCTCTACACTACAGTTGCATTTATGAAAGAAATAAAAACATGATTATGTGCAAGGAAGTGTCCCATGTATTCAATGCCTGTTTGATCCATTTATGCAAGTATTGTATCAATTGCTGCCATACAAGTGAGATAGATCACCTGAAACAGTGTTCGTGAGTATGGAAATTGAACAATAATCCATGCCAAGGTCAATTAAATCTAGGAAGATCGTATATGTAAACCAAGATGTCAGTTGCAATGATTTATTATCTGAGGTGCCAATTTCGAATTGGTTGGCTTAAAAATGCAGATTTGGCTATTGCCTTTTCCTTGGGGTCAGCATTGCTTTCTTGATGTAGCATAGACAACATATTCACTTTCATCCACTGAAGAGAGGTAGCAGGCATTAAAACCTCCGATTGCAGGATGTTTAATGGTTGGTAAGATTGCTTCAAAGACTTAAAAATCATGATTGAGTAAGACTATATTGTGCTGGCCATGGTGCTCAAATAGAGCTGATGTGTGATTTGCATGAGACCTTTTGGAAGGAAAGAGTCATACCTGGTGAAGTCTTGACGTCTGATGATTTTAACTTTATTGGAGTTGTATTCCTATGTATCTGTATCTAGTTCTATGCTGAGAAATATTATAATACGCAATTCTTGTCATCTGGTGTCTACTGAGGTCGGGGAAATTGCAAATACCGTAGCCATGTGATCAGCAAGTATAGTGTTTACCTGCTTTCTAACATATCTTTGACCTGATGATTCTCTTGGTTGAAACAACTAGCACATTAGATGAATGCTAAGTTGTTATAAATACAAACAACAAAGAAACCTTGTTGATCATTTTGATATATTGAAATTTGGATTTTGAACATTGAATACTCATATGTGCATTCGTGGATCTTCATAACAGTGAAAGGCTATCATGATAATCCTCACATTCAGTTAGTATCCATTTTAATTTCCTTTTGGAGGATTGTTTCAGTTTTCACTTTATTCTGTCTTGAACATTTTTATGGAACATGTTAGTAAGCAGCAGACATAATAACTCCGTGGTGTTATTTTTTGTAAGATTGGCTAGCTTTGTCTAGTTATTGTTGAATTGATAAATTGAAAAATTTCCTCTTATTTTCTGAGGTGAGATTTTTTCTCCAAGATAACATACAACATATGGTGTGCTTTTTTTTGTATAGCATTTACTTGATCACCTACTGTGGTACAGCTCGAGATGATATAACATGCTATAGATCTTGCATTTTTGACAGGCCTGCTGTTTTCTATTTTCTCAGTAAGTTCTGATGACTTGGTCTATTGCCACATTGGTGCCAATTGTATGATATTGCAAATGTATTTGATTTGATTTTTATTTTTATGTTTTTTTGGAGTACAGCTTGACTTGCTCTATGAAAATTGTATGAAAGATTTATGGGACCATCATAGAAGCATCTTTTCTATTGACTGAGCCTTGCTTATTAATATTATTCCATCCAATAATTTTTTGCTATTACTAACATCTGTCATATGTTGTGCTTGAATAGCCTATCAGGCCAATCAACTGGTGGTTTGGGCATCAGGCCTACCGCCCACCTCGTGGATCTGGGTGGTCCACCCCAATGGGGTCAGCGAGGTCTCATTTTGGCCACCCGACAACGTATGATTACCAGCATCGCGGTCCATATCCTTCTCATAATCAATCATATGCACCACCATATGGAAGTTATCCTCAACATATGCCTCCAAGGAGGCAGCTATGGTTCTGGTTGGGAGCAAAGGCCTCACCACAGTTTGCAGGGGCCACCCCCACACAATGGTGGTTATGAGTATTATGGAGGACAAGGCGGTCATTTGTCTGATGCTCCACCATCCACCCAGCTTCCTAGTTCAGTCCCCTCACATGGTACTGGTCCTTCCCCTGTACCTTCTATGGGCCCATCCCCAGCTCAGGTTAATTACAATTATGGACAGCCACAAGGTCAGAATTATGGTCATCACGCACCTTATACTCAGGCAGGACTTCCTCAACAAGGATATGGACAGGGATATGATGAATCAAAGTATGATAATCATGCCCCTACTCAACATCCCTACGGAGGACATGTAAATTCTCAACAGACTTACTCTCAGGCTGGTGCTCAACCTAACTTTGCTGCACTGCAGCAGTATGGTAAGCCGCCATTATAGGCATGCCATCGCAGGGACAGCCTCCGCAATCCTATGGTCACCCTAGAGCCACTCAACCAGGGGATATACCATATCAAGGTTCTACTCCTGCCCAATCATATGGTACAAATATGCCAATGCAACAGCCATATCCATACGCATCCTCTGGGACATCACAAGCAGCATATCCTACTTATGGGTCTGCACCAGCTGCAGATGGTTACAATCACCCACAGCCTGCATCTGGACCAGTTTTATTGCCCAGCCTGGTGGACAACCCAGTTATGGCCAGCCAGGGGCCCAGCCTGCAGCTAGTTATGCACAAGTTGGTCCTACTGGTTATGGATCATACCCTTCTCAGCAAACTTATCCTGAGCAGCCGGCTGCTAACAATGCAGTTTATGGCTACCAAGCGCCCCAAGATCCTGCTTACAGCAGTGCTGCTGCACCTGCATATAGTGCCGCACCAAGTGGGCAGCCAGGTTATGTTCAAACCCGCGCCTACACAACTGGTTATGAACAGTCTAACCCACAATCAGCAGGTTATGCCGCTGTGCCAGCAAGTGCTCCAGCTGCGTATGGCAAGACATTATCGCCTCAGCCTGCTTATCCCCAATACGACTCCACCAAGTTTATGGTGCTCCTCGATGAGGTTTTTAGTACTGACAGCCTAATTATAATATTGGCATGTTCTAGTTTGACGGCTTCTTCCTATGTAACGTGCTCTTGATTTTCTTGTAACCTGTACTGCCTAAAATTGTGAACATGAAATTACAATTTTTCGTATGCTGACTGCGCTGATATTATCACTGTTCCGAAAATCGGACCGGACCGACTGAAACCGTCCTGGTGATTGAATCTTAAAAATTGGCCGAGCTCGAAACCGGTCGAAAAGCGGTAAAGAACCAATCTTAAAAAACGTGGGGAATTGTATCTGCTTTTGTGCTACATGGCATGGGTCTTTGAGTGTCATCATTAATCATAACTACCAAAATGAAAATGCAAGAATGGCAGTTCCGCGTTGTATTGACAGTAATTTATGTTAATTATAACTTTATATATATTATTTTTTATGAATTTGTGTTATTTTATTATTTAAAATATAATATAATATAATATTAAAAATATATATTTAATTATAATCAGTTTGATTTTGGTTGAACCACTTAATTGTAAATTAGTGTTTTCATTGGTTCAATTGCCGCTTTTACAAAATATTAATCGAGAAAAATGGCTCATGAATTCACATTGTATGATTTGACCCTAAATGTTGTCACTTATTAAGTTGCTTTTTGCCAAACATTTGTCCCCATAAATTTAGTCTCCTACACTAATGGCATTCTTGGTGTATTCATTAATTTCACTTTTTACAATTCTTAAGTCTTATTATTATACATTATTAATTTTTACTCTTAACAAATTATGTAATTCTTCTATTCAATGATGCAACTTTAAATTTTTACTAAATTGATTCCATAAATAATCTCATTTTTATATCTAAGTTGTTCCGTAAACTACCTTTTTCAGATTCTTTGTATAAGCAATTATACCTTATTAAGCAATAACTTTACAAGTACTCTTGTGATGATTTTAAGTTTTTATAGGGTGTTTGATGGCAAAAGTAGGCTAAGCAACTCTAATGGGAGTTTCTCTTAGCTTTCAAAATGTATTGTTAAAAGTAAACATATGTGAAGAAAAATTCCATTAAAAGAAATTGCAGAACGTGTTAACTTGCATTTTCTCCTTCATCCATCTATAAGAGGCGTGTACCCCGGTTAAATATTCAAATGAATAAAGAATACATTGCTCCTTCATCCATCAAATAGGAGGCGTGTATCTCCGTTAAATATTCAAGTTGATAAAGAAGACATTGCAATAGACATCGAGGAAGTCTTCGTTAAAAACTGGAATTGGAATTTTATCAGAGTTCCAAGCAATACATTGGAAAATCTGATGCTATGAATCTGTGCCTGTACTGAAATTTGTTTACCAGGTAGTAGAACAAGCAAGCATTTTTTAGAATAAATCATAATTTTTTATCAGACAGTGCTTCCAGATATATATTTAAGGTAGATTCTACGATCCCGTTTTAATTTTGTGGGTATCAGTCCAGTTCTTAAGTGTCAAAATATTATTGCGACACTTGTAATTTTTTTACATATCAGAAAGATAATCTGATTTTATACTTTTACCCATAAATATTTTTATTTGTAGATTAGACCCCCTTAGATATTTCATTTCACATATGTATCGTGCCACCCCCTTAGAGTTATTCCGGCGATGTTGGTTCTAACTTGGTGCTAAATCCATTCAATAACACACATCAAGTTGTGATGGCAAGGGCGTGTGAAGGAGTTCTTTGGTCAAGTCAAAGATGATCTTTTATTCTTATTTTTTGTTGCTCAATGTTTGGGATTTTTTAAACTTCTAGTTCTTATTTTGCATTCTGTTTTGGTTATGTTTTGAATTTGACTTGCTCTGCATAGAGTTAGCTCATAGTCTCCTCTTCAATAGCTTTTGTATGCTACTTAACTCTAATTGATTATTCAAAACTTTTCTTCCATGATTTGCTATCTTGTAAAAGACCTAGGTGATGTGCGTGAAAAAATGTAGAAGGCCATGAAATCGCTTGTAGAAAAGATCCAAGAACTGAATCAGTATCATGTTTGAACTATTGTTACTTAAAGCCCTTTGTGTCTACAACAACACCATTGTCAAACCCATCAGAAGTGGTGCGATGGAAGATGACACTTTGTGCAAGTTCTTGCAGTAAGATGACACTTTGGGTCACCACTTCCATCAATGTGAGGCAGAGAGAGAAGAACCAGAAAAAGAAAAATGTGAACATAAAGTAAGGAGAGGAAGTCCATAATAGGGCATGAGAAGAAATGAGAAAAGAAAAAGCGTAATTTCACAATTTTAAAAAGGTTGGTCATGGAATACACGTGGCCCAATATTATTGATACACATTATGTTTAGACCAGTATCCACTAATTATTAGCCTGACTGGAGCACTCACTATAATTTAATTGCATCAACAAAAATTTATACATACGATGTGCACACTTATTTTTGTGTGTAGTCCTAATAAGCCTTGATCCAATCAAAAATGAAGTCATAGGCCTTCGTGAATGCAAGCAGAAAATAAAATTGTTGATGTCCTTAAAATACATAATCAAACGCGACTCCACAGTATTCACAACTAATTTCTTTCTCTATTGGTTGAAAGGTGAGCATCTCAACTCTCAACATTCAATTAATTTTGAATTGATAAATTGGGAATATCTAATCTGCGTTTAAAGTGTAAATGACAAGCATTTTAAGGCTCACTAGAAGTTCCAATGTTATTGATTTTAGAGAAATCAACCTGTAAGGAAGATAACCCAGTAGTACCAAGGGTTCCTAAGCTGATCAAGTTGTTTGTTGCCACGACGAAGTAAATACTCAATGTAGAGAAAATTTTTTCCGATCTACTTGCTTGGAATTACGGCGAAACTCTTGCGATACTATGGACTCTATCTTGCGGCGTTCTTCATCGGATTTGGAGCGGGTTGCACGTAGAAACCCTCTGTATAAGCTAAGTACTTGCTTTTGCATCCCAAAAAAGCCTTTGACCTTTAGAGGCTCCCATCCTAATATGCAGGTTTGCAGAGTCCAGAAAGAAAAAACAATTCACGAATTCATACTAACACTGTACTTCCTGGAAGCAATAACAGTATGATCATATTAGCACGTTTTTATGCAAACCTCAATCATTGTTAATTCTCATCGTAATATCAGTATCACCAAGCAAAAAGCCATCTTAAGAATTCAAATCCCGTCCCATCCCATGAAGTTAACAACTGAAATTCTAGGAGGCTTTTAACCATATAAATTATATATTATATTTTCGCAATTTGAAAGCGGGAATTGTTACATCAAGAGAAGACGGAATCGCTGCGGAGGCGATGATGATGGTTCTTTTGTTCTGTCTTGGATGGAATAAGAAATGAAATGCGAGATCTGAAATGAGCTCAACGCAAGCGGATTCGGTATTTGAGATTTTTCAGTTTAGGTTTGGTCCCCAACCGGAACCACATGGCACATAACCCAAACCAGGCTCATGAATGAAAACGACGTTAGATTTCTATAGCCACACCCCATCACACAGGCTTCTCATTACGTTTGATTTGTGGAAAGAGGAGAGTGAGAGATCATTTTGTGAACTCCTAAATCGTAGCTTTGGCAAAAGTTTGAATTGTTTAAATAAAACATGGAAGGTAATGGAATGAACTTGCATTTCATTTTATCCGGTATGCTACTCTTTTTATTTTTTAAATTGGATAGAATTGAAAATACTATGCTAGGATTTTTTAATAATATTTTTCCACTCAATTTCACTACAATCCATCCCATTTCAGTTTTTTTCCACTTTACTCTTCACTGGATGTACAGAGAGCTAAAAAATCTAGTGATTTCTCATTCATTCCAAAAACATTAAATAAATAAACAAAACAACATTATTTAGTAGGTGGCTACAAGTAATCAGTTCGTGGAAGAGGATTAGGTTGCTGAGTGTATAATGAAAGAGGATTCGAAACCTTTGAATTTGAAATATATTGTAGAGTTTTTTTCCCCATTATTTAATTTTGTTAATCGGGTCCATTATTGAATAGGTTATGCGTTGTTTGATAAAATTAAATGAAAACCTAACTAAAAATTGGAATACTAAATAAAACTGAAATACTAGCTAATTTCATTGATAATGTTTAATAAAATTAATTAAAAAAGTATAAAATAACAAGTGAGACCGTAATTAAAATAATAAATAATGGTAAATGATGATTTTTAAGGGATAAAATTATAAACTTTTTTAGCTAATAGCTGAAAAAAAAGAGCTAATAACTACCTAAAAATTACCTTATCAAACACTAAAGACTTAGGCGAGCAATACACATTCTATATTGGAGAAGAGAAAAAAACCAGTAGGCATGGGATTTGAGGAAAAAAGGCTTAATTGGAGCAAAATCAAACCCTAAACCCTAAAAGCATGAGGGTTTCATTTTGAAATATCACAACAGGGGTCCCATATTTTCTGAATCACTAAAACAAAATTAAATGCATCTGAGTGGATTAGGGACTTGTGTGATTGTTTTTATCTTGTGTAGGAGCTGGAGTGCTGGACCAATGGACCATGTTAGAATGAAACAATTAACTAGATGGTAACATGGATCACATATTATGCAATATCAAACAAAAAAAACCTATTTGGGTGATTTTTTTTTACTATTTTAAAATCTAAAACCACTAACAGTCAAAAGATGTTTCAATTTTCATTTTCAATGTTAAAGCACGAAATAGAACAATTTCATAACAGTTTTCAAAATAAATTTTAAAAACTGAAATAAAAGTGTTTCAAACATGTCCTTATTTTCTATGTTTCAAATGAACCATTTCTTTTGTTGGGCAAAAACATAATAATTTCTTCAATCTATAGTCAATCAAAATCTGGAATACCAAAGTAAATTTGGAGATGGGGTAACATCAAACCGATGTTACCTTAGTATAACTTGGTATAACCACAAACTGTAATGTAAAATTTCTCAAAATCCGAAAACACAAAAAGATCCGCCAACCAGTAGAAAATTTACTTAACATAAGCAAAACTGGAAAACTAACAGGAGGCGCCTCCCTACTTCTTACTTCTTCTCTTCCTTCTCAGCCTCAGCAACTTTCTTCAACCTTGCACCCATGTGACGCTGGTTCGTCCTCTCTAGACGCAGTTTATAGTATGCCTTGAATGACTTCATCTCATTAGTAACTTTTGTAAACTCCACAGATGGCCCTCTCGCGTACAATGGGCATGTACAGACCCTGGACCTGTGTTGCTGTAGCTAGCTCCTTTGGAGCAGAGTCACCATTCTGTAGCAAGGAGGAGAAAATTTATAAAGCTTATTCAGAGATTACCATCATTCAATCAATGTACTTCAGTTAATCAATCTCACCTTAAATTTCCTAGATAGTCTTGGGAAGGCAACTAACTTCGCCTTGTATGTCTTCAACCTCTGAACATTAGCCTGAAGACTCTCCAAAGAACGCAACAGCAATCCCTATAGTCCCTGCAACTTTATCTGAAATCCCAGCTGCCTGAAATACAGAAGGGTGTGTGTGTGTTAGAAAGTCTACAAGGTTTAGTTTAACAGTAGTGTAAAGGCAAATCAAAAGAGGACCAACACCTAAATGCTTCCATGAATATGGAGTTCAATAGATTAAAAAACAATTAATTTGTTGAATCTTCAATTTTTTATTTTGACCTAGGATGTTTAACATAAGATACACATGATTCTGAAACACGGTACTTTTTATGATAAGCACTAAATTTCCACCCCAGTGTAACATTAAATTAAGTAATCCTTCCATGGCATCTAAATCTCTGTTTGGTTTGACGTTTCAACAGTGCTAAACCATAGTTTAATAGAATTGATTTTAAATCACTTTCGTCCAACGTGCTTTGTAAAACATACATCGCTCATCTCAACCGTTGATTTCTAGAATCAATTCTACTTAACTATAAACCAAACGGACACTACTCAACTCAACCATTAATTTCTAGAATCAATTCTACTTAACTATAAACCAAACGGACACTAAACCATTACAAAGAAGTGACAACTGGTAAAAGCAAACAAACATTACAAATCTCCATGTTTTTCATTGAGCCAAAATTCAACAAGAAACTAGCATTTTACTTAAATATGAAGCAACCAACCTTCAATTCTTCCAAAGAGAAACCCCTGCCAGCCCTCACTTTCATATTATATTTCAGAGTCTGGCCATGAACTATGGGACGGAGTGGCCCAGCAGTTGGATGAGGGAAGATTTTCACAGCTTTCTTCTGTCTTGCTAGTAATTAATTAATATTATTTTTAAAGAAAAGATAAACAAGTTAGCAAACACAAAATTAAAGATTACAATCACGTTTGACAGAAACACAAGGGTTGGATAAGGGGAAATCAAGAAAGACAGGGAAAATAGAGTTGTTACCAAGTCGTCTGCGGGTTTTCCTGGCAGGTTGATTAACCATGTCTTCACATAGTTCTGCCAGTGTTTCAGGAACTGTCCATTTGGGATAATGGTTGTTGTGTTTAACCATGCTTAATCTTATCTGCATAATATATTTAGTGTCATCATCAACACAATAAACACAATAACACAAGATTATTATTCTTTTTCAAAATCACCATTATCCAATTGCAGCAAATTTTAAAATGGAGTGAACCTGCTCTATCTTTCTAAATAACAAAACTACAAATAAATCTGATAGTAAGATTCAGTGAAATTGAAGATGCTAATGAGTTTGGATCTGCAGAGAAAGACAAAGCAAAGAAATGAAAGCGAAACTTATGAGTAATGGCGACTGAGCTGGGCAATCCTCTTTCTGTTACAGCGCCTAACTGCTACGTTCGTTAGGGTTTATTATAAGGAAGGTGATTACCCAATTCCAAATCCTTAAACGGGTTAGGGTCGGGCTAGGATAAGATACAAATTTAAATGGGTTAGGGTCCGGCTAGGGTAAGAACAAATTTCTATTTTTTTTTAAAAAAGGAAAAATAAAATAGTCCACGACCACGTGAATGTGATGAAATTATATATTTTTTTAAAAAATATTCTATATCTATTTATCTATAATTTAAATATTTTCTAACTTATAATTAGGAAGACAAATCAAACTCTTACATATGGTGTAGTTGATTCATTCCTCTTGAGAATATTACTCTACTTTTATTTTCTTTCTAGTTTCCTTTATTTGCTACACACTCTGGCTATTGCAGATGTAATAAAATCTTGAGAGGGCACAAACATTGGATGATGTCATTTAGGCAACCCATTCTTATAAAATTATACATTCAATTGTCATTCAGGCTATTCAATCATTTCCTTGCAATTACCTGAGCACTTCTCAAAGTTCTTATAATTAGGACCAGAGGTAGTACTTATTAACAAAAATTGTTTAAATGAAAATAGTACATAAACTATAGCTTCAAATGACCAATTTCAATCAAAGTTGTGGTTCACTTGACACACATATTGAGATTATGTGGGAAGAGCTCTCGGTTTCTCGTTAAAACACACTATTAGGGGAGGGGTGAGAAGTCTTAACTATGGCTGAGTCCTCTTGGTATAGAGAACACCTATAATTAATACAAAAAAGACAGTGGATAGGGACTTTTTTTTCCTTCACAAGGCTCCATCTCCAACTTAAAAAAAATCCCTAATAGTATTTACATAAAAAAAAGAGAAAACTCATATTAAAGGTTTGAGATTATTTATTCGTACAGTGAATTTATACAACAATTCATATAACACGTTTTTCTATCTTTCTATCATATCACTCATCACATCCCATAACCCTCTCTCTTAGTTGTATGAGAATGTTGTGCAAAGTTATCGTGAAAATTCAACTTTTCTAAAGGTTTTAATTAGTGTGTGTTTGGTTCCCAGTTGGGAACAGTCAGAATCAATTCCTATGAAATTGATTATTACTCTTATCCAACGTGTTTTTTGTATATTGTGCATCATTCATTTCCTCCCATTGATTCTATATTATTATGATCATCATCATTATTACATTCCTATATTAGTGGTTATAAATAATGTGTGTATAAATATTGATATTTATTTTTCTAGAATAATTCAATGATTATTATGTATTTAAGAATTTCAAGTGATAAGTTTTTTTAATCTCCCCCTTTAAAATAAATCTTATATTATTTTATCTTATGACTTTTTCTTACCTTTATTTTATTTTAAATGGGATGTTACACTGTCTCAGCAGTTTAAAATTACACCAACACCCCTGCTTGATTAATTGATATAGTGGAACATGAGGAGAATAGATGCTTACAACATACAATTATGCCTTGCAATGCAGACAGTAATGATCAGAAATTACAAAAAAATTATTACTATCATTTACCTAAACTAAGATTTTTCTAATTTGAAAAGTCACATTGTACAGTTGGCGATACGGGAAATTAATTAATATCTGAAATCAAATGTACTAAAAATTTCTGGTTAGCGTATTTATCAGCATTGCTTCTCCAAGATGTTCTTTGACCAGCAATGTTATCTCGGTGGTAGTCAACATTATCTTTTGGCTTATTTGAGCCACTAATTAACATTGTTGACTTGAGGTCAATCTCCATTCTTCATGTTTATTGTTTTGATCTAATTTACGGTATAACCATTTCCCAAACTTGAGTTTCTCATGGCTTCCTTGAGCTTCTTATCCTCACTATACTCTTCTTTCTTCAACTTTTGTTAGTTTTTGCAAACATTAATCTGAATTCCACACTCTCCAACCAATGACAACCTTGCATGGCTTTCACCATCGGGTGAATTTGCTTTTGGATTTTACCCAACTTAAGAATAGCACAAACCCTCTTCACGCTTGCCATCTGGTATAACAAAATACCCCTCAAAACCCATGTTTGGAATGCAGAAGCAGAAGCACCAAAAGGATCACAGGTTCAACTCACATCACAAGGGCTCATGCTGACAGGTCCTGAAGGAGAGTCCCTATGGAAGGCACAACCAGACTCCACTTTTTCCTACGGAGCTATGCTTGACACTGGGACCTTTGTTCTTGTAAACGAACAATCTCAATCTGCTTTTGTATGGGAAAGTTTCAAGAATCCCACAGACACATTGTTACCTAACCAGTCTCTGGAGCTAGATGGCAAGCTAACTTCTCGGTTCACAAAAACCAATTACACAACAGGAAGGTTCCAACTTTATTTTGAGGAGGACAACAATGTCTTGTGAGTCCCCTTGCTTGGCCTTCTCAATTTCGTTATGGTTCCTATTATAAAATTGATGCTTCTGGCCTCTGCTTCAAGACTGGTGTTTGATAAATCAGGAGATATTTATGTAGAGACAACAAATGGGACTAAAGTGCAACCCTCAAGGTGCAAACTGGGAATACATAACTCTCAATCCTAAGGTGTATTATTACAGAGCAACACTTGATTTCCATGGAGTTTTTCACGCAATATGCTTATCCAAAGGACTCCACTTCAGAGCAAGAATGGAGAATTTTGAGGTATGTTCCTGAAAACATATGCAATGCAATAACCAATGAATTGGGTAGAGGTTCTTGTGGGTATAATAGCTACTGCTCCATGGAAAATCAGAGCCAGAGGCCTACTTGCAAATGCCCTGATGGGTATTCACTTGTGGATCCAAGTAATGATTTTGGTGGCTGCCAACTCAAATCCACCCTGGTTTGTGGAGCTGATGTTGAAGCAAGGCCAGAAGACCTATATGAATTACTTGTGGCAAGATTTGGAGATTATGAAAGGATAGAACCTTTTTCTCAAGAAGACTGCCAACAATCTTGCTTGCAAGATTGCATGTGTGCTATTGCACATTATAATGTGGATGCAAGAAAAGATTACCCCTTCTTAATGGAAGAGTAGATAGAGGCCCACATTTGGTATTTATCAAAACAAGAGTTAGTCCTCTGAGAAACTTTGATAATGGTACAAACAAGGAACTTCCCACTGGTCTTGATTCAAAGAAAGCTAAGACAATTCTTCTGGGGCCACTTATTGGCTCCCTTGTCCTCAACAGTTTACTCCTCCTGGCTATGGTTCTACTTGTTTTGTTTATTTTCTTGAAGCCAAAAGAATGGTCCAAGCTGCTGCAAGTATTTTAGAAACAAGTTTACATTCTTTTACTTATAAAGCATTGGAAGAAACCACGTTGGGTTTTAGTGAAGAAGTAGGGAGGGGTTCGTTTGGTATTGTTTACAAAGGCAAACTAGATCATGTGGTTGCCGTCAAGAAATTTGACAGATTAGCAGAAGAAGGAAGAGATAAGGAATTTAAGACTGAGTTAAGTGCCATCAGTAAAACCTGCCACAAAAATCTGGTAAGGTTGATTGGATTTTGTGATGAGGGGATCCACAAACTTCTGGTCTATGAGTTCATGAGCAATGGCACTCTTGCAAACATCCTATTTGCACAATCCAAACCCATTTGGAATATAAGGGTTGGATTTGCTTTGGGGATTGCAAGAGGGTTGGTGTACTTACATGAAGAGTGTGACACTCCCATCATTCATTGTGATATAAAACCTCAAAATGTACTCATAGATGACCATTTCACTGCAAAGATCTCTGATTTTGGGTTGGCCAAGTTGTTATTGTTGAACCAAAGTAGAACCAATACCATGATACGAGGAACTAAAGGGTATGTGGCACCTGAATGGTTCAAGAATGTTCCTGTGACGGTTAAAGTGGATGTTTATAGCTTTGGTGTCATGTTGTTGGAAATCATTTGCTGCAGAAGAAATGTGTTGCTGATGGAGTCTCATGAGGAGAAGGCAATATTGTCAGATTGGGCTTATGATTGCTATATGGAAGGAAGAATAGATGCCTGTTGGATGATGATGACAAGGAGGCTATGGCTGACCATGACAGGTTACAAAGGTGGGTAAAGATAGCAATTTGGTGCATTCAAGAGCATCATGAAATCAGGCCAACAATGGGGATGGTCATGCAAATGCTCCAAGGCTTTGTTCAAGTCCCTGATCCACCATCTCCTTCCCTCAATTAGGTTTCTTGATCCTCGCCATAAAAAACCTAGCCCTAGTTAGCCTGCCACTGGACTTTATCATTGTTTTCTATTATGATATGATTCTTATGTGACTGTTTTTATTCTTCATACACAATGATTATTGTTGAACTCCAATATGGTATAGTATTCGCGTTATTTAAGATTAAGTTTAGAAAAAGAATCGTATTACTAAAGTAACTCTGGGTTAGGAATCAACTCTTGTGATTTATAAACTTTACATAGGGCGCCACAATGCGATGAACATCTTGGCAATGGATTAAAAATGACAGGAGCTGGAAATAAATACTATTCATAACAATTTTTGTATAGATGTGAGGCAGATTGCTATATGTACAGTGTAAGCTTACAGTTTTTGGTTTTACATTTCTTGTTTTCACCAATTGGTTTGAATGTCTTTTGTATCCCAATATATCTCTCATTTCCTTGGGACATCAAAGCTTTCCCGAATATATTTTCCTCTTCCTAAGCTGCATTGAATTTGATTAAGGGAGATTTGGGGCATCTTTTAATTCAAGATCCAAGCAAAATGGTGAGTCTTTTAACCACATCCAGAGGGAGTGAGCCTTGGCTACAAGGACACCATGTCGTGTCTTACAAGAAGGAAAGGTGACCCCATCTCCCAAAGGCATGCCTTCATGTGCTATCAAGGGATACCATGTTGTATTCTGCTGTTCCTGTTATGAGTACAACCGATTTTGGTGAACGAGGCATCCTGCCATGACATTGAAGTTCCAATGTTAAGGTCAAACAGAGACAAGCTAGAGCTGAAAATGATTTAAATTGCTTTTGTTATCAATGATGGAAAAATTTATGGCTCATAATGCAATACCCTGAACTCAAACCAAATCTAGCCAACCTTTGTTTCATATAACAAGCAATTTTTAATGTCAACTACTAAGTAATAGATTAATCAAACAAACCTGCAGTAATGATCAGAAATTACTAAAGTGTCATCTGGTAAGATCCAAAAAAAGAACCATTTTTGTGTCACTAAAATATCAAGTCAACTGTCCTGGAACTGGTTACTGCCTTAATATTTACAACATTCTGTTCTCATCCTAAAAACCTTGTCCATTTACTGGTTAACTTTCTTTGGTTATGCTATAAATTGTGTAGAAGTGCAAACACTTTATGCACAGTCTGAACACATTTCAACTCTATTAAGTTTTGAGCCAACATCCAGGCTTTAAGCTTTAATAAACATAATCATAGTCAGAGGGAAGTTGGCTTTAAAGATCATTATCACAAGAATCATAAGAAACTAGCTGAAAACTGGGCTTATGCACAACCTTAAAATTTGGCAAGTACTATTACCATGGAAATAACAACATATTTTCAAGTATAGAGAAAAACCATAGACAATTTTGAAAGCAACTTAGAAGGGAAAGAGAACTCACCTGCATGTGGTCAAGCCATAGCGTAAGGCCAACAAGAGCTGAACCAGCAGATAGTTTTCTAAAATCAGCCCCCCAGTCCTTGTCAGCAACTCTGCAATTGACAGTACAAGCAATAAGCAACCTAACAGAGCCGGTAACACTTCAGATGAAAATTGTGATAAAGAGATATGCCGTGTCTCAGCAATTTTCAACTATACAGCAAACATATATCACAGTTAAGAACTATGGAAAAGGACTTATAATACCTACCTAAATATATCGTGGCGATAAATGCTTCTCTTGATTGCTAACTGGAAAACCCATGATGCAGAGGCCCGGAGTTCAAATGCCCACAAGAGATCCACCAAAGCATTTATAAAGTTAAAAGCTGCATTATCTTCCAGATGTTCTAGTCTCTCCAGACATTGGTCAACCTCTGAAACTAGTGACTCAGATTTTTCTCTTAGAAGCCTATAGAACAGAGAGTATAAATTAACTGGAGAAGTATGAAAGAGCCAACCTGTGCTGCTTCCTCTTAACGACTAAAAAAGACAATCTTTTCGCATTTAAAAAGACTAATCAATACCTGATTGGGAGATCAAATCCAGCATCTTGGAGTGCATTTAAAAGATTTATGGCTTCATTTAAAAACTACATTTTATTAAGATAAATCACCAAATTTGTTCTGATAGCATGAAATAGTACAAGTGAGGCGTGAAATAAGTGAAAATTGCATTCCCATTATGGGTCATATGGTCTTGTACTCAAGCAACCTTATCTTGTACTTTTTTATGGCATATTTTAAAATTTGTGTCATAAAAGAATATAATGCTTATAGAAAAAGGATTGAGGTTAGTTTCGATAAATTTCTGTAGAAAAACTTTTGGGAGAAAAAATAGAATGAATCAAAAAAATAAATGAATTCAACTTTTCCCATAAATTGAAATTAGTTATTCATGCAGAAGTTAACTGGGAGAACTTCTAAAGAAGTTGAATTTCAGAGACTAATTTCAACTTATGAAGAAATGAAATTCAATTTACTTTCTTGATTCATTATATATCCTCACCTAGAAGTTCTTCTAGAGAATTTTATCTAGACTGGTCTTGTGAACTAAAAAATACTTAATATTGTTTTTATTTTCTTTCAAGTATTATTCTCCATGATTAAATAATACAAACTCAGGGACCACAGTCAACACCACATAAACATATCTTTGAGTTAGAGCATCTGCATTGTTGCTGAGCATCCGCATTTGTTACTTCCTTGTGTTTATGTTCTATCAATCAACACTAACCATGATAGATGAGCCTAACAATGTTCTATGGAGAAACATATGTAGTAGTGTCTCATCCTGATTGAACCAGTAGCCTTTACAGTAAAAACATCACTGATAAGACACCCCCCCCCCCCCCCCCAAAAAAGAAACAAAAGAGAAAGAAGGAAAGAAACCTCCAACAGTGACTATTGTGGAGCATTCTCCAAATCAAAAGCAGCAACTTCCCCTCAACATCATTCTTGGAGCTAGAAGCAAGTGAAGATAAGTGTTGGAGATCAAAGCCTCCCGTGTATCCTGAGCCAACTTTAGACTTACCTTGCTCTGTAAATTGTCATACTAATTTGTTTGAGGATCCCATACTCTCATCAGATTAATTAGCCAATGATGGTACATCATTGCATATTTTTGAAGCTAGTCACATCCTACTCTTTAACATCACAACCAATCAGCTAAAGCCCCAATATCATAAGATAATCTTAATTTGGGCTTCTCCAGGAGAGGATATATTATTTCTTAAATGGATGAAACTAGCAACCATTTTATTTACCCCAAATGTCCATCTCAATCCATGTTCGAGCACCTTTCAACCTTCAAGGGGACTCTACCACACCCATATCATATGATGGACACTGCCCTCCTTAAGCTTCTAGAAATGACACAGATGAGAAGTGCTTCCCTTTCAACACTCTAGACAGTAGTCACGAGAGATCTCATCATGTTTCAACTGCCATCCCTGTTTCACCAGCAAGGGTCAAGGGAGGACGTTGTGGAAAACCTCAATTTTCCTTCAGCAAACCGGCCTTCAGCTAATCCAGCTCATGTCATCAAATCCAATAACAAAAACAGTAGATAGCTCACCATGGATTCAGCAATACTCAGACCAATTTTCAGATGATCATAACAAGTGAATGACTACCAAGTCTCCATCCCTATCAAACATATTTGTTATGAGTTCCTTCGTTCAAGCACTTTTAATGCATCTTGTAGCATCAGTCTAGCTTTTCTATCAGGTGTGCATCCATCATTCTCCATTTCCTTGTAAATAATGGGAACCTGACCATAACATTATCAGTATGAGTAAGGCAACTAGATCTTACAGCTTGAGTTTATTCCTTCTATTATAAAGAAAATTGCAAATTATTGGAACATAGTAGAAACAACATTGTCTTGTGGAAGAAAAGGACAACAAAATAATTGAAGGATTTATAGCACCTTATTGAACTTTTTGGCCCTCATAAATGCCTTCATGAGCGTTGTGTAGGTGACCACATCAGGGCTAACACCCTTCATAAAGTTACAGCAATACCATCAGAATTGAAAAAGAAATATTTCATTAACAAAACACATTGATAATATTTCTACTGCTAATTTGTAAGGCTTACACTTTCTTTTATATGATGATAAACAGACATAGCTTCCATATATTTCCCAACGTTACCAAATGCATTGATTAACATATTAAGCATAACAATATTTGGTTCGATTCCCTCCGCTTCCATGATCTGCAGCACCTTAATAGCCTGTTCACATAAGCCCTGACAAGAAATAAAATCAGTCATACCCAAACACTTACAATCTTAAAGAAGCAAAGCAAGTAAGCATCTCTCTCTCTTTCCCCTCCTTTTTTGAGCTACAAATTTAACAATACTGTTAAAAAAAGAAAGAGAAATTTAATGGTATATCCTGTTCTATATTCCAAGAGTTACAACATTACTCTTTCTGAGTAGTGAATAATTAACACAGGTATCAGATACAATATGATACCAGTTCATCAACTATCATATCTGATATGACATTAATATGTGTATACAGTATGCAGCATCCAACGTAAATATTTTTCCACCATTTAGGCGTACAATTATGGTACTATTAGCAGTATCAGATACAAATATGTCAACTATTTTGAAGTGTTCATGTTTTTTTTTTAAATAAATAATTATATCCAAGGAGAAGGTTGGAACAAAATGAACAGGAGAAAGGAAGGAAGTAGCATACATACCTGCTGAGCATAAGCATTTGCTAACACACAAAAAATGCTCGGTGAAACTAGCACACCTTCAGACTTCAGTGCTTGTACACACTCCCCAGCATTCTGAAATTTCCCATATTGTCCATAAATATCAACCAAAACAGCATAAACAGCCCCATATTTTCTATTTCCCCTGCTTGTCATGCTCTCAAAACATTTCTTTATCAAATCCCACTTTCCCTGCTCCCCTAAGCAGCTAATAATTGTGACAAAGATCTTAGGGTCAGGATACAATCCTTGCTCTTGCATATCAGTAAACAAACGAAGGGCTTTGGTGTAATCACCCTCTTTGCAATGCCACTTTATTAGTGAATTCCATGTCACTATATTAGGCCTTACACCTTCTTTCTGCATTTTCTTAAACAATGTCAATGCTTCACCTAATTCACCATATTTGCCAAAGGTATCAATAATACTGTTATAAATATGCGTGTCTAAAGAAACTTCCCTGTCTCTAATCTCTTCCAAAACCTCTGTTGCTTTCTTCCACATCCCATTGTCCCTATAAAGCCCAACAACCTTGCTATAGAGAAATGAGTTAATTGAAAACCCCTTTCTTTTCATCTCATTGATTGTTGACCAAGTATCTTCCAACCGTCCAGCACTAACATAGTAATCTAGACAGATCTCATATGTTTCTCGACTCCTCCAGATGCCTGATGCATCCATTTCCTTCAAGAGCCCATTTGCAAGTCCTAACAGGCCTTTCTTCAAAAACCCTCTGAGCAATATGTTGTACAAATTCAATCTGGGTTTAAGCCCATGAGAAATCATTTCCTTAAACAACATATCAGCCTCTGAAGTCCTTCCAACATTTCCAAGGGCTTCAATCAGGTGAGTATAAGATAATGAACTGAGCTGAAAACCCTGAGCTTCCATCTGAGCAAGAAGAGACATGGCTCTATCAATGTCTCCTTCTTTGCAACATTTATTGATTAATTGGCTGTATAACTCACTGGAAAGCTCTTCCCCGAGTCTAGGATCATCAGGACACTTCAAAAACATGTTTTTGCTTTTGCTATCAAATTCTGAACCCACTTCCTTAACACCCTTGTTTCGAGTCCAGCGATTTGAGGAATTAAGAAAGTTGAGATTTTTACTACATTGGATAGCATTTGCACGAGAAATGCAGAAAAGGGTGCCCCTATGACTGTATGATAATGAAATTTGCTGGGAGCACAAAACATCCATTCTACTGTGCCTTGTGTTGTTTCTGTTACAGACAAGACAAGCATCACAGTTCAAAGGCAACCATACTTTCATATAATTAATCAAAGAAAAGACCCTAAACCCTAAACCTATGGCTTCGATATTTGCCGTTAATCGTTATCTTGAGAGTAAATTGAGTTTCTGGTGAGGAAAATGGAAATAAAGAGCTACCAGCACTGCACTAGACTCGGTTCGGTTACCCAGTTACCATAACCACGAGTGTCCAATAATATCCGATATTTTCTAACTTGTTTATTGAACTAACATTTTCTCTAAATTTTTTTATATTTTTTTAATATTGTAATTGGATGATATTTTAATAATAATTCATTATACATTCTAAAAAATTAAAATACCAAGATATTTTTACAATAGCTTATTTACTTAGTATGTTTCTTTGAAGCATTATTATATTAATGCATTGGATTTTTTAACAAAAATGTTAGATTTTAATTATTTTAAATCATAAAAAAAAACTTTAATGTGATGCTGAAATAAATTTAAAAATTGATAATAAAAGATAAGTTTCCATAAAAATATATAATTTGAGAAAATAATAATGAAAGTAATTAATATGAATATGCAGTTAAATAATAATTAGTGTATATATTTTTTAAAAAAAAAGGTTAATTTTATTTTTTATTTCTAAGTTCTTAGAACATATAACATTATATTATTTTGAAATGATTGCCTATCTTTTGAGAAAATTTTACTATTAGTATTGAGATTGTCTGGACAACAAAACCCAGGTTTAACCCTCATGTAAGCACAATTCATGGCCTTTAAGCCCACATGTCAATAGAGATTGTATGGAGAGGTCATGCACGACTATGCCACACCAAATTTAAACTTGGGTCACACATTCCATGCCTAGCAAATTTCCAGCTATAATGGCTATAACTCACTGTTATTCACCATTATATAAAAGCATTCTCTCACTAATATTAGGTGCTTAGTCTATTCCAAATCCAATATTGACATTTTGTAGAAATTCTCTCTCACTCGAGCATTGAAATGTCTTCTGTAGGTACTCTATCATTGAAGATCCCAATTTAGGAGCTTTCAGACTGAAGTAAGGTTGATTCAACAACTGCTATCCCAACAGACAACAAATACATAAGACAAACCATATAAATATATAGGTCAATCCACTTAACATTAGTGATATCATTTTAAGTTAAATAAAATCTCTATGTGGAGTTGTGATAGGGTGTTTATGGACATCAAGCATATAGTTTGCACAGAAAAATTTCATGCATGGGGGAGGTGATTGAAGCAAACCTCTTTAAGATTATAGGGATAAGAAGTATTATCAAGATGCTAATAAACTTGCCTATTCATAAATCTCCGAGATCAAACATAGCCTAAGTCTGCTTCATTTCATTTTATTCCACTTCATTCTACTTTTTTTTTTGTGCACGCCTCATTTCATTTTACTTCGTTCTTTATTAGATATCTAAACATAGGCTTGTAGGTTACATGAAGAAAGTAAAGTGGTGGAAAATATTTTTTGATACAAAATCATTTGATAGCAATTACAAAAATTATACAAGGTATTTGGGACAAATTCTAAGGTGTGCAAGCAAATTAGATGTTCCATGTGTCTTAGTGTCACAGAGATATTTTTTGCCGCAATATTTACATGCTGCAGTTGGATCTTTGGCTTCATTTTCAGGTAATTTGGTGAAGTGGTCCCACGCAGATGATGTTCTACGAGGACCACTGACATTTGGTTTCCTCTTCTTTCTATTATTTGGAAGAGGTGGTATAGCAGTGGGACCAACTCCTGCAACTTCAGTTGCAACTGCTGGCTGGTTATTGGGCTGATCTCCACCACCATGTCCTGCTGTTGGAGCAGAACTAGAGGGATTTACAGCCCCTTCAGGTTGATGTTGGGTTGGTGATTGTTGTGTTAGGGAAGGAGGTAAGCTTTGACTAGACTGCTCCATTACCGTATCAATGAAGAGGTCTAAGTCAATAACTACCTACCTTAGCAATGTTTTAGTGTGACAGTAGTTTGGATGTTTTATAGGTATTGTTTTAAGTATTATGATAAAATAATTTAACTAACTAGCACTAAGTTCTGAAGCAAAAAGAGATTAGGAACAGATAAATCAGAATATTGACCCTAAACAAGAGGTTTGCCAAAAACAAATTTAGAGGAAACAAAAAGGAAAAGAGTGAAGAAAAGAAAAGAAAAAAAAGTATATATAGAGGAAACAAAAAAGAGAAACAGGAGGTTTGCCAAAAACAAATTTAAACAAATATGAAAACGGTGAAGAAAGGTATACAAATAAACAGTAAACAACCCAGTCCTTAATCCAGCAAAGTAATAAATAAGATAAGTCAATATTAATAGTAACAATAAAATGAAACTTATCTCCCACAAAACATATCCCCTCAGTCTGAAGAGAGATTCGAGGTTAAGCAGAATCCTGTTAGTTCTGATGCAACAGAATTGGTACAGGTAAAAAAGGATTTAAAAACAAAAACAAATGCAATATCATCAAACCATAAAACTGAATATTTCTCAAGATGACCAAATGTAATTAGTACAGTAGATGAATAGGAAAGGGAAAAAAGTCACAAATGCAATTAACAGGTACTTCTAGAGGCTAATATATGTGGTTGATGTCCATTCAGGAACATATAAATCGAAACGCTATATCAAATACCCTGCTACTTCATACCTACTTCATACCCTGCTACTTCACATATAACTTGATAATTTTATGGAAATTCGAATTAATATACACACTGCCAAATACATAACATGATTCCAAGTAATTACATTAAGTTCAGGTAGCTGATTCTTGCAGGCAAGGGTAGAGAAAATTTAGGGAATATCAGCATTAGAAAATTAATCTTTTCATTTCAAGGCTTAAGGAAATAATTAACCTTTAAGTCCAAAAGCCATTATAATTTTTGTAAAATCCGTGTAAATCCTCCAAAACAAATCCAAGCAAAGAGAAATAGTCAAGATGATGATTTAGTGTTGACAGTTATAAGAATAAAAACAGAGAGCTAGCAATTGCCAATTTCATCTTATGCATCTTGAAACAAACCTTCAAGGTTTTTAGCTTTCAGAGGCACAAAACAAAACATGCACATCACGATTATAAAGTCTAGATCTTTGGAAATTACATTCACCCCCAAAACCTTTAATGACGAAGACCAATAGCAAAATCGACCTAAATCACTGCATTATTGTGGGTTAGCTAGTAACACGATGATAAACCCTAACCAAATCCATAGTATATAAAGGATGAGGAACATGTATGTAACTGCATGTCTCAAAATTGAAAAAAGAGGTGCAGAATCATAAAAGTAAAACCCTAATTTGAAGAACTCCCTAACCCTAACCTCTGTTCGTTCAGTCCTTTAGCAACAATCGATGACACATCCACACTTCAATGGCCGATCTTCAATGGAAAAGAACTAAGACAAGAAAAAATCAAACGCCATGAGAGATAATAGAGAGAAATGGAACGGTGACCAACGGCGAAGGAAAGGACTACTGTACCTTACGGGGTGACAACATCGACGAGAAGTTGCAGGTGCTGTGGCAGTGGAGCTCAGTCGCGTCGTGCAGAGCCTAACGACGAGCACGGATTTGCTGACTTTCTGGTGCGAAAGTCACTGACTTTGAGTGAATCTGGATCATTAATTTCAAATTCAATGATCAAGATTTTACTATTTAATTTATGAAAGAAAAATTATTTGAACACATGATAAAATCTTGACCATTGAATTTGAAATCAACGGTCCAGATTCACCCAAAGTCACGGTGACTTTCCCGCCACAAAGTCATCAAATCCAAATCCGTGAAACGGGGGCACGGATTTGTTGACTTTTGGTGCGAAAGTCACTGACTTTGAGTGAATCTGGATCATTAATTTCAAATTCAATGATCAAGATTTTACTATTTAATTTATGAAAGAAAAATTATTTTTAACGGAGACAGGTAGAGGTTTTTAAATAATTGATGAAGTTTAGTCATCTTTGATTACTTATATAAAGCAGAGGTAATTATGTTTTTTCATTATAAAGCTTTACTTGGACTTTGTATAATTGGTCATCTTTTGATCCCCTTGTTACTTGTGTAAATTTTCCAAAAACAATTTACTTATCTTAATAGAAATAATCTAGTAGTGTGAATATAAATTGGATGTTAAAAACATGCATTCTGTTATCTTCAATAATTTTAAAAATAACTTTTATATAAAAAAATCTTATAAAAACAACTTTCATAATTAATATTAAAAATTCCAACTTTGAAACAAAGCTATTCAAACTCAAATATTTGGAAGTGGCTAAAAGATAAAACCATGCATTTTGTTATCCTTTTAGATTGTGGTCTGTTGAATCAGGGGCTTGTCTAAACTTCTTCTCAGTATGAGCTTATTTCTGTGTTGCAGGTTGATTGAACTCTGTGACACCCTTCTACCTCACTCTCTTATACATTAAGCAATTAGGAATATTTAGGAAAAGTAACGGACTGCATTGGGTAAAAAGGTTCATATTCTCTCATTAAAACATCATTTATTTCAAAGTCAACTCAATTAAAATAGAAATTAAAGTCAAAGGTTTCCAAAGTAATTAAAACATCAATATCTCAAAAGTTAACATCAAAATATCCATCTTGGCCATGTAAGGCACTTAAAACAGTTTTCATAATCTCCTCTTAAAAATCATAAAATAAAATCCCTAATACTAAGCCCTGATGTCACAAATATCAGAGCGACACCCCTTCAATCAATACTCGGCACCTGACGTGTCATCATCATCACCTGTAAAATTAACCACAGAAAATACGGTGAGGAAAAGAATACCAACTCATACATGCACACAGAAGGCTATCCTATCATCACCCACACATAGTCATAATCATCATCAATCATAACATCTTACACTCTTATTATCACTATAATATCTCATCATAAGTTTATAAGTCACACTTCACCAATCATCAAGAAAAACACATTCTCGACACTCAACATATAATACTCATATCATCATATCACATTTCAATTCCATCATAAAATACAATGTAGGTTCACTCTATGATCATGCACACCAAAACTCATCCCAAAAATTATGATTCGGAACTCCACACAATGGGCGCACCTCATCAATCCTCTTAGTTGTTACCAATGATGGCCCTACCGTTAACGCCCTCTCTTGGCCGATAGGTTGCACAACACCCCTCTCTTGGGCTCGTGCAGAGACATCCGCCCCTAGGTTGCCCCCCCCCCTCAATGGGCCCGTGCAATTCTATTCGCCCCTAGGTTGCACCCCCTTAATGGGCCTGTGCATGCACCCCCTCAATGGGCTCGTGCATCGAATGTCTCCATCATGGTCTCTGCACCCCCTCTATGGGCCCGTGCAGTTCACCTCCTGAGTTGCACCCCCTCGATGGGCCTGTGCATCTCAGTCACCACAACTCATATGCTCAATGCATAATCATCATCATAACACACCTCATATGCTCAATGCATCATTATATCATCATCACACATCTCATACCTCATGCGCTCAATACATCAATACATCATCATTATACATCATAATATTATAAACATCTAACGTCACATGAGATATTCATGTCATCATACTCGTACCACAATCAATACTCTATATACACCAACTTAAATCTCTTAATTCCACAAATAATGTGTATAAACAACGTCAATAGACAAAAGGATCACAATCATCACATAAACAACATTCGCATACTCGATTTGACCTCGTAATCGATTACCACACAGCTGTAATCGACTATCAGCAACTCTGGGACACAAAAATCACTCTGGTAATTGATTACAAGCCTCCTGTAATCGATTACTAGTCATTCATCTCTCTGGTAATCGATTACAGGCCCCCTGTAATCGATTACCTGCAAGCAAAACCTCTGGTAATCGATTACAAACCATCTGTAATCGATTACCAGCAAACCAACTCTTTGGTAATCGATTACAGACCCCCTGTAATCGATTACCAGCAAGCCAAACTCACTCCCCTGCTACCCAGAACACCCAATAATCGATTACAAACTCCTGTAATCGATTACCGCGACACGAGATGACAGTTCTTGCGATTTTTACCCCTTTTAAACCCTTTTATTCAACCTCTAATCAATCCTTAGTGTTAATACATCAATCATACACGTTTATACCGAACAAAATCAACAAGAACACCAATCTTTACACAGATTTTCACAGTTATTCCATCATAATCCCCAATCGTTAAATCCTTATTTACCCCTTTTCGCTATTCTCGCTATCCTCCTTCAATTCAATCAAGATTCATCAAGATTCACACATTTAAGCATCAAACCACAGATTTTCATCACACAACACATAACATACACATCAAATTCGAATTTCAATTCTAAGAGGGTCTTATGGTTGCCCTCACTACCTAAGCACTCCCACACATATACAAGCAGCACCCTTTTCCCCACCGTACCTTAGAGTTCACGATTAGAAAACAAATAGCAGCACTCCACTCCCTTGATGATCTACTCTGTTACATATTTCCTTTGTGAAGTTGCTTCTCTCCTCCTAGGGTTTGGTCATTTGACGTTTGAAAGCTAAGAGGGTGAAATAGATAACCCTCCCCCTATTTAAATATCTAACTGAGTTGGGCCTACTCCTACCCACCCATTACCCTTTTTAATTAAATAATATTTTTTCTGAAACATAATAATATAATGATATTATTATTATTTCCTTCATAAATCTTATTTTATTTTATTTATTCTTTAGGAATTATTAGGATATTATAGAGTCCTTATCCATCTACATTCAAATTTAAATTCAAATTTTATAATTAAATCTTATCCTAAATTTGTATTGATTCTTATCTTTAATCCTTGTGATCTCATTATTCCTATTTTAAAATCTGATCTTAATTTAAAATACTAAACCATATCTCTCTCCTAAGATTGTCCTTATTAATCCTGGTATTATTATATTAATATAACAATTACTATATTTATAACAATTAATGTTAATTGCAATCTTATGATTTATCTCTTAATAATTTTATTTGTCCTACAAATTTTAGGATACTACAAACTTGGCTTCTGATTCTGCCGTTTTGGACTTGATGATTGATGAGTGTATATATATGTTGTTTACATTGTAGTTGGTTGTCTTGGTTTCCTTATATGATACCTACTACATCTGATGGTTTTGGTTCGGCATGATCTGCATATGCTATTTTGCTTCAGGATCTAGTAATTATGTGCTCTTAATATTAGTATTGACTTTTTTTGGATTCTCCTGGTGTTTATTTGGTGGTACTTTATTTGTTTACTTTGTTTGATGGTACTTAGTATTAAACATATTGTTCCTTGAGTACTTAATTTATATGTTTAAACTTTTTTGTGTTATTTTAGTTTAATTGAGACTTATGTTATTTTCAGGTAGTGTGTTGCTTCTCTGAATCTATTGCACAGTGCTCGGTAATTATTCTCTGAATCTATTACTCAATGTCATATACATAGTTTATGTTTCCAAGTGTTTTTATATTAGATGTTTCTTAAAGAGCTTTTATTTTTTATTTTAAGTTAAAAGATGTGATTTCTTTAGAGTTTAGGAGTTAGAAGTTGTTAAAGTTTGTTTCGTTCAGGCTAGCTTCTGGTTTTGGATTTGCTTGAAAAAGCATGTTAGTAGCCTAAGGTGCAGGTTAAAGAAGGAAATTAGAGACAGAAAATTTCCGTCTCTAAAAATTGACTTAGAAGGATTACTTTTTACATTGGTTGCTTTATAACCGATGCCAAAAAGATGACGTTTTACATCGGTTATGGTTATAAATAACCGATGTAGAAACTTTTAACATTCTACATCGGCTCCATATACATCGGTTATTGAACCGATGTAAAGTGTTTTTTTACTAGTTACATGTTGTGCCACTCATCCAAATAGGCACTAATTAGCTAGTGTATATTTGGATATCAAACATCCAAATGTAGGTTTGAGTTAAAATATGGCAGGGAATGTTTTTGCCTCGACTTAACTTACTTCCAAACAGATTAAGTATATGTTTGGTTCAAATTTTTAATAGTACAAAATTAATTCTACAGAATTAATTTTAATCATTTTTATTCAATATACTTTATAAAATATGCATCACTCATTTTTAATTATTAATTTTAAAATTAATTTTACTTAACCATATAAATCAAATCGACACTAATAACCAACGAGGGTTGGTTCGAGTGGTACATGTTTGATTCCTCTTAAGCAAGGTCTCGGGTTTGAGTATTGTGGATGGAAAAAATCCCCACTGAGAGAGCTAGCCCCACCATGATATGGATGTTCCCGGCTCGAACGGGATTGTCTCCCGTGGATGATACATGTGGTTAAAAAAAATGGACACTAATATCAACAGCGTTACTTTTGGCAAGTATAAATCCCCAGGCAAGCCAGTCATGTTAGCATCCCCAAAGCATGGGACATTGCATTACCCATTACCCAATCTAATATTGGTGGATAAGGTCCAAATATCATTCATATTCATATTCATATAATCCATAATACAATATTGAATTGAAGTCTCTCAAGTCTCATCCTATCCCAGCTCTGGACAAAAACGGAGAACGGACTGCTATCAGAGAGTCACTCTCACAGTCTACTACTCCCATACTGAGAGAAACGCACAATATTAATATCGACTGAATTTATATAAAAAATTTTAAATTTAAAAAAAATACAGAACACTAAAAATGGAAAAAATAAATATTATCTAATATTATATCAAAGATTTTTCGTCTTCATAGCCATATCATATGTCACCATCATATTCATATTTTTCTTTGATTTTTTTGTTTTATTATTTTTTAAGCAATGAAATAAAATAATATTTTATTGAATTAAAAATTATATATTATTATAAATAAGAATCAAAATATGAAAATCGTAAAAAATAAATTAGTTGAAGAATACTATTATTTATAAGCCATATTAATTAGTTTAAAAGTACCTTTAAAATATCCATTTTGAGTTATTACTGTAAATGTATAATAATAATAATAATAAATTCAATAAAATCAAACAACTAATAATATCCATGTTGAATTATTATTATAAATATAAAAGGATATTTACATTATATAATTTTTCCCAGATATTTTCAATTTAGGTTATTTGATTTAGGATTTAGTCTATTTTATATTTACTTAATACATTTTTCTTTGTTTTATAGTTTCATATTTTTAGTTCTATGTTCATTTTTTTTTTTTCTGAAATGTATCTTTTTCATTGTTATTTAGTTCATTCTTTTTATTTCAAAGTTTTTTCCCTTTCCTTTTGCAAGTTGGCAGTTGTGCATGGTTAAATTAAATTAAGCTAGAAAATATTTAGTTAGCACTTAGTTAGTTGTATATATTTCCACAATTCTTTTTTTAGTTGTTTAATTAGTTATTTTAGCATAAGCCACTATTATATATGTACGTACATGCAACATTACTAGGTAATACGATTTTGCGTTCACTCCATTTCTATGTTTTGCGCTATCTTAACATTTCTTTATCTTTTTTTTTTGGGGGGAGGGGGATTAATTAAGCTTTTAGTTTTTATTCTCTTTGAGTATCTTTTTATTAGTGTTTGATTAATTCTACCAATTCAATCAATTCCGAATGCCGCTCTTGTTCCCCTTTTTTATTTTTTTAGAAAATTTTGTGAAGGGTTATACGTTGGGAAGAATAAGGGTTCGTTTGGTTTACAATACTAGAATTGATTTTAGAAATGAATGGTTGAGATGGATAATGCACATTTTACGAAGTACGTTTGACAAAAATGATTTAAAATCAATTGATTTTGTACTGTTGGAATTTAAAACAAACGAGCACTAAGGTTATTACCGGGAATAAATAGAGGCCTTGCCAATATAAGACATGCAACAATATTAAAGCATGTAATAAGCTTGCATGCTATGGCAGCATGCAATATCTTCTGTTCATAATCGACTGTCTGTGCACCTTGCCGGTAAAAACCAATAACAAATTGCAGTTTTTCTTTACGTTAAAATAAAACTATTTATTTCCTGAGACAAATATTTTGGGTAATTTAATTTATAAAAAAATGCAAAAAAATAATATTGTTCGAGTAAAAACATTCACATCGTGATGAAACTAAACTGATTTTTTATTTGGAGATTTTTTCCATCTATCATACTGGAATCAGAATCTCAACTTAAAGGGAATGAAACATCATCAACCCAATATTGGTGAAAGGAGAGTTTAATTAGCAATGAGGTGGATATATGATTATCAATTTATCAGTAATAACATTAGAAAACTTACATTATATTAATTCTACTGTTTGGTGCAATCGGTTGGCTTAAAGGAGACTGTCTTTGTATCAAGATCAAATCCAATCAAAATGTTTGATTGAGCAAAATTGCCAAATATATATTGTCCATCGGTAGCACCAGCCATTGCAAAGCAAAATACCCCATCTTTTGGAGGAATGAAGGTTTGTGCTGGCTTTAACTCCACATCTGCCCCTTCAAAATGAGCAGTCAAAATAGGCTCTTCAAGGTTTTGATCACTTCTATAACAAAGCTGTGTGCCCAGGCTTGGGTCATCTTCAATGGGTGTCCTTGTATGCTTCATCTGTGCCTTCAATTCCTCTACCAAACCATCATAAAGTTCTTGTGGTATATATGTTGCTGGTGTACCTGAATCAATCATGATATTCCCTGTAGAAACCTCTTGAGAAGAATCAAAAGGAACAAACTTGTTTCCAACACTTATGCCATTCAGTGTCACTAAATAATAGGTCTGACTCTGACCTTCTCCAGAGACCAAAGGAGTTGTGACCACTCCTTCACCTGAAACTTCACTCTCTGCACCAAAACTAATTGTGCCTGAAATGTCAGGGTCTGTATGAAAAGGAACCAAGCACTGAGAGAACCTTCTGCTCCCATAATGTGTACCTAATTGTGAGACAAGTGACAGAGGTCCTCCACCCATTCCAATTATTCCCATATCATTTTCATTGAAATTTCCTCTGTTGTTGTGCCCACACCCAAATATAATGTCTCCAACAACAACAGCCTCTCCATTGGAGGAACTAATAAAGGTGACTTTTTCCCTTGCAAGTAACCCTTTTGTTACTGAATCATCCCCATAGCCATAAGTATAAGCACAGAGATTATGACTAGAGCAAGAGATGCCTTCAGGGAGGGAATTACATTGCTCTGAATAGCATTGAATGTTTCTGTATGTTTTGGACTTCAGGGGATCAAACATTGGATTTTTCTGCTCATAGCAGCCACTGCAAGGTTTGCATTGTGCCCACACAAGGTCACTGCCAGTGTCAACCAAACCATATATGTCCACTGGTGGTGTTCCTAATGTGAGCTTCATAAGACAGTCACCATTGTTGGATGTTACTCCAGTGGTAGCACCATTACCATTTTGGGAAGATGATGATTTCTGGGGAACTTGGTAAAAGGAGTTGTAAACTTCACCTGATTTGTGGAAGCGTGAGTTATGGCGGAGTAATTGAACACTGAAGCCAGCATTGTTAGAAGCTTCAACTAGTGATTCACATGAGAACATAAACACAATAAAGAAGCACAAATGAAAGCTGAGAGTATTGGCCATGGAGTTTGCAGCAAGGAACAAAATGTGAATAAGAAGAGTCTATCTATGAGTTTATCTCATCTCATTATCATGTATATATGGAAGTTGTGAGATTGGCCAAAGGCATAAGTATTAAGTACTCATATCATGCGAGTGATTTTTTATTTTTTATTTTTTATTTTAATTTGATTGAGGGTGAAATATGTTGTTGGAGCGGGCCTTCAAATTATTCAATTTACTATATGTAATTTTAGAGTTTTTGAAAATTTACAATGATGGTAATTTTGTATGTTTTTACTATATTTGGTAAAAATAATAGATAACTAGTTAAAAGTTGAAAAGTTAGTTAGTAACTGAAAAACTAATTTTTATTTAAAGGATTGTAGTTAAAAGTCGATAAGTTAACTTATTAAATTAGAAGTGTTTGGTAAAATTAGCTAATAAATATAAATTGACATGAAATGATATTTTTATATGATATCAATTTTAATTACACTATTTTTTTAGTTTTAAATATTTCATTTTAACTATTTAAATTTTTTTCATAAAATGTATTTAACTTGAAAGGGTTTGGGAAAATTTTTAAAAAATTAAGAGGAATAAATGAGATTTTATTAAAATATTAAGGGTAAAAAAAAGAATGAATAATAATATGCTATAAATTCAAAGGTTTATTGAATTAGTGTACATAAAAATGTTATAAGCTACTAAGTTAATTTATCAAACACTTAAAACTTAGTCAACTTATAAGTTAGTCAAATACATCATAAACTAGAGTATTTATTTTACCGAACACACACATTAAATAACTTATTTCACTATCTTTAACGATTGAGTGAGATTAGAAATAAAAGTTGTTAAATTAGGGAGGTATATATCCTTTAAATGCATTTAGGGTTTAATATATCGAATCTTTAAGGTCTAGAAATAATATAATTTTATATAAAACTTTTATCATATGAGATCATATTTAACCTTTGTAGGGTATATATAATTTTATAATATTCTCGATTTGTTCAGAACTGTCTCTCATGAATAATAATGTTATTTAAAAAAATATTTAAATTTATGAGAAAGGTATATATATATAATTATAATTATATATTAATAGGCTTTCATGTCAGGTTTCTTTTTTTATCAATTAAAACAAAAAATTTACTCCTACAATTTATATATAGAGAGAGATACTTTCATCTAGAGTTTAATCTTTTTATAATACAAATACTTACTCTATAATTTAAATGTAAATATTAATATACTTTGATATAATTACATTTTTAATATTTATATGATGTAAATATTCATCATCGTGTAATTTAAATATTCACTCCATAATTTAGATATTAAAATATTTTTATGTAAATTTTTAATCCTTCTATACTATGTAGATAATTATTCCTATAATTATTACTTGTTGAGTCACAATACTTGATAATCTTAAGACCCTCCACAACTAATTTTCATGATAACAAATTAAGTACATTTATTACAAAAAAAAAAAATTAATTTTTGTACTTTGAATATTTCATATGAAGGTATCAAATATGTCCAGACGTTATTATTACCAAAGAAAAATATGTTCAGACGACTTGAAGTGTTTGAAGTCACTGCATCATCTGAAGTTTTGCAACCATTTGAAGAGTTCCACCATCTGAAGCAAAGCCTTTTTGAGAAGATAAAGTTTCAGACTATATATACTAAAGTCATACTTGGGTTGCCTCACGCAAGAAATCTTTGTTGAAGATAGGAAGACAAAAAACAACTTTTTAGGAAGCTTTCAAAAGTGAAGCACAAAAATGGAAATCTTTACTGTAACACTTCAAAGGTTCAGAAACAACGTTATTTTCTCGTACTCAGATGTCAGATTGTCTCTCAACGGTTTCAACACATTAAATGCTATCACTAAACGAATATTTATGGAGAGAGAAGATCTTAAAGCCTACAAATATTGGAGTTCATTCAAGAGATAACAACACATAAAATTTCAAGTGCTCAAATGATGCAAATTTCTGTACACATACTTTGATATATTCTTTGTACAAATTAACTTTCATATTATGTATTCTTATATAGTTATTCTTTGTACACACTAAAATAAGAACTTATTTGAAGTTCAAGTTCAAAATCATTCTTCATATTTTTAAAAGTTGTTGAGCCTAAAGAGGTTTGTAGCAAAAGAATACTTGTAATCTTGCAATGATTAGTGGATAAATGCACTAGCGAGTTCGTGTTGGGATTGGACGTATCTCATAGTGGTAGTGAGTGAATCAGGATAAATCTTTGTGTTAAGTACTCTGGTCGAACCTTTATCTTTGTGAATTCATTTTTTACGCTAACGCTAAGGGGTTCAACAATGATTGTGAAACTTAACATTTTCATAAAAACCTTTTTACGCAAGAAAAACTCTTGTCTGAAGTTTCAGATAAGAGATCACCACTTCAGAAAACTTTTTTTACACCTATCTTAAAGTTTTTCTAAGCAGATTTTCATAAGTTCCATAAAAAACAAAAAGTTTTTCATAAACACAATTCAACCTCTCTTCTTGTGTTTACCTGTGTTTTTACAGTTGGTATCATAATTCTAGTTTAAGCACCTTTACAAGTGAGAGGAAAAGATCCAGAATAGAATTTTAAATTTAAATTATTTTATAATTTAAAATTAAATATTAATATATTTTTTTTAATTAGATTTTTAATATTTATATGATGTAAATATTCATCATTGTGTAATTTAAATATTTACTCTATAATTTAAATATTAAATAATTTTTATGTAAATTTAATTTTTTTCTCCTCTCATGCTATGTAAATACTTATTCCTATAACTATTATTTTCATGTAAGTGCAAAATAAATTTATTTTAAAATAATAAATGCACTCAAAACATGAATAGGTGTGCCTATAAAAAAAACGGTTTTGATTTTATCAAAATATGGCTAAGAGAGGATAAGACTTTAAAGAATGTAAAACTTTTATTAAAATAGAAAGTATTTATCGTTCTTTATACTTTCGGTATGTAATTAATACTACCTGTTTTAATAAAAAAGATCCTTTGTTTAAAATTTTATTTTCAGCCCTAAACAATGATTTTATCAAAATCGGAAAACAGAAACATGTATAAATCACTTTATTTGTAAATATGGTGACACAAAGTGAAATACATATCTTAATAAGGAAATTGAAACTTTATTGAAGATTTTCTCTTTAAAAATAAGCCATAATTCACAAGTGAATCATGATCAATACTATATATAGAATGTTCTCACACAGATCCATAATCGTATCCAGGACTTTATTGTTTTGTACAATCTGTTGGCTTGAAAGAGACTACTTGTCTTTCTAGATCAAAACCAATCAAATAATTTGATTGGGCAAAGTTACCATAAATGCCCCCATCACCATCCATCTCGCCAATTGCCAAGCAGAACACATCATCTTTTGGTGGAATGAAGATTTGAGTTGGACTTAATACCACATCAGCACCTTCAAAATGGGCCGTTAGCAAAGGCCCATTAAGATTATTTGTTGTTCGATAGCAAAGCTGGGAACCCAATTCTGGATCATCCTTAATGGGTTCCATTGCAACCTCGTTCCTCACTTGTGTGACTATTCGATCATAAAATTGTCGTGGTAAATAAATTGGAGGTGTCCCTGAATCAATCAACATGTTACCTTTTGCAACAGAGCTATTAAAGGGCAAATAGGTACCTCCCACACTAATGCCTAGTAAGGTAACCAAATAGGGGGTTTGATCTTGACTAGCAACCAAAGGTGTAGAAACCACACCATCCCCTGACACTTCACTCCCTCTTCCAAAACTCATTCTGCTAGAAATTCTAATGTCTGTGTGGAATGGCACCAAACACTGGGAAAATTTCTTGCCTCCAAATAAAGGACTTATTTGAGAAATGAGTGACAATGGCCCTCCTCCTAGGCCTATTATACCCATCTCATGGTCATTGAAAGTCCCACTGTCATTATGTCCACAACCAAAAAGAATTTCTTTAAGGGAAAGGGGTGCCCCTGTGGTTGATGTTATGGTAACAGTTTCCTGTGCTAGAGCACCATGTGTTATGGAACTATCTCCATACGCATAGGTATAATTGCAACTCTTCTGAGGAGAACATACACCAGTGTCCAACTTATGACATAACTCTGATTCACAGGGGACATTGGTGTATGTGGAAGACTCTGTAGGATCAAACAAGGGGTTGATTTGTTTGTAGCAGTTAGAGCAGGGCACACATTGGGTCCATATGAGGTCACTGCCTGTGTCCGCAATGCCAAAGATCCTTATTGGTGGAGTTCCAATTGAGAGCTCCATGAGATGCTGACCAAGATAAGGATATATAGTGGCATGTGGAGTATTTGGATATTTAGCTGACCCCATAAGACGTGAGGGAGCACGGAGAGAGTTTCTTCGTATCAATTTAACGCTAAATCCGTCATTATTGGCTTCAATAGCTAGGAAATGTAAAAGTTGGGACAAGAGAAAAATGACTAGGAACCATAGATGAAAGGTTCTGGGATAAGCCATTGTTCTCTATATGTGACAGAAGTACAACACAAGAGGTTTACAAAAAGATGATCTTTTTTTTGTGAAAGATCTATGCTTTTTATACATACTCAATGTTCTGTATATTGTGGCAAGTAATCAAATGGAGATAGAGATGAAAGCGCGAACATGGCCCAAGCAAAGGTACGATGGGTTTGTAAATAAGTCAAATCTGCCTTGTATGGAAATACAATAATATCTAGAATCAATATTATTTTTGTTGCCATATATTCTTCTATTTCCAAAATCAAGTATTTAAATTAATAAGGATTTAATGGTTTCCACTTATATTATATTTGATGACAATTAAACATTTATTTAAAATTTCATATTTTTTGGTAAAATATTAATTAAATTATTTAAGGTGAAATGAAGTATGTATAAATGTCAATATATATTATAATGATAAAAAAGAACGGTTCATAATTCATTTTTTTTTAATCGGTGACTTTTCTAAGGTTTTAGCAAATAATTTAAAGTCATCATCAACATGGTATGTAATTACTTTTACAATTAATATTTTAACATTATAATATTTTGAAGTTATCATAAAACATTATTTATGTTTTCATATAATTTTTTCATTCATATACTATAATTTAAATTTCAATCTTTATACTTTTCATGTAAATTATTGGTTATTATATGATGATATATTTTTCTTTTGTAATATAAATAACGGTTTTGATAACACTCGCTTTAGAGAAAAATTTTTATTAAAATAAAAAACATTAAATGCTTTTGATGTAATTAATAATTTCTATTTTAATAAAAATATTTCATTTTTTAAAATCTCATCCTTAGTCATTAAGGATAATGTTATCAAAATCTTATAAATAATAGAGTTTAATTATCAGAAAGGATCTGTTGACACCAAGTGTAACACCAAATCCTATCCATTTATAAAATATTTAAGCTATTTTTAGACTCTTACTGTTAATTCTATTATTTAAGCTATGAGACAGGATCCATTAACACCAGGTGTCAAATTTTATACTTACACTAAATTCTATCCATTTATTTTAATTTGATCTAAAGGCTAAAATTTATTCACGGAAGAGCAAAGATAATTTGAAATTAATTGATATTAATTGAGATGTCTTTTAGATTTAATGGGAGGAATTAACGGGAATTTATAAATGCACTCTCATAGTAACAATTGCTAGAGGATCGATTATGGTGATTCTTGCATAAGTTTTCCATGAAAAAATCTCAAGGAAAATTCAGAAAAAAGGAATAAGATAATCACAACAATTATTCCTAAAAATTTCAAAGCACTTTTATGTGAAAAAATCTCAAAGGATATTAATTGGTCCCGTGAATAAATTAATACTAAAATCTCAAAGGCCAAAATTTATATTCGGCAAAAATCACTCCCGTGAATAAATTAATTATTTTAGCTCTCCCATGAATAATTGGTATTAATTGAGATGTTTTTTTTTTGGAATTAATGGAATTAATGCAAGAATCATCATAATCGGTCCTCTTCCCAATTGTTACAATGAGAGTGCATTTATAAATTCCCGTTAATTACTCACATTAATTCCAAAAGACATCTTAATTAATATCAATTAATTTTAAATTATCTTAGCTCTCAATAAATTTTAGCTTTTAGATCAAATTAAAATAAATGGATAGAATTTGGTGTAAGTATAAAATTTGACACCTAGTGTCAATGGATCCTGTCTCATAGCTTAAATAGTAGAATCAACAGTAAGAGACTAAAAAATAGCTTAAATATTTTATAAGAAATAAATAAAAAACTTTTAAACTTAGGTATTTTATAGAACAAAAAGTTTTTTTGCATAAATAAAAAAAGTATTCTCCATGAGAGATAATCGTGCTCGAACCGATAACATTCATATCATGGTGGGGCTAGCTCTCCCTGCGGGGATTTTTTCCATCCACAAAACTCAAACATGAGACCTTACTTAATGAAACATATACAACTTGAACCAACCCCCGTGGGTACAAAAAAAGTTATTTGACCCTATTATAATTATGTAATCATGTGATTTAAAATTAACAAATTTAAATAAAATAAAAATAATTTTAAATTAAAAACCTATAAAAACTAAATTCATAGAAATATTGAAATGATGAATCTTTATCTTTATCTTTATTCTTTATATATATAAAAGTAAGGTAGTGAAAGTAGGCTATAAAATCTAAAGTGAGGATATAATAGTAAATTATTTTGAGCAAAATTTCTAAAAATAGAAAGTATCTTTTACATTTTTAATGATTAATATTATACTCCACGATTAATTAACTATAGTAATTATATTAAAGTGAATATCACTGTAAAAAAACTAAAAAGATAATAAATAAAAATAATGATAATTTAAAACATATCTAATAATTTAAAAAATTAAAAATAAAAAAATTAAAACATTCTCAAACATTTAAAAATTTATTTTATAATTATGTTGATAGTAATTGTAATAATTATTTAATTATAATTATCTTTTTTACATCAAATATCAATATTATTATCCCATTTCTACACTTTCAATATTAAAATGAAAGGTTTATAACATAAATAAAAATATAACACGAAATTTAAAACATAATTAAAAAATGTAAAACTTAATTTAAAAAAATATAATATGAAATTTGAAACATGCTCAAACACTTAAAAATCATTTGATAATTATAATAACAGTAGTTATTTAATTATAGTTATGTTTAATATATCAAATATCAATATTAAAACTAATTTTAACAATCAATATTAAAGAAGGTTTACAATATAAATAAAAATATAATACAAAATTTAAAACATATTAAAATAATTTAAAAAACTCATATCATATAACTAAAATTATAATACGAAATTTGGAATATGCTCAAACACTTAAAAAAATCATACTTATATTAATATTAATGATAATTATAGTAATTATTTAATAATAGTTATTTTTATTATATCAATATTAAAGTTCATTTTAACAATTTCAAATTTTAAAACATAATAAAGTAATTTAAAAAATGTACAACTTTTGTTAGAATAATTATAGTAAAATATTATATCAAAATATCAAATATCACACCTGTATTCAGTGTATAAAGAGGAGAAACCTGTAACGACATTTTTTTCTCTGTAATTCTTTTTCTTTTTTCTATTGACTAACAAAAATTTCTTTTGATTTACAATTACAAGCCTTTTTTGTTTCTCAGTACAAATCTCATCAAGTTACAGGTCAATAGACATAAATTAAATGAAAATTTTATTAGACAATGGACAGAAAAAAAAAAGAATTGCAAAGAAAAAAATCGTTACAAGTTTTTCCCCTTTATACAGTGAATCCAAGGGTGTTGAAATTTCAAATAACTGAACAAATAAATAATTATTTCATTAAATGCACGAGGAGTTCAAGAATTTGAAGTGTAACAATGCAGTAAAAGTAAAAGGACACTACTGTGATGTTGGATGATGATGAGATTGAGATTGGGGTGAAAAATAGAAAAAAAAACATAGGGACTAAAAACAAAAGGACCATGTTTATAAGGAATAAAAATAAATTTAAGTTGGACAGAACAACACGTGTGACATGTTGATGTGGCAAGTCACATCAGCTTAAAGTTAACAGCAGGGACCAAAAAGGCTAACGAAATTTTTTTTAGGGACGAAAATCAAAAACAAATTTTACAGGGCCTAAAAGCAAAATGACTCATATTTATAGGGACTAAAAATATATTTAAGCCAATAATTATTTGACAAACTATAAAAATGAATAATAGTGCTTTTTTAAAAATTTACTTTTGAAACTTTTAGAATGTATAGATAATCATTTTTTTTAAAATATTATGTAATGAATAAATATTTTTTTTAAAAAAGTTACTATAATTTTAAACTTCTTTTGTGAATAGAATTTAAAATAGGATTTAATAGATATTCACTGACAATATAAAAAAATTTACATGTTAGGGTGAAAATAAGGAATAAGGGAAGTAGTTTGAGTTCGTTGGGATTCTATTGTGCAAATGAAAAGTTGAGGTTGAGATAAGAATAAAAGATGAATAGAGAAAAATAATCATTCACGTTAATATGCAATTTTTAACTTTCATATATTATGAATTTATTAAAAAAATTATGTATGTATTTTTTTATCAAATTATTATTATATATCTAATATGACAAAAATACCTTGTGCATGGCACGGGTACACAACTAGTATATTATTATAAATAAGTGTAGAGTACTAAATAATTTCAATGTAAATGTTTGTTGTTGTGTGACATGTACTCAAATCTTCTGTGTGGAATCATTATTTGTTGTCATATTCTTCTATTTCCATTTTCCAATATCAAGTAGTTTGGTTGCTTTTTTAAGATATTTTATTATGTTGTAATTAATTTAATAAATAAATTTAGAATATAAATAATAGATATACACAAATATTCAGTTAACTAATATTATGATGAAATAGTATCCCAGCTAATATTTTGATTCCTATACAACATTTTCTTATTCATAAAACTTGATTTAGTCTACCAATAACCCAATAATAATATGATTTTAATATGTAACCTATTTTGTCAATACTTTAAAATTCAAATTCTTATCATATTCATTTAACAACACAATCTTTAAATAATAATTATAATAATAGATCATCAAATTTAAAATTTGAATAATATAATAATTAATTAGTATCTCAAAATTTAAACTATACAAAAAATATGATAATTTTAAAATGATTTGAAATATTATGAGTTAAATAATATGGATGAAATAATTGATTTTTATGAGTTAATAATTTAAATATATGAAAACATCTTAAGATTTAGATACATGTTAATTGTTTCAGGCCATTCTTTAAAGATGATTAGAAATCTATCAATTAAAAATAAAAAGCAAAAAAACCCAAATATCCTGAAATATACATCTATAAAAAAAACAATACAATCAAATTCCTTTTAACAATAATTAAGAAAAAACTTCAAAAAATTGATATAAAAGACAAAAGATAAAGATAATAGAACAATCATGAACATTTAGAACATATTACTTTGTTACTGTACAACATAGTTAATACTCATTTAAATTTAAATATATCAAAATACTTAATTAAGAGAAGACCTAGTAGGTAAAAAATTAAAGCTTATCATCTATCTATATCTAATTTTGTCTATGTCTATATCTATCCACTGTGAACAAAAACCTAAAATAAAAGGGCCCACTTATAATCACTGTGAGATACATAAAACTTATGAAAGACTCTATTGTTTGGTGCAATCCATTGGCTTGAAAGAGACCACTTGTCTTTCTAAATCAAAACCAATCAAGTAATTTGATTGTGCAGAGTTACCGTAAGTGCCCCTACCACCACTAGTGCTGGTAATTGCCAAGCAGTAAACGCCATCTTTTGCTATAGTGAAGGTTTGAGTTGGGGTTAATGGTATATCAGCACCTTCAAAATGGGCCGTTAGCAAAGGCCCATTAAGATTAGTTCTTGTTTGATAACAAATCTTGGAACCCAATAGTGGGTCATCCCTAATGGGTTCCAATGCAACTTTCTTCTTCACTTCAGCGACTACTTGATCATAGAATTGTTGCGGTAAATAAATTGGATGTGTCCCTGAATCAATCAACATGTTACCTTTTGCAGGAGAACTATCAAAGCGCAAATAGGTATCTCCCACACTAATGCCTAATAAGGTAACCAAATAGTAGCTATAGGTCTCATCTCTAACAACCAAAGGTGTAGAAACCACACCAGCCCCTGATACTTCACTCCCTTTGCCAAAACTCATTATGCTGGAAACGCTCATGTCAGTGTTGAATGGGACCAAACACTGGGAAAACTTGTTGCCTCCAACTAAAGGACTTATTTGAGAAATAAGTGACCCTGGCCCTCTTGCTAGGCCTATTATACCCTTCTCAGGGTCATTCAGAATCCCACGATTATGTGCACAACCAAAAACAATGCCTTTCAGGGGAAGGGGGTTCCCTGTGGCTGATGTTATGGTAACAGTTTCTTGTGCAAGAGTGCCTTGTGTCGTGAAATTATCTGCATACCCATAGGTGTAACCGCAACGCTTCTGAGGAGAACATTGGGTATGTAGCAACATTTGACATTGACCTGAATTGCAGGGGATTTCACAGTACGAGGAGGACTTTCTAGGATCAAACAGAGGGTTGGGTTGCGTGAAGCAACCAGAGCAGGGCAGACATTGGGTCCAAATGAGGTCACTACCTGTGTCCGTAATGCCATAGAATTTTACCGGTGGTGTTCCAATTGAGAGCTCCATGAGATGTTGAATATCATAGGCATTTATAGTGGCATGTGCAGCAGCATATGACTTATAATAATTAGTTGTGAGACTTTGATGTGAGGGTGCACTGAGAGAGTTTCTCCGAATCAGTTTAACACTGAATCCGTCATTGGTGGCTTCAGTGGCTGGGAGATGTAAAAGATGGGACAAGATCAGAAAAATGACTAGGAAGCATGGATGAAATATTTTGGGATAAGCCATCCTCCTCTGTAGAGAAGAGGTTTTCAAGATGATGAACTTTTGTGAAAGCTCTATGCCTTTTATATATATGCTTAATCTCAAAGCTTTGCTGCTGTGTGTCATGTACTCAAATCTATTTTGTGTGGAATCAATATTTGTTGCCATGTTATTCTATTTCCAAAATCAAGTTTTAAATGAATAATTGTACCCACTTATATTATATTTGATTAGAAATTATGTGTGACTCAACAAATATTCTCTCTTTTTATATCTTTATTTGTCGATTGAGAGAAACATTATTAGTGACTTACTGCTAATTTGCTATTGCTATTTTAAAATTTTAAGAGAACGTTAGTTATTATTTTATCAAATATTTAATGAATTAATAGAAGAGATGATTTTTAAGAGATGTAAAAGAATATTAACAATTCAAAATAATTTAAATATAAGTAGTAATACCGATTATATTTTTAGGTGTACTGATTTTATTCGTGTCCATTATATCTTTTATGTATAACTGTTAATCTTAATTCTTAAACAAACCTTAAAAATTATAAATGGAGTAAGTAATTATCTGATTTCTAATATAACTTTTTTCTATTTTTATAGATTGGTTGCTTTTTTTCTAAGATATTTTATTATGATGCAGTTAGTTTAATATACCAAATTTAGAATATATATATATATATATATATTAACTAATTAATATTATGATGAAATTAATGGTATTCCTACCAATATGTTGATTCTTATACAACATTTTCTTATTCATAAAACTTGATTTTTTTATGAATACATAAAACTTGATTTAGTCTACCAAATACCAATAATAATAATAATAATAATAATAATAATAATAATAATAATAATAATAATAATAATAATAATAATAATAATAATGTGATTTTAATCTTTAACCTATTTTTCTAATATTGTTTAATTCAAATTCTTATTATAGTCATTTAATAACATAATCTTCAAATAATAATTATAGCGATAACAATAAATGATCTAATTTAAATTTTTAAATAATATGATAATTTATTAGTATTTTAAAATTTAAATTATATAAAAAATATGATAATTTTAAGTTAATATGAAATATGATCGAATAAATAATATGGCTAAAATAATTGATTTTTATGAATTAATAATTCAAATTAAAACCATTAACTTATTAAATTTATTATTCAAACTACTTACCTCTTACTGTTTAAGTATTGAATTAAAACTATATATATTTATTCAAATTAATGATAGTATTCCCTTTGTTACCAAAAAATAATGAAAGTATAATATTTACATATTAAATTTAGATTGTTTATTTTAAAATTAATATGTACTTACATTTTAATATATTATATATTTAAATAAATTAATTATATAAAAATACATATATTTTCTGTATATTATACTGGATAAAATATTAGCGGTATAAACTAATTGTATAAATTAGAAAATTACATCTGTTTATTTTTTTGGCTTAAATATGTGTCAGGTCCCTGTAAATATGAGTCGTTTTGTGTTTAATCCCTATAATTTTTTTTTAGTCCCTATAAAAATTTTTTTTTAGTCCCTATAAAAATTTTTGTCAATCCATTTGGTCCCTGCTGTTAAGTTTCTGTTAACTTTCTGCTAAGTCACCTCTACTCTTCACATCACCCTTTGACCTTAAGAAAGCTTGCAGATAAGCAATCAACTGGATCATCTGATTATACTTATCCTTAAGAGCAAATTTTGCATCAACTAGCTTCATTTGGATACTTTCTTCACGCCATAGCTCCGCCATTTGAAACATGTTCCTCTCTTCTTCCACTTGCTCGCGAATTTTAATGAAATGTCTCTGTAACCCCTGGAGCTTAGCCTTGTCCTCTCCTATTTGCATAGCTAACTCCTTGCAAACTTCCACTACTAGTTCCCTTTCTGTATTTTCTTCCTCATAGTTTATCATAATTTGCTTGGCATGTAGCTTGCATTCAGCCAGCTCATGCACCAATTTGGTATTCAATAACTCCATCCTCACCCTACTTCTCCTTTTCCTGGCCAACTTATCTTTTAACTCATCTACCGTTGCTTGAACCTTGTTGCGTTCTCTACGCTTCCAGAGGACTTTTTCCTCTTCAAGCTTGTGCACAAATTGTTGAAGCTTTTTCTTAGAGGACCTGTGTTCAGCTTTAAGCTTATTGATGCATGTTTGAGCCCGAAGGAGTTGTGGTAGCAGAGCAGCGACGAGAGAATCACCATCGATTAATTTTCTTTGATCCGTAACAAGCTTCCTGCTGGCGAACACATCGGAATCGGTTGCTTCAGAAAGAGCAGGGCCACTTATTGTGACCTCTTCCTTTGAACATTTGAGACATGGTGGAGAAGATGATTCGATCTGAGCACAAATCACAAATCATAGGTTTACTAAATATTAATTAATTCTTCCTTTCTGTTTGACATTTTTCTCATGAATGAATTAATATTCCCAAATTAAAATGGAAAGGCATGCATTGGATCGGACATACCTGAAACAGAGAGTTGGAGAAATGAAAAGAGGATGAAACCTCGAGAAAGCGCAAATGCCATAACCCTGCAGCGAGCTTCCTCGCAGAAAGGTGAGTTGGAGAGTACTGTTGGTTCTTCCATGAGAACTTTCGGCTTGAATTTCCAAGTTTTCGGCAACGGCGAATGTAGGTCCCGGTGACGCTGATTGAGTTCATTTGGTTGGGGAAAGTGTGAGTGTGGAGATGGAGGCGGAGGCCATCAATAACAGATTGCAATTCGGAATGTTCTTTGTGTGGTCACTGCTCATTACGCATGTTAATTTGAAATGCGGTGAAGAATCCGGAAGTTAACTGAAACTTAACAGCAGGGACTAAATGGATTGACAGAAAATTTTATAGGGACTAAAAAACAGAAAAAAAATTATAGGGACTAAACATAAAACGACCTATATTTATAGGGACTTAAAGTTGAAACATATCTAAACCTTTTTTTTTTAAGGAACAAATTACATTTGTTAAGTACATGCCACTAGCCCAATAATGGTAATAGAGAGTTCACTTTTCAAAACCTCCTAGGTTTCATTGGTCCTTACAGCTTGAGATTAGCTCTCTTCAGCCCAAAAATAAAAAATAGAACACTAGCTTGCGGGCCTTAGGATATTTTGAAACTATTCGTTGGAACATTTGAATTGTGTACTTTCCTTCTCTTTGACGCAGCAGCAGCAATGAAATATAGAAGCGTACGACACAAAGAAACAACAAATTAAAAAAAAAAATCATTTTATTTGAACCAACAGAGAAGAAGGCATTTTCGATTGCATATAACTTTTAACTTTGTCTTATAGAAAAACTAATATCTTTATATTATGTTAATATGATTGATTTACTAATTATATCATATATACTATTTTTGTATATTTTTATTCATAAGAAAAGGGCAACGATTATCCTGAGATATATAGATTTACATAATGAATTTCTAGGCTTTTTGACTAATAGGGGAAAAAAAAATATAAATTACCTAAATAATGTATTCCAAAAACTTATTGCTCTGTCTGGTGTGGTGTAGATATCGAGGTTGGATGAGATGCTAAAGGGAATGGCGTCTTAAAAGAAAGTTATTCATAATGTGCTAGACCCTCTAGCTCCTTACATTAAGCGCTTAACTGTCCAACGCCTTATCAATAGGAGGCGCTTCTCTACCCAGCGCCTTACGCAGTGAATCAGTTGATATATTATGTCCGTGCCTCAGTTAATATTAGGGATAACAATTGAGCTCAAGCCCTATGGGTACCCGCAATGGGCAGGGTAAAAATCCGCAAAGCGGGTATGAGCAACAATATATTTTTATAACTATCTATTTGTGTTTTTTTTATTTTATAATATATGACTAATTAGTGTTAATAATTATTTTTTACATATCTTGAAGAATTCTAACACGTAATATCCAAGTTTATAAAATAGTGTGACGTGAAAATTTGTTGTAATATTTAATAAAATAATTGAACTTTAGATCATTTGTTGTAAAAAATTAACAATTTACTAAAAAAATATTAATTTAAGAAAACTATATCTAAATTGAAAAAGTTACTCGAAAATCGTCCAAACATAATTTTTAAATATCAGTGATACAACAATTTAATTACATTGAAACACAATATGTTAATGTTCTAAAACACAACAAATGATTTATTAAGTAAAAAATTAACAACTTACTAAAAAAAATTAACAATAAAATATTTATTAAGTAAAATTAACAAATGATTTATTAATAAAATATTTATTAATAAAATTAACAACTTACTAAAATTAACAAATGATTTATTAATAAAATTAACAACATACTAAAATTAACAAATGATTTATTAATAAAATATTTATTAAGTAAAAATTAACAACTTACTAAAAAACTATTAATTTAAGAAAACTATATCTAAATTTAAAAAGTTACTCGAAAATCGTCCAAACATAATTTTTAAATATCAGTGATACAACAATTTAATTACATTGAAACACAATATGTTAATGTTCTAAAACACAAATGATCTAAAGTTCAATTATTTTATTAAATATTACAATAAACTTTCACGTCACACTATTTTATAAACTTGGATATTATGTGTTAGAATTCTTCAAGATATGTAAAAAATGATTATTAACACTAATTAGTCATATATTATAAAGTAAAAAAAACACAAATACCTCCCATAGGGCTTGGACTCAATTGCTATCCCTAATATTCACTGAGGCACGGACAGAATATATTAACTAAACATGAAATATATTCATTGCGTAAGACGCTGGGCTATTGATAAGGCGCTGGACAGTTAAGCGCTTAATGTAAGGAGCTAGAGGGTCTAGCGCCTTATAAATAACTTTCTTTTAAGACGCCATTCCCTTTAGCGCCTCATCCAACCTCGACATCTGCACCACACCAGACAAAGCAATAAGTTTTTGAAATACATTATTTAAGCAATTTATATTTTTTTTGCCCCATATTAGTCAAAAAGCCGAATTTCTATTTCGGTCCGTGAACAATTTTCAAAATATCAATTTATTTTATAATTTTCAGATCAGATTTCAACTATCAAAGTTTAATTTAATTATTAAAAAAAAAAAAAAACTATTGTGTGCTGATCCTGGCCGTTTGCCCCCCCCCCCCCCTCCCTTGAATGAGGTCATGGAAATCTCAACCGGACATCAGAATATTCCTTTCAGACCCGTGTCCAAAACGCGTCATTCCTTGAAGATAGGAGCAATTTTTTTCCTTTTGATTTAAACCAAATGAAGAATGAAGAGAACTAGCATATTAACATCCACATAAGCACGCATAAAGGTATGTTTTATACAATTAAAATTAAATTTATAATAAATTAAATTTTTTATTTTTAAAAAATAAAAAAATTAGATAATTATTTAATTTTAAATTATAATAACGTTATAAAAATAATGCTAATATATATATATATAAGTGGAGTGTAGAGAAGAAGATAAGAGTGTTGAAGAGATCAAGAGTTGTCATGTCTTATTCTATTTATATAAGAGCTAGCTATAGAAGTAAATTAGAGTTAATAAAGAAAATTAAGTAATCTACAATTATACGATATATTTTTAAGACCATTCATTTTATTAAAGGAAATATGTATGTTATATCAAATCAAATTAAATCTGATGACATCCACCATATCTTAATTAATAAAAAAATAGTGGATTATATTTTATTATTGAAATCTAATTTACATTATTAATCAATAATTAGATATAATTAAATTAATTAAAATCACAATGATAACAATAAAGTTTTATATTAAAAATAAGTATTGAAATAAAAAAAATATATGAAATCTTAATATGACAACATAAACTCGCATAATTTTTATGTATCTATAGAGATACTCATGGTATGTACCTATAACAAATGTTAGTTTCACAATATTATTTGAGTTTAATGATTTTATACATTATTGATGTTAAAAAAATAGGGTTTCACTTATTGAATTCAATAACACATAAGATTTTATATTTATTAAATGACATAATAACACGCCATTAAATTATTTATATTTTTTTTATACTGACAATATATTATATGATTAAATCCATATTATTATATTATTCGATGGACGAAATAAAATAGATGGCAATGAATTCAAGATTCACACAAAGGAATTCACTATCATGAAACCTAAGACTTAGCATCCTTGATCTTATAAAAAAATAATTTTAAATAATTAATCACCCCTTCTAATTTTGTATGATAGATTAGTGATTTGGTATAAACAAAATTTCTAATTATTCTTTACATATTTAGTAGAAATTCATATTATAATTTAAAGGGATAATTAATCTAATTGGTTAATTTGAATTTTTTTATCATTGAAAAAAGGAATGAAAAGACAAAAAATGAGAGTATTAAGACCTAAAGAAAAGTGTGCCTAAAGCATCTGCTATAAGTGGAATCTTCAAGCCTAAAAGGGTGAGACAAAGAAGAAAAACTTCTCATCTCAAAAAGTGTCTTTCTTGACAAGGTACTCTACACACATGTCTCCTTTCATGAGAAGATGATTGATCTGGAGTTTGGACGTTCCAAACTCTAAAAAAAAAGGCCCTAGACGTGCCATCAACGAGTATACTTATGATAAGGGTGATTATTTTCCTTTAGGATATAAATAGCATAGAGAGAGCATGAGTGCCAAATGAACTTTCAAAAACCCTTCCGCCAAGCCATAATGAGCCCTTGGTAGAGGACAGTGAGTGGAGTTTAGGTGCTATCAGCTACGCCTATATGGTCTATCATCCCACAAATACAAGAGTTGTGAATTGATTATTTTATACACATAAATTTCATTTATTCTATGGTTTCATTAATTAATCATGGTAGTCACTAATCAATCAATTAGTATTGTAATTAGAAAATATACCAAGTTTGGTTAATTCTCTAAGTAAACACAATTGAAAAAAAAAGTAGAAATTATATTAAAACGCAGAAAAAAAAATCAATGTGCAAGACCAATAGAAATTAACTACTCACTGTTAAAACAAAAACCAAGACAAAAAATCATCAACCTATGATAATCTAATAATGAAAAAAAGAAATGAATGCATAAATATAAACCCCTTGGCTACTTTGGAATTTTTTTTAGTAGTATTGTATAATATGTACTACTTCTATTCAAACACAAATACTTTATATATGTTGGATAAGTTATTTTTCATTTTAGAACTGGAAAAATAGATTGTCTGGCCGGATCCATGTGGTTTTGCGGGTTAAATGGTCGGGTAAAAAATTGAATTTAATTAAAGCTCAAAAATGATATTTAGGCCTTGCAAAATATGAGTTAAGTCTGATATTTTTAGTGGGCTAAGTTCGTCATTTTGATAATAGGTCATGCTAAAAAATTTAATATTAATTCGATTTCAATTTTTAAAAACTAAATCCTATAATTTTACGGGTCATGGTATGGACTAGTCCGATGAGCTTGACTCATTTTACCATCTTTACTTCATTTTATTTTTTTAAAGAAAAAGAAAAAGAAACGTTAACTATTGTACGTAGAACATTAATTAAGGAAGATATAATGTTTGACACAGAAAATGGTTTTTTTTTTTTGAAAAAAAGGAAATATAATGTTTAATGTTTCGAATGAAAAGAATCGTATGATTTTTAATAAAAAAACGTCTATTTATTAATTGACAGAAGTGCTCATTAGGATATTTATAAGAAAAGACCATAAATAAATAAAAAAAAACCATGAAAGATAAAATAGTAAATCAAGAAAAGAAAAGTGAGGAGTGATCCACTAGTAAAAATTTGTTCCTTTCATGGTATTGTTACCTCTGTCGCATTCAATTACTTGTTAGAACTTAGAATGATTGATTAAGATAGAAAAAAGTGTTTTAAAAATTGAAAAATGTATCTTCTTAAAGAAAACTTTCTCCTTTTTAAAAGTTTATTTTAAAAATAATTGTTAATTATCTTAACATATCATGTGGTATATATATAATATAATTTTGTTTGTGTCCTTTTAAGGCTATGTCTAGTAAAACTAATAGATAAACTAGTTGTTTGTTGAAAAACTCATAGTTGATAAGCTCTCAAATTATAAACTAACTTATTGAATTAGAAGTGTTTATTAAAACTAATTGATAAACTAGATGGTAAACTTAAAATAGATTTAATGTATATATGCAAACAATGTAAAAAAAGTTTTACACTGTTATCAAATAATGTGTTGCCGTATCATTTAATGAGTTTAATAACACATAATGTGTCATGCTCATCAAATGATGTGACAACATATCAATGAATGACAGTGTAATTTTTTTCACACTATTAGTGTATACTAATTGAACTTATGTAAAATTATATAAAAGGACATATTTACATAAATTTTATTATATAAATTCTATTTTTTTATAAAAAGAAATGCATTATTAAGTAATTATAATTTTATATTTTTATAAAATGTTAAATTCTTATTAATTTTTATTAATAAAATATTTATTGAAAAATAAATAGTATAATGTAAAAATAATTTTTAAAAATAGTAAAAAAAAAAAGAATGATAATTTCTAAAAATTTTAGATTCTTATTAATTTTTATTCATAAAATGTTTCTTGAAAAATGAATAGTGAAATAATTAAAATAAATAGTATAATGTAAAAATAATTTTTAAAAATGGTAAAAAAAGAATGGTAATTTAAATAATTTTTAAAGTATTAAGTAAGAAGAGTGTGTGAATAGAGGCCTGGCGTATTCATAATGGTACTTCTGCTCAGTTCTGGACAGATACTTGGATTCCTCATCTTGGTTCCTTACAGCAATATGCTTTATCTTCAGTCTCAGAATCTGATCTTCAACTTAAGGTGCATGATTTCTCTGACAATCAGGGGAATTGGGATAGCCTGAAGCTGCAGCAAATTCTGCCAAGACACATATGCAATATTATTAATAGCATAGCACCACCAAACAAGGATTTAGATGATGACCAAATCGCGTGGAAACATTCACCAGATGGTTGGTTTTCAATTAATTCAGCATATAATGTTACTACTTCTGTCACTCATCAGAATCCTAACAGATTGATGAAGAAAATTTGGGAATGGCCTGGCCCCCAAAGAATTAGGGTTCTACTTTGGAAAATTGCTTCCTTTGGCCTGTTGACTAATACTCAGAGGAAGCATAGACACTTGACTTAGGATGAAAACTGCCCTTTGTGTCGAACTGAGCCTGAATCCCTGCTTCACCTATTTCGGGATTGCCATAATAGCTCTCAATTGTGGAGATCCTTGCTTCCTGATGAGAACCACATTCAGTTTTTAATAGATAATTCTATATACATAGCTGGCTAATTCATATTCTTAGCAAGAATGGTAAGAATCAGGATCCATTAAGAAGAGTTCTTACAATTGGGTTTACGATGGAGGGCATTTGGAGGCACAGGAATGACATCGTCTTCAACAACTCCAGACTCTCGATTGCGTCCTTGAAGAGCAGAGTTATTGCTCAGGTTTCTGAAACTGTATCTGTGGCTCAAATTTGAAACCAGGATTCGTCTCTTCTTTGCTCCGGTTCGTCTAGATCAATTCGTTGGTCCCCCCTCCGACTGAGTGGATCAAAGTAAACACTGATGGGGCTGTGTCTTTTTCGCGGCGTTCAGCTTCGTGTGGTGGTGCCATTCGTGACTCTTGGGGTCATTTTATCCTCGACTTCTCTGAGTTGCTGGGTGATTGTTCGAGCCTGCATGCTGAGCTTTGGGGTTTATTAAGAGGTATTCTATTCGCTAAAAATTGAGGGTTTAGAAGAATAATTGTAGAATCTGACTCTCGAATTGCTATTAAATTTCCGGAGGATGGTTGTCCTAGGACGCACATCTCTTTTCCTCTTGTGGAGAAGATCATAAATGAAACTCACCAGTTTGAAGGATTTAGCTGGTCTCATGTCTTAAGGGAAGCTAACTCCTTGGCCGACAGTTTTGCAAAGAATGGATTCCAGTCTCAGCCTGCCCTTAGAAGCTTTGATTCTCTCCCATATTTTGACGTTTTACCTTATGTTTTTTATAGTTTTTAAACTTGGTTCTAGAAAGGTGTTTAGTTGTTAGTTAGTTTGCTGTGTCTTCTTGGCCCCTTTGCTCATCAAAAAAAAAAAAGAGAGAGAGAAGAGAGTGCACAGAGGGATAGAGAATAAAAGGTTTCTTCTAGTAATACTGAAAAAACATAAAAAGAAACAAATTATGATTATGGAAGTGTATTAAATTAAAAGGGATAAAAATGACACGAAAATAAATAAGTTACAAATTAGTTTTATTGACGTGTAATTTATAAGTTAGAAGCTCCAAAATAAATCAGGAATTTGTGTATTCCCAAATATTTTTATATTCATTAAACTAGCTTTTATTGGCCTTGTAAATACATTATAATTTTATATTTGAAAAGTATATTTAAATTTTAATTCGAACTTCCCAACAAAAAAAATCTCCTCTTTTTAAATAACTTTTGAAAATCTATTAAATAGAAATTCTCTCTCATTGATATCTCCATAAAATATTTCCAAAACCTTGCAATAAATAAAAAATTAGTACTCAAAATAACTAAAACAATATTTCATTATAATTAATAAAATCTTAACAAAATAATAAAAAATTTCTTATAGTAATTATTTAAAATATATTAAAAAAACTAATAAAATCCTTTGAAAATAATCAATTACAACATAAAATTTCATAATAAATCCTTCATTAAATAATATGTGAATCAAGTTTATAATCCTACAATAATTGGGAGAAATTTGATAAAATTCAAGTATCAAAGTCAAACACACAAATAGATTAAATATATATATATATATATATTCTCAGAGTAATAGATCAAATGACATTTATTAGGAAAATACTTAAGAAAACTAAAAAAATGATGCAGCCGAAAAACAATTATATCCAGATTCAATTAAGAGCCGTCGTTAAATAACAAATATAATCTTATTCCTTATATAAAACTCAGCAAATACTTGAATTGTCATTCTAGATCTAGCAAAATAATAATATATTGGGTAAAGGTGATCACTTACCCAAGAAATTATTGGCTGAGTAAGTACCATTTATATATTTATCTTTTAAATAGTCCCTAAACGGTGGGCGTGAAGAAATGAAAAGTGCCGTTAACGGGGACTGTTAATTATGGTTGTACGTGTTAGGTACGAAAAAAACGAACAGGCATTATGCACCATTCTCTTCCTCTACCGTCCCTTCCAACTATTACCATTTTTGTATATAAATATCCCTTTCTCAATTAATCTTTTTCACAACAACAACACTTGAGTACTCAGTGACCTCTCTCTGACTCTGAGCTTTCATTTGCTCTTTCTCTCTCCGTTGTATGGCCGCCAATTCGAGTTGCCGAGGGATCACCGCCTTGGGGAAGCGAGTCGCCAACCAGATCTGGAACTCCAACTCCCCTTTTCCATCCTCATCTGCCCTCGCTTCCAGGTAATATTTTCCCCCTTTTCTACCTGTTTAATTCTTCTTCTTTAATTAATTAGCTCCTTTATCATGTTTTGTAAACGTGTTTAATTTCATCTTCTTGTGTAAGTTAATTTGTCAGGTCTATTAATTTTTGTTGTTTGCTCTGTGGTGCTTGTCTTGCTTTGCTTGTTTTGTTTCTCAATTCGCTAAATTTGTTGCCTAATCGAGATAATTAATAAAATGATGAAACTTATGGTGTAGGTAGAAATACATCAACGAATTCTTTGTTAATCAAGGAGTGATTTCAATTTATGAAGAAATTTCGTGATCCGAGTGGTGTCTGTGATTACTGATTAGTCAATGCTTCATTCACACGGTTTATTATTGCAAGTAGGTCATGATTTTCGGAGATCACTAAGCCATTTCCTAATATTCTGATTGATGTCTTTATATTTCCAATTTCCTGTTTTTTTGTAAGGGGGAATTTCCTAAGCAATGAATTAGAACCGTGATTGTGAATGTTAGATTCAATATTTTCTAGAAATCTCCTCTTAATTGAACACCTTCTTTTGGTCTCCATAGTTTTTTCCCCTTTTGCTGAAAAAAAAAAAGCTATTGGTTTGGCTGAACTGTGCAAAACAAGAATCCCTTACTCTTAAATATCACTGGATTTGCTTACGGACTTGCTTTTCCCCGCCTCCTTTTTTCTTGGTGCCATGATCTTTCTTTCCCATACCTTATCTGATTCCTCTTTAACCTTTTTTGGCTGACATCATGAACTATTGTAGCCTTGCCTTCTGGATTTGTGTGCTATCGATTTTTATATATTAATTAAATATAGAATCCTTGTATCCTTCCATCTTGGACTTGGACTGTCTTGTGCAGGAATGAACTTCTTTCTCCATGCCTGGATTGCGTTGCGTCCCCTCTCTCTGTTTTTTTTTTTTTTAACTCAGTCCTCGATTATCAATTATTATGTATGTAAAAACTAAAAACTTGGTCCCCCCAAAAAAGTTGCTCATATCATTCGCATTCAGCAAAATTTAAAACGAATAAATAAAGGCATCTCCGTGGTAGCTTTTTATCTTTTTGGGTTTTGGCGGTGTTAGTGTACGTCAAAGTTTGATTTGACAACGGAAAATATCATCCACTCCGTGTTGGAGTTGGAGATGAAAAACGAACTAAAAAAAAAAAGAGAGAGAAAGTGGATAATTGTTGTCCTACTCATCCACCTCAAGCCACCTGTCCCACCATGTTCCTTTCAGTATGTCCCTGGATTTGTACCCTGGAAACCCATAACTTGCTTGTATTAAAAAAATCTGACCACTTTTGTTGGAATTTTTTTCTACAGTTTATAAAATATAATTTGTTCTTTTTTTTTTTTGTTCTTCTTGCCTTTGGATAAGTAAGAAATTGATTACATTTGATATTTAGAGGCATTATTTGATATCCAGTCGGTCGGTATTAATTCACAAAGTTAAGCGTCATTTGGACGGCCTTTCTGTCTCCGAGTCACCATTATGGATAAATATTGTTGTAGATAGCTGCTCTTTCAGATTGAACTTGTATGAGAGTTTTGTCAACGTGGAAAATATATATAAGGATAAGGTCTATGCAGTGGGACCCAGGTTATTTCCTTTTTCTTCATTTTTTTTTGGGAGAAAGGACTCATCGTTGTTTTTATCTGATGAGGATCATTCATTTTGTCACAAATCACCGTCTTCGCTCTCCTTGTTAATTTTTTAAAAAGAATCCTCCGAATATTAAAAATATAGAGCTTTCTTGCGAGTATAGAGTATAGGCCATGCTCTCTATACGGTTTGAAGTTTAACAAGATTCCAAACATAAAAAATACTTAAATATTTTATGTGACTTCTAATTTGATAGGTTATGGTTTGAAAATGAGATTATACTTTGTTAATGATTTCCTGGTTAATGATATTCCACGTTGTCACTCCTGGTCCTTTTACACTATATTTACATATCCGATTTTAAATCTTTTATTTAATTCTATTTTTAATTGTTAATATTAATTGAATGGTTTGTATTTGTGATTTTAAATTAAAAGTGATATTTATTCTGATCTATGGGGCTACAATTACGAATCCAAATAAAAGTACATTGAGCATTTTCTTTCCATTTTTTACTTTTTGAACTTGTTAAAACACATTCGTGTAATTAATCAATTATTGATTGGCTAACTATATAGAGACATATAATGTCCGCCAAAGGTGCTAAAAGCTATTTGCCAATTAATATGGAATAAGTGACACTGTCCAATACTATATACTACTATGTAGGGATTAAGTAACAGTAGGCAGTTTAGTTACCTGTTTCTTTGAATGAAAAAACACTGAAACAAACGCGTGTTCCATGCTTTCTATAAATTTGTATTTTAGTGAAATAGTTAATCCTTTCTTCAGATCATTGTAGTATTATTTTTTGGCCCTCGTGAATGGCATGGTACCGGACTCAATCCATAATTGATACTGTCATTATTATTTTGGATTAATTTCTATGTCTTGTTACAGCATGTTAACCTGTAAGGCTGTACCCTTGGAGTTGAGGAATTGATTTATTGAGTCAAAAAATCGTGTCTAAAAGAAAAAGAATTCTTTATTTAATTGACAAGTTATATATGGTTATAAACTATTTTTAATATATTTTTCTTGTTTCAATCAAAATGTATGGAGGTGGGGATAACCGGATAAGGTGGTCACGGCGGTGCTATAAACCCATCTAGCAATCGCAATCTGATCAATAATTTTTTAGTATAAAAACATGTACTTGTGTACTTATATTATTAAAAACTATGATATATTTTTATTTATTGATAAAAACCACGTTATTTCATTTTGTCTATTTATTTTTAGAAATTTTTATAGAAAGATAAAAATAATCCTTTTCACATTTTTTTAAAATGAAGTAATAGTAGAGTAATAGGAGTATTTTTTTAATTTTATGGGTCCCGGGATAAGAAGGCGTGGAAAATGCGTGCAGAGTACATTAATCGCGAAAAGTAGTTGGATCGGTTGGTGGTCCGAAGTCCGAACCCCAATAAGCTGAGATATAGCCATCACGTGATCACCAAGTTTTGCTTTGACACCTAACCGCCCATCTTCTTTACATCATTTGTATGTGCTAAAGTGGATGACCCACTCATACCCGCTATTGCTTGTGATGTGATCCCCTAGTGTATATGATGTTTAAGATGAGTTTCCGTAGAAAAACAAATAAAGTAATCGTATAATTCTGTGTTTTACTAGTTTATTAGATATTTTATTAAATATTAACTTTTGAAAATTTTCAGTTGGATATTTTTTTAGAATTAATTAAATATTAAGTTGTTGATACATACATACATACAGGAGGGCAGCATACAGCTCAGTGTACGACAAGAACCCAGATGATGTTATTCACTCGGGGCCGGTCCCAGACGATGTGATCCAGGCAACACAATCCGGCAAATACTGGGCCCCACACCCTCAGACTGGGGTATTTGGGCCCCCTGGTGGCGACCAAGTCACTTCTCCACCTGGAGATCGCAGTTTCCACTCGGATGCAGCAACTGCTGGCTCCGTCTTGGAGGAGAAGGCCTGGTTTCGCCCCTCCAGTCTCGAGGACTTGGAGAAGCCCCACCCCCATCCTTAATTAGCAGCCCTTTCATTTACAATACATCTATCTATATCTATATATGTAGTACAAATAAATAAGGACAGCAGTACTAGTGACCAAGTGGAAGTGGTGTGCTTATTCTATCTTGTCTATATTTAGTGCTGTACTGAGCTGAGCTTCTAAGTGTGCAGAGACTGCACTGCAGGTTGATGCTCCTCGAAGAGTGTGGACTTGAGCTTTTATTATACGTAGCTAGCTAGCTAGCTAGTCATGAACTACGTTACGCATGTAAGCTTCTTGTTTTTGTTTTCATGCAACTTTAATATCAGACCTATGGTTATGGTTGTGCTTATGTTGTGGTCTCTAGCTTAATTTCTTCTTAGCACTTTCATGAGTTAATGGGTGTTTTAACTCTGGGCTGGGATCAGTCTCGATCTGGTTCCGTTAACCCAATGCATCGACTAACTCCATAAAGTTACAAGCGTCACGAATATTGGCTGATTCACAAAATTAATGTCAATGAACTCTATTTTTACTGTTATCAGTTATCACCCCTTGTAAGTTGTACGTGCTCTCTCTGGTTGTCACCATTCCAACGCTCAATCGTATTGAGTCTTGGGTCTTGGAAGCAGGAAAATTTGGAATTTCAAGAAGAATCTAATGATTTTGGTTGATTCACCGATATAAATAAGTCTACATATAATGAGATCGAACTAACAGAAGAAATAACAGATTTATTACTGATATAACTGAATAATTGAAAAACTGATTCATGGATTGGTTTAACCCACATCATCTTACTGATAGATCAAGAGGAAAACCGAGTTACTTGACAAAGAAAGCATACCGGTGTTCATTTCAACCTGTTAGTATTCTTGGCTGCACAAACAATATTAATCACTCATTATCCTTGCCTAATAACATCGATCAAATTTATATTTTTAAAAGTGAGATAATTTATTGTTTTACCTTTTTTACGTGTACATTTTATACTTTTGATTGTTATTCGAACCCTGAGGTTACTTTATACTTTTGTTTTTTAATATTTTTTTTTGTTTTTTTATTAAAACTTGTTATTTTTTTGTTAATTTCAGCTACTATATATATATATATATCAAAGCTAAACTTTTTCTCTGTTATTTCTTAGAGAATAATACATCATTCTTATTTTTTAAAAGTATTTTAATATATTATATAATTTTTTTTTACTTCTATTCTATATTTTTTAATTTCTTTTTGAATTAATTATATACATGTCATATAATTTCAAATATTTTTTTTTTATTTACGATACTTATACAATGGATATTTTAATATTTTTTTTTATTTATTTACGATATTTGTTATTGGTTTCTTTAAAGATAACCATGCTCGTTAAGTAGACCCGTTACATGAAATGCACAATTAAGGAGCAGTATAACCACAGGGCTCTTCTTACCTAGAATTCCAATCACCCACTAGTTGAAAAAAATGGGATCACAATATTATTGAATTTTAGAATATTAAATATACTGTATTCTTATCTTTTCTATTTATAATATTTATTATAATAAGTGTTTTCATTAATATGTCATTAAATACCTCCCATCTCTAAGTCCTATTCTGTTAGAGACGGCAGAGGTTTATGTTTTCCTCGTATGATAGTGGATAATTAGTTCCCGTTCTGTTCTCTTGGCCTTTGGCCCCCTTTTTTATAAAAAAATAAATTAACATAATAAATCTCAATATTTTAAGATTTTTTATTTTAAATATTAAAAGTACGTAAAATAATAAAATTTACATTTTTTTTATTTTTAATTTCTGTAAAATTTCAAAACATATTTAAAAATTTAAAAGTGAACGCGATGATATTATTCTTTTTATTTAGGACTTTTTCTATTTTTTTATTTTTAAAGTTTCATTATATATGATTTTAATGTTTTAAATACAAAATTTTGAAAAATTGAAATTGATTTAATTAATTAATTATTTTCATGTTGATGAAAGAATTTATTATTACAATTATAAAAGTTTAAGGATTAATCAAAACAAAATAAAAGTTCACAGTATTTATTTACAAAAAGGTGAAAGTTTAGGATGATTATATACTCTTTTCCTTAATCTTTTTAAGAATAACTATAATCTTGAAATAATTACAATCTGTGAATGTAAATGTACTAATTTGGTGTTACCCTTTAGTATGAAAATGTACTAATTTCAGAAAAATATAGCATGTGATGATGACAAGTGAAATATAGATGGTACACTAAAAATAGTGCAATAATTAACACTGTTCAATATCAAATATGTAATAAATTGTTTAAATCATTCATCTCTTTTCATATTGTTAAATAAAAGTGCCAATGTGCGTTTAAAAATTTCTCTTATAACTCGTCAGTGAAATGAAACTCTTATATGAATCAGATCTAATTTCTTCTGCTCACTGCAATTTTTTAATGCACGTCAGTTTTTTACAGTCGATACTGGTTACCAATCATATCACAGTAATCGTTTGTTTTCTCATACTGCCGCCTTATATGATAATATGGTACAAGTCGACGCTTACACGCTTTTGCATTTCTTCATTTTCTTGATGTTATAGCAGCTGAATAGTGTAGTCCAGTGGTTGTACAAAGGCACATGGCTTTTCCAAAGCGCAGAATGTCCCAACTCCAAAGTGACCTTTGAGAATGTCACCAAAAATAAAAGTGACCTTTGAGAATTGAGATAGTATTCAGTGTTCACCACGTTATTGAAACTGTTTATCAGCCCCAGAACTGCGTCATCCTTTTAAACCATGGCAAATGAAATGAAAACGGCACCTTTAACATCTTCTAGTAAATAAGTACAAGCTGCACACCAACAGTTAAAAGAATCCACAAACGTAACACAAACAACATTAAGACAACCCTATAGTTTCATTAAAATGTCCCATAACTAATCGAACAGCTTAACTGTGACAGAATCAGGTATGAAACTTGTGTGAATCTTCTAAGTTTAGTTGTATGATCTGCAAATGCAAGCATTTCCCAGTTCAGTGCCTGCTTCTTCCTTCACCATCATCATCCGAGTCTTCATTCAAGCGCGTTTGAGAGTCTTCCCAACCCCCAATATCTCTTGATTGTTCTTGGGAAGGTGGCAGGTTCTTTTTTCCTCTCTTGCTTCCCTTCTCAACCACAATTTACAACAATTGAGATCCACGTTAGCTTACTTAATCACGACTCATTTACATTATGCTACTAGTATATGTTAACATGGCAGGGTGTACCTCTTCAGACATTTCTTGATGCTGATTCAAATGGTCTTTCTTCCTATTGCTTGATGATAGCTGATCTGTAACATTCCTGAATAGTTGAAACCCCTGAATATCTCCATTCCTGATGCTTGCTTCAAGCTGCGATGTAAATTACTGTATCAGTACCAAAACAATAAGAGCAACAATATGGCTTCAAAATTGTTGATCCAAGGCAAGCCACTTGATATTTTCAAGTGTGATGATTAAGCTCAGAGAAAGTTTTAGTTTCTTTCTGTGTTAAGCAACATTTTTACTAATTAAGGTCCAAAAATAGCAAACGCCAAGACTTGTAAATAGGCATAGCACGGGGAATTTAACCACAAAAACAATGTGATAAGCTTGAACCTGAATGTGAACAATGCAGAACAGAATGCTAGCAATAGGCAGCCAGCTTTCTTCAGGAGACAGTGATAAATTTGACCTGATGAATCAATAAGTCATATTATTCTCAAGCAGAGGAGTTACTTACACACATTATAATTCAAATGCTGTCCAAGATACAAAGACTTGAATTATTACGACAAATTCATGATGTTAAATCAGTACTCTGCTAATAAAAAACCAGGATATGGCTTCTTTTCCACGGAAATAAAGGGGATCAGCCGAGAAAAGTAGCACACCAACAAAGGATATCTGCACCTTGTACTTTAAAGGGTTTCATTTCATCAACCATAAACTCCATAAGTTAGTTTGTATAAACTTCTGTAGAAGAACTTTTAGGAGAAAAAATACAATAGATCAAGAAGTTGAAATGAATTCAACTTCTCCCAGAAGTTAAAATTAGTCTTTACAACTCAACTTCTCTAAAGACTCTCCTTTTAACTTCTCCATAAGTAATTAATTTCAACTTATGAAAAAAGTTAAACTCATCTTACTTCTTTAATTCATTCAATTTTTTTCTTCTAGAAGTTCTTCTGCAAAAGTGACCCATATTTTAAGCTAAAAATGCAAGGTTATATCTAGAAAGGCATGTTCAATGTTTGATGTAATCCAAAGAAACAGCAGAAATTAAGGAATCACTACATTGAATGACTTTGACAAAAGCTCAAGCACTGAGACTGCAATTATGAATTATACAAGGTGCAGTGCAGATGCAATGAAAAGAAACATTTAAGCAATAGGCATGTGTTTGAGAATTGAACCTGAGATAAGGAGTCAAATAAACAAGTGCGTAGACAGCGTAACGTCGTTTCCCGGTATCCAACCACGCGAAAACCCAACTCTACAAATAAGTGTTATTTCAAGAAACCGAGGGAGTGAATAAGATACTAAGATGCAAGAAATGAGTGTGAATGTGAAAATTGGAAGGTAGAAGGGTTAGGAGTTACCAGCCAATTGAAATAAGGGATGAAGCTAACAATCCCCATGACAGCGAACCTTGCATCGGTTGAGTTGATGGCATTCTCTTCTTCTTCTTCTTGAGGGGGAGCGGAGACTGGAAAAACCAGAGAAGTGAGCATGCAAGCGCCGATCGCCGCAGCAAAGGGGGCATCATCGGTGAACACTGCCCTGCACGTTTGCGTGTTGCTGGGCTTGGGCTTGGGCTTGGGTCTGAGTCCAATTGGAAAGGAACGAGAATTACTAAGACGCGCGGAGGAGAGGGATGGATTGAAATTGACACAGAGACAGGAAGAGGAAGGGCGTGAATGAAGGAGGAAAGTAGAAGGAATCATTGGTAGAGCAAAGGGATGGTGGTGCGATCAAACTCAACATCAACATGAATTCAACTTCAGTTCAATTCGAATCACAACTCTCTACAACACAAAGACAAAGGCACCGAAAACTTCTCGGGAAAACCAAACGTACAGTGCAGGCTTAGGCTTAGGCTTAGCTTTGAGTATTATGCGATGCTATAGTCCAAATAACTTGCAAAAGTGTACAGGCTTCCTTAATCAATTTTGTTTTTGGTCAATCCCCTTAATCAAATTTAATTAAAGTAATTCTGCTTCAGCATCAATATGGACTTAAATGGACTGGGCCGGCTTGGTCGTATCAGATTACCAACAATTTTGCTATTCACACCCCACGTCCGCCGTTTTCAAAGAAAAATATCTTTTTCAAATCACCCCATCTCCGTTCTCGTTCCACTCCACTACATTCTCTTTCTTTCTTTTTTTTATCTCTCTTTGTCTTTTAATTTTTGAAAAAAAATTCAAAAAATAATTTCTAATAGTGATTGTTTTAATAATTTCATTTTTCAAAGACCAAAAACTTGTTATTAAAAATGTTAAAGACAAAGTAGAGACAATTTTTTTCTATCCCTAAAAATCGTAACTTAATAAGATTTTTCATTTTTAGAAATTAATTTTGGGAAGTGGAATTTCTTTATTTGTATAGAGTTTTAGTTTTTAAAGAAGGATAAATTTCGCTTCTTAGATTTCTTGGACATAAAAATAGAGCAGTGATCAGTGTACCACTGTTTGTGGTACACTGATCATATCACATGACCCTCTATGCTCTTTTAACTCACTTTCTCTCTCCTTTTTTTTTGGTTGTGCTTAAATCACGCAGTGGTACGTTTGATGTACCCACTGTTTTATGTACGTTTATACTTTCCGATAAAAATATTGTTTTTAGAGACGCAATAAGTTTAGCGACAAAATTGACGAAATTCTCTCGTCTCTAAAAATTGAAATTTGTTTAATTTTAGGATGTCATTTATTTTTAAAAATTAATTTTCGGAAGCAACTTTTATCATTTGGCTTCTAGAAATATTTTTAACAATTACATATCTAAAAATTAGTTTTTCTAAAAAGGAATGGGATTATTTTTTAAAATAATTAAATAATAACGAGTGTGAAAATTCCATGATTGAGTAGTTTAACATAAAATCATAAATTTAAACCTCATTACCTTCCTTTTACACACACAAAAAAATATAACATAAGTGAAAAATTAAAGTAAGTGACAATATGTCAAATGTTATCAAATGTGTGATGATTATTGACTCATTGTGAAATCAATAACTTAAAGGGCATATACCTTAGTGGGGGTGTTATAGGGTGGACTAGTTAAAAATTGGCCCACTAATATACTAAATTTATGGGTACACTTGGTTTGTCAACCTAATGATATTGCACCTTATTCCTTATAAGTGTTTAGCATAGGGAAAGGTTGGACTATCAGAAAACTGCAAGCAAGCATAATCCCTAATTATAAAGAGGTGTAATCCTTGAAAAACGGTAGTGTGTAGTGGTGTGATGTGAAGAAGATTGTGTTGTTAGCACAATAATGGTGTTTACTACCATTCAACAACCTATCACAGTGTAACACTGACATGTTGAAAATCTTCCTTCGCGACCAAAAAGCAAATAATGTACTAATGAAATTGGGTTCAACCCCAATCTCTGGAGCAAGAAAGGTATGGACCACTCATCAACGAAGGAGACGATCTCTGTTGACATTCTATATCACATAGTGTAATTACAGACAATCCATTAACCCCCTTTATAAGAGCATAGTGAAGGGAAAATTTGGCTAGGAATTTTTTGTGCCATTTTAAAGTATGGGAAGCATACTTTAGTCCTTGAATGAATTAGGCATTTGGCATTGTTTGCATGGACTTAATGCGTTCAAAGTACAAGAGTATCGTCTCCATGTGCAATTTTTTTTTTACAAATGTTTGTAGTTGGAAAGTATAAAATTGATACTGGATTATCTTGTCATTAATGAAATGAATTTAAGTATACTTGAACACAAGACATCGTATAAAATAAGCAAATCAGACCATTATTAGCATGGAACATGAATCTAAGCATTTTATTGTTATGATTGATTATCACTAGTTTGTAGGAAATCGAAGTAGATGCCAAAGCTACACATTCCATATGCTTTATTCCTTTTCATTTTGGTATCGACTACTTGGAATTAGCAGTCACGATAGGCTCCACCTCTGTGTAGGATTCCATATCAAGACATGGATTTGGTGAGATGGGTCAGAGATTTTGCAGACTGATTTGTTCATGGTTCAACGAGTCAAGCACACTTTGTTTAGCACTGGGTGCACCACTGCTGGTGTTGTTTAAGTGTAGAGGGACAATCATTGATGATGGAGGGTCTTTGGGGAGAGTGGGCAGTCGGGCGGGGAATTGAAGGCGATTCAATGACAATGTCCAAAGGGTTGATTGTTTTGCCACCCATATATTACAATGCTTAAATGGAAGATAATGGAGACTAAACCAACTAGCAATTCCTAAAATTTCTCCAAGTGTATATACCTAATTAAAACATATAAATCATGAATTTAAAACTAACACATTCAACTAAGCCATCAATGATACATCAACGGATCACTTTCAAATTGTTCCACTTTATAATTTTCCTATTTTAGTAAGGAAGGCTTGGAAGTTGGAATGATCGTAAATGAAAATTCCATATTTATACTAATTATTCACAATAGAAATATAGAAAGCTAAGAGCGAGTTTCAAATACGTTAATTTATAGTTTACTTAACCAATTTTTATTTTTTTTATAAAATAAAAATATTTTATAAACAATTTAATTTCATTGGCTTGTAACTTATAGTTTGTGAGTTATTAATCTTTCTTCCATTTTATTCTTAATATCTATTGTATTACATTGGAGAAGTAGTGGAGAGTACTATTCATTCACCATTTTTTTTGTTTTTTTTATTACATTGGAGAAGTTGTATATGGTAATGTTGATTCACTATTTTTTTTTGTTTTCTTTTTTTCTTTTTATTTTGTTTGTTTTCACAATTTGATTTATTATTATTATATTAAAATATTTTCTCTCAATATTCGCTCAGATGCTCATATTATTTTGTTGAGGAGGGTTCAAATTACACCGATGTAAGTTACACCAAGTGTTACACCGTTGAATAAATTTTTAACCGATCATTGTATTAAATAATCAACCGTTGGATTGAAAGTTACTATAATAATCATACATATAAAATTTTACATTAATCTGAAATTAGTTGATATGTCATTGAGATGTCTCAAGATTAACGTTATATATACATTTGAAATATATGAAAAATCCAACCATTTGATTATCAAGTTATTAGTGTCAAAATTTTACGAAATTTGGCACATATAATCATGATGATAAACAAACATAATTCAACGGTTGCATTACTAAAAAAACATATTCGATTTATAGTTATTAGCGGTGTAATACTTGGTGTAATTTACACCGGTGAAATTTGAACCCTCCTCTATTTTGTTTCATTATAAAAGTAATATTTTATAAACCATGATTATTCTTCATGTGAAGTTTTTTTTTTCCATTTTGTTTTGTTTGTTTTCATAATTTAATTTATTATTATTATTATATTAAAATATTTTGTCTCATTATTCATTCATATTATTTTGTTTCATATAAGAGTGATATTTTATAAACCATGAGTATCCTTCCCGTGAAGCATTTTTTATCCTACATTATTTTCTTTTTTTTCATACTTTAATTTTATTTTTATTATCATATTAAAATAATTTCTCTTATTATTTATTCCTGTTTATCTGTTTCATTATAAAAAAAACTCACATTCATTCACCATTTTTTTGTTTTCTTTTTTTTTTTCTTTTTATTTTATTTGTTTTCACAATTTGATTTATTATTATATTAAAAGATTTTCTCTCATTATTCGCTCATCTTATTTTGTTTCATTATAAAAGTGATATTTTATAAACCATGAGTATCGTTCACGTGAAGCTTTTTTTTTTCTTTTTGTTTTGTTTGTTTTCACAATTTGATTTATTATTATTGTTATATTAAAATATCTTGTCTCATTATTCGTTCATATTATTTTGTTTCATTATAAAAGTGATATTTTATAAACCATAAGTATCCTTCCCGTGAAGCAGTTTTGATCCTACACTTTTTTCTTTTATACTTTAATTTTATTTTTATTATCATATTAAAATAATTTCTCTTATTATTTATTCCTGTTTATATATTTCATTATATAAAAACTCACATTAAGGAATACAACAAATGTGTTGATTTACATTACTTTTAACATGATATTTCAATATATCTTTTATCTTTCAATTTTATTCATTAATGTTTTTATTTATTATCTCACCCATCTATTCTATTTATCTATTTAATCTATATTAAGATTCCTATTAATCTCACTTTTACGTTGTGTTTGGTAGGGTAGAGAGAAATAGGAAAGAGAGAAATTGAGTGAAGAAAAATAGGTGAGAAATAGAGAAGAAAATGAGTTGTTTGGTAGGAAAGGAATAGATATGAAATAGAGTGGAGAGAAATAGTATTTTTGTTTGGTAGAAGAGAAATAAAAAGGAGAGAAATTGGATTATAATATATAAAGACCAAAATATCCCTAAATATAATTTGAATTAAATTTATTAAAAACTAATATATTTAAATTTATGAAAAAATATTCTTCTAATTTTAAAACAATAAATGTTTATGAAAATAAAAAATAAAAATAAAATCATATTATTTTTTAAATATATTAATTAATTATAAAAATTATATTAGTGCGACACACGACGAATATCCAGAACTAATATTGTAAATAAACATGCTCATTGGGGTCATACAAATGAGCATGCTCATTTTGTTTGCTCTCTCTACAATTTCTTCGGAGGCAGCAGTTATATTTGCTATTTCTCCGCAAATTTGCGGAGAAATTTTTAGCCTCGAGAATCAGCTCTGAATAATTTTTAGCCTCGAGAATCAGCTCTGAATATTTCTCTCTTCCCAAATTTCTACCTTACCAAACTACAAACCTATTTCTGTTCAAACCTATTTCGTTGTTGGTAATGAGTTTATGAATTACATGTACCATTTACGAGACAATCTTATTAACATGTACCAGTTATATGTATTTTTTTTCATTTTTTCTCTTTTTTATAAAGTTGTTTTTTTATAAACCACATTTATCTTTCACGGGAGACAATCTTGCTCCTATTGTTTTCTTTTTCTTTTTCTTTTCCCTTTTGTTTTTGTTTCTTTTCACAATTTCATTTTTTTATTATTATATTAAAACATTTTCTCTCATTATTCGTTTATATTATTTTGTTTCATTATAAAATTGATAGTTTATAAACCACGAATATCCTTCATGTGAAACAGTTTTGATCTTACATTTTTTTTGTTTTTCATACTTTAATTCTCTTTATATTATTATATTAAAATAATTTCTCTCATTATTTATTCCTGTTTATTTGTTTCATTATATAAAAACTCACATTACGGAATACAATAAATGTGTTGATTTACATTACTTTTAATATGATATTTCAATATATCATTTATCTTTCTATTTTATTCATTAATGTTTTCATTTATTATCTCACTCATCTATTCTATTTATCTATTTAATCTATATTAAAATTCCTATTTATCTCATTTTTAATTTTTAATTTTTTGTTATTATATTAATATATTTTCTCTCATTATTTGATACCATTAATATGTTTCATTACAAATGTGATTTTTTTATAAATCACGGGTATCGTTCTCAGGAGACATTCCTGCTTATACTATTTTCTTTTTTTCCTTTTTTATCACACTTTATTTTTTTGTTATTATATTAAAATAGTTTCTCTCTTTATTCATTCATATTTATTCTCATTTCAGTAAAATAATTTTTTTATAAACCACATAAGTTAGTTCAGCTCCTGTCTTTTTTTTCTTTTTCTTTTTTAATCACATTTAATTTTTATTTTTTTATAATTATTATATTAAAACAAGTTTTAAATATATAAATAATAGGAATTTAAGTAAACACAAATGACAAGACAACACTAAATTTTTTGAAATGAATACAATATTAATTGAAATCACCTAAATACATACTCTCTCATTTCCTTTTATAAGGCACCTTTTAGAATTTTTTGTGTTCCTTTTTTATAAGTCACTTTACAATTTGAAGAAAACATTTTATTATAATTTTTCTTATTTGTCCTTAAACTTTAATGTCTTTCCAATTATCAAATGATAGTGGAGTTAGTTAAATAATACTACCTCTAGTCCTATATATAGGAAACAAAAATGAATTTTTTTTTGTCCTATATATAAGAAACATAGTACTAATTTTAGTTGCATTAATTGCTAAATACCTTATATGCCCTTAATTTATTGTGAGTAGTTAAAGAGCTACTCACTCATTTACTCATTTAATACTAAGGGTATTTCTGAGAAAAAATTAAATTCATGGCAAAATTAATTATTACTGACATATTCCAATGCATTTCCTTGGTATTGATGATTTTAGTCCAATGTTTCTTAGTATTAAATAAGGGCAAAACTAGAAAGTTAAACTATTTTTTAAAACTCAAATAAAATAATTAACTAGATTTAATTATTTTTATTGGTCTTTGTGATTCAATATAATGTGCCTTATAAAAAGAAACGGGGGGGAGTATATTATATTTGTTTATATTTAAATGTATATATAAACTAGATTTTCATTTTTTTCCCAAAAAATAAGAAATGCGGAACACAATTGGGGACACCTCGAATGAATTTAATTTTATTTGATCATTTCACTCCATTAAAGTTTTAACGAAGACAATTTTTATTTTTTTTTATTTTGTATTGACCATTAATAAAAGTCAAAGCTAGACATTGTCACACGTTGATGTTTATTTACCAAAAACTATTTTCTCTCATGGTCAATTATATATATGTTATTATATCTAGGGTGAAGTCTCAACAAGGACTTAGGATTTTTATATGTGATTATATTTTTAAACGTTATAATTTGACGAAAAATATAGTGTATAAAAAGATATTTAAAAAAATATAAATGATATGATATGATATGACATATTTTACATTTATAATTATTAATGTTTGAAATTTGTTGTTTTAAATAAATTTTTTGTGTTATTTTTTTTTAATTCTTTCTATATAAACAAGTATAAATTTTAATATGAAAGAAAATCACTAATCATTATCATTTCCTAAAATTTACATATATTTATATATTAATTTAATTAAATATATTATAATATTCAGTTTAAACAATCTATTTAAATAATAATATTCATGCATCGCATGGTCGGATCCTAGTTCAATACAATCCATCTATTATCATTCCTTTCTTTTATTAATTCTTTAAAGATAAATATTCTATTAAAAAATTAAATAAATAAATAATAATATAAAAATAATTCTATAAAATAACCAATAGTTTAACTAGCACTCTAGCGGCTAACAGATGAGCTAATTTTAGGAACAGCACCTACAGTAGGAAATTCATATCAAAGGCAAAACCCAACGCTTTGAAAAGTGAGTGTAACCTTTGATTGAAGGAGACGAGACTCGTCTTATCCGTGATCTATCACGTAAACCGCTGTTCCTGAACCTTCCAAGGTATGCATCACTGTTAATTTGTTTTTACCTTTAGGTTTCATCCCTTCTCTCGTTACTGTAAGAACGAAGTCTGGGTCAGATCTAATTTTGCAGAATTTGATGATTTCGGTTTATCATGTTGTATGTAATCATACTGAAAATTCACCTTCGAATGTTCGTTCATTATTGCAGTGCTATAAGTATATGGTGACAAATAATAGGGTGGGTTCTGTTTATTTATCTTTTAGAAATATAAAATATATGAATGCATGATTAAGATTCGAATTCTAGCTGGGGTTGGTAAAATTCGATTTTGATTCAATTTTGGAGATATGTGGGTTTCATTAATTGTTTCTTGCAGAAGCAACATGAAGAACCAACACGGTTATGTGCCACCTGCTTACATCCCTTTGGGGCAGTCAGATTCAGAGGCATTGGATGTCTCTCTGCATCAGCGCAATGAATCAAACCAAATGCAGGCTCAGTGGTCTTCTGGAATCTGTGCTTGTTGCGATGATATGCAGAGCTGTATGCTACTTCCTTACCCTGTGACCCTCATTTAATACAAAGGTGCCTCTTGACTATGTTTGAGGAAATTTGCTTCTATTCTTGTTCTATGACCTCTAATCGTGTTAAGTATTTTCTATTTAAAATATTAATGAGTTCATTTGGCTGAGGAATCAACCTCTTGCAAATGCAATGCAAGGCTGTCTGCCATAGAACTAGATAAAAACAAAAGATCATATTCATGGACTGAGAAGTCATATCACAAAAATCACAGCATGTACTGAGAACTGAGAAGTTAAGAACAGCAGCAAGGGAAACAATGAAGTTCACAATGGAAAAGTACTTAATTTTATATTTTGGCATTGTTTTCTGATTGATTTTAGCCTTTACCTTGTGTTCGCATCTTGCCCTTGTCAAACATTGTTAATTATGCGAACTCTTAACTTGTTGAACTTATTTATGGTTGGTAACTAGAAAAATCTTGTTATGACTCCCCCCCCCCCCCCCCCCCCCCCCCCCCCTATTTCACACCAGTTGTTATTTGATGCATGTACAATGAGGGCACAGAGTAAACAAAGTGTATCAATATTTAGCACCTGAATCAGTAAAATAACTTCTCTAAGTAAAAAATTTCAATTTTAATGCTGCAAAATGCTCTCGTCTTTATTGCTCTATTTTTTCTCACATTTCTCTATGTAATAAAAAGCTTTTGTTTGTCAACTGAAAAGATCAGCTGCAAACTTTCGGCACCTGTGCAGGTTTTATAGGTTGTCTTTGCCCTTGCTTTCTCTTTGGGAAGAATGCAGAATTTCTGGGTTCTGGAACTTTCCTGGGATCATGTGTTACCCACTTTATATTGTGGAGTCTGGTTAATACAGCCTGCTGCTTATTAACGGATGGCTTGGTTTGGGGATTACCTGGATGCCTTGTTTCATGTTATGCTTGTGGCTACCGCCGGACCTTAAGGTCAAAATATAATTTGCCGGTAATAATATTACAACCTTTACATGAACTCTTACAATATGGTTTTTCCTTCTATTTTTTATTTTGATTGCTATGTTTCAAACTTATGATAATTTTGACAGCCCTAAGCCTTCTAATATAAGTTTTGTATTTAGGTATTGCAGTGTTGCTTTTTCAGAGACTGGTTGATGAAATTTAAGTGAAATATTAAATATTTTTAACTGCAGGTTAATCAGTCTGAACTTGAAGCATAAAACTTTAGGCGCTTAGGTTTTTTAAAGGATAAAAGATCTGTTTAGATATACTAATAGGGAAAGAGCAAGAAATCCCTCTTCACTTCCTAGAAACAGAAAGTAGCAATCCCAACACATAATTAGAGACCAGTTCATTCAAAATTTGTCTAAAATCTAAATGAGAAAAAGTGAAAGAAAGGAGATCTATCTTGATGTCCATATCACAAATTTTCACAAAGAAAGGATATCTATCTAGTGGTAGAGGTATATTAGCTGATTAGGCAGGTTGAAGGACGTTATTCAAGCCAGCTGTCCATGTTTTACAGATCAATAAATGGGCTTATTTAGGAGAAAAATCAAATATACTTATAGGACTCTGCTATTTATTCATATTTCAAAATACTTCCAAGTTCCAATTTCTACTTCGAGGGAGGGCATGTTTCTCTTGAAAATGCGTCTGGTACTGTGAAACACGCCTTCACCTAAAGTTTTATCCTAGTCGCATAATAACTGTTCAATGTGTCATGGTAATCTATACTTTTTAATTTATCTATAATTGAGAATTTTTGGTATTTTATATGAATTGTCCAATCTAAAATTTTGGATGTCTCTTATAAGTTCTTGACGATGCAATGCCATAATGATATTCTTGTTTTGTGAAGGAAGCACCCTGTGGGGATTTTGTTACCCATTTTTTCTGTCATCTGTGTGCCATTTGTCAAGAGTACCGTGAGATACGTGAAAGATCTGGGGATTGTGAAGCCACTGATATGAAGCTGGCTGTAGTTACAGCTCCACCAACCCAGACAATGCAGTCAGATTCCAAGCAGTAATGCTACTACCCTCATTCCCCGATCCCCTCCACTCTGTATGATCTGAAGGGTTGCAAACTTGGGTGAGGCCCATGGTTCATTAAAAATTTCGCACTACAAGTTAATGTAGTTATTATACTATAATGCTAATGATAGCATTTTATCAGTTTTACCTTATTAATTCTCTTAGAGAAAACTAGAAAAATATAAATACCTAGTTGTACATGAAAATTTAGTATGTTCAATGCCTAATTATATTTTACATATTCAGTATCATCTTTACCTTTCCTTCAAGACAAATGAAACAATTTATCCCGTGGCATTAGCTAACTGTTCTTGTCGGGATCATTCCAACTTGCTATTTCACGCGGTGATCTGCCTCTCATGGAGCTGGAGCAGGGTTATTGAGGATTGCTATGCCTTTGGTAGGTAAGTTACTGACTGTTGCTTGCTCGTGCGATATAATTTTGTTATTTTTTTGTTGTAAAATCACATGTATTTTCTACGGTAGGTAATCCTGTTCGAACTGGGTAATTTTGGTATAATTGCAAGGGTCGCTACCTTGTTAACAAATGACAAGACGACTGACGAGTACATTTTATGAAATACTACAATTAGTTAACAGAGTAAATATTAAAGAATTTGTATTTTTAATATAATAAATATTATATAATGAAATAATTTCTACTTTCATTTCCGTAATCAATGTCCTAGATATACTTGTTAACATTCTGCTAACTAAACTTCAAGTTGTTGGATGTGATAAATAAAGTTGGAAAAACTGAAAATGTGAAAAGCCAAGAGTTGAACCAACGAGAACTAATTAATAACTACTCACTTAAACATTCTGCTAACTAAACTTCAAGTTGTTGGATGTGATAAATAAAGTTGGAAAAACTGAAAATGTGAAAAGCCAAGAGTTGAACCAACGAGAACTAATTAATAACTACTCACTTAATCAATTAAGTCATAACTGGGTAATCATTTGCCAGTTATGTAACCAACCTAATTCATCAGTTTCTTTAGGATTCAATAGTTTAATTTGGTTTAACTTGTTAATAATGTTCTTTATAACATTAAAAGAGAAAGTGGAGTTAGTTACTACCAGTTTGTGATTCATATGTAACATAATTCATATGCATGAGTCTATTTTCTCGGGGAAAATTGAACCTTTTTTTTATAGGCTAAAAAACATGCAGTATTTTGCAATAACGGGCTTCAAATTAAAAGGTGCACAAATAATAATTATAGAATAAGTGTCCGTTTGAACAAAAAAAAAGTGTCCATTTAATTTACACGGGTAGAATTGAAGATGAGCGATGCACGTTTCACAGAACACATTGGACAAAAATAATTTAAAATCAATTTAACTAAATCATGGTTTTGATTTTTGTAACATCCAGCCAAACGAACTATAAATACTTAGGTTTAGACATTTTGGCATATTGTAAGAACTATGCAAATAACTTATATAATAGTACTTGTTATACTATTATTGTTAGATTTTAGATATATTCAATAGAGTTATTCTATTTGTACAACTGAGAAAGATACAACAACATACAACGACCACGCGTTAGCATTTCTTTCTTTGAAAAAATAGAAAAAATAAATCATAATGGTCATGTCATGTCAGTTGACATAAATAGGAAAAAATGGTCATGCCACTTGTCTCAAAAAACTGCAACGTCTTTTCATTAAAAAGTTGCATCTTAATTTTAAAAAAATAAAAGTAAAAAGTTAAAAAAGGGTAAATCGTGTCATTAGGAAAACTAAAAGTCATTGTTTACTTCTCGAGCTTCGTTTTTAAGTAAGCAAACCAAAGTTTGTAATTTATAGGTATTTAGTTTATAACCCGCTAAGATACGAGTTATAATTTGTTCATATTCAGTTTATAATCAAATTAAAAAATGGTTCATAAATTCTTCAGAGTTCAATTTTTAAGTAAGTAAATCAAAGTTTGTAACTTATAAGCATCCCGTTTGTAATTAACTGAGATAAGGATTATAATTTGTTAACAATTAGCTTATAACCAAATTAAAAAAAGTTCATAATTTCTTCACACTTACTTTTTAACCAAGTTATTCATTACTTATAACGTATTAGAGGGAGATGCATAGTACACGTGGCCTCTCAGCTCTCTGAAGTAGTTCTCTCTCTTTCCTTACATTATTTTATTTTAAAAATAAATCGGTAACATGACACTTAAATTACTTGAATTGTTTTTATGAAATAAGTAGCATTTTTTTTACAATTGATCTGTACCTCCTTTTTATGCCAACTGACATGACATGACCATTTTAATTTATATTTTCAAAGAAAGAAATGCTGACACGTGGTGGTCGTATGTTGTTGTATCTTTTCTTGTTGTACAAATAGAATAACTCTATTCCATATACAATCATTCAACAGTAATCATTCCTGTTAAGTAGACGGTTATTCAACAGCAATGTACACCTTTCAAAAGTCTCGGTGTTAGCATTTTACAACATTTACATTTTTTTATCTATTATAATGTTTACATTTGAACAATCGAAAGAAGCAAATGTGCATGCCATGTGGATGGGCCATTGAGATCTAGTGACTATAATGTTCTTAGAAATAGTATATAACAAAACATCAATATATAGAGATATTATATTTGCATGATTATTCAGTTTAAAATTTATATTGAATAGCCACACAGTAAATAATTCATCCTTTTATTTATTTATATATATATATATATATATATATAGGGAACGTATCAAGTGAGAAGAATGTTTTATTGTGAGAGATGAGAGGGTTAAAATATAGCCCTTAGATTAAGTTGAATTAAATTAAATGGTTAAAATTAAATTAAGTAATTAAATCTTCACGTGCACATATGTTATGCTGTTATGCCCTAATTTTTTTTATGCACCTCCCTCCTCTGCCACCTCTTTCCAATATTGCTGGAACTTAGAAGCCTGATTCAATTCTCTCATAGCAAATGGTGGTTTAATTACTTAATTTTGTAACTATGAGATTAATAATTGTATTTGTACATCAACATTCTGGCCAGGAAACATGTCGCAGCTAATGTCGTTGACAATATTTAACTAATCTTTGCAAGGAACATTCTGGCCAAGGAACATATCAAGTGGGATGAATTTTTATTGAGAGAGATGAGAGGGTTAAATCATAACCCTTAAATTAAAAAAGATTAAATTAAATGACTGAGATTAATTTAGTAAATTAAATTATCACTGTTCTTGTTTCCAAATAACCACCATGCCTTGTTTCTCCTATTAACTCTGTTTCGCAGTTGACATTGCCCTTCCAATCCGAGAAGTTGGTAGATAACTTGCAATGGAAATGAATTCCAAGGGGGTATTCATCCCATGCTTTCTTTATACTCATTACTAGTCACAGAGTATCCAAAGTAATCAGAAACGGTAAGGAAGAATATGTAATAAGGATGAATTCCAAGGGGGTATTCATCCCATGCTTTCTTTATGTAATAGGGATGAATTCCAAGAACATGTAACACAGAGGTCCAGTTCTTAATGGCTGAAGTAAAACGGTTTCAGGCAAGTAACATCATGAAGATTTAATTTACTAAATTAATCTCAGTCATTTAATTTAATCATTTTTAATTTAAGGGTTATGATTTAACCCTCTCATCTTTCACAGTAAAAAACCTCTCTCACTTGATATGCTCCCTATATATATATATACATACTTTTATAAATGAAGAAGCATTGTTATTTCTTACCTTATCTCCAAGGTCAACATGTCCATGAACTAAACAAGCAGCTACCATGGATAATTGGATATCCAATGATGGGATGGGTGGAATGGAAAGAGATGAAATAGAAAATGGGATGGGATGCAATGGATCAAAAAGAGGACGGTTGCCGTTCCATTATTAAGATATTTTATGATGGAATGAAATAAAAAAATGATTCCATCCCATGTTCCCCAAACAACTTTGATTTTTCTACACTCAAGCATAATGCACTATTAAGATATTTTATGATGGAATGAAATAAAAAAAATGATTCCATCCCATGTTCCCCAAACAACTTTGATTTTTCCACACTCAAGCATAATGCACTCTCTTTTACACTCACTTTTTCTTTTCATCTCTCTCTTCCTTCCTCATCATATCAATTATCATATCTCATTTTCTCACTTCTCTTTTCATCTATCCATTTCCTACACTTCCCACACTCAAAATTTTAGTGTGAGCGAATTTGAATCATCTCCAATAACTGGAGGGTGCACTCTCTCCTACTAAACCCTCCAGATATTGGAGAGGATCCATTTCTGTATGTTTTCTCGTTCCCCAAATTGGAGGAAAGAAAAGGAGAGATTTTGGATGGATGGGAACAAAATCCATTCCATCAGGTCCTCTTATATTTCTTCCTATTCTAAACAATCGAAACAACAAAGTATAAAGTTATTACGTTCCATCTCTTTCCATCAATCTAAACATAACGAAAAGGTCTACCATGCAGGCATAATGTGATCTAGTTGAGGAATGCACATAGCGTATGACCAATAATCATCCCAGCCATTGGGGGAATGCAGGTTGTATGTTACCAATAGTCATTGCAAGAACATGTTGCATATTTGAAATGGTGAAAGCGGTTTGAATCTCTCACAACAATCTCCTTCTGAAATAAACACGATGCTAATTTCATGAAGTTATGGCAATCCACACAAATACGAATATTCTTCATTATCTTAATGACATTTCCACCACAAGGCAAGCTTCCTTCATTCATTATGGCATATACCAAAGCCATCTTCTCACTGTGATGAAACAATTGCTCTTCTTTGTGCTCCATTTCCGTGTCATACAAGGCTAAGCTAATCTGTGGCGTATAACCCATTTCTTTCAATTGACCTATCAATATCTCAAGTTGGGTTAATATGGCCTCCCTGTGTGGATGGTGTTGACCACCAGAGCCAAACTCATGAACCTGCTTCCCAATCTCAACCCAACTTAATCCAGGTTCTTTTCTCACTTTAGAGTCTTTCATTTCTTTCCTAATCAGGCCAGCTTCAATAAAACTACCGCCAGAGGAATATATGTTTGACATTTGTACATATCCCAAAGAGTTTTTAGGCTCTAACTCTTTAAATTTATCAGCTGCTAATTTGGCCAAGCGAGTCTCACCATGCTTCCGGCAAGATCCAAGTAATGAACTCCAAATCACAGAATCAGGTTTCATTGGCATTTTACATATCAACTCCTCAGCCTCAAATAACTGCCCAGCTCGTCCATAAAGGTCCACCATGCAGGCATAGTGATCTAGTTGAGGAGCAATACCATGATTATCACACATAGAGTTAAAAATTTTGACTCCTTCTTCAACAAGTCCAGCATGACTACAAGCTGAGAGAAGGGCAACAAAGGTTGTAGAATCTGGACAAACATTCATTCGCCGGAAGAGCTCCAACGCATCTTTAGCTTTCCCGTGTAAGGCATAAGACTTGAACATTGAATTCCAAGAAACCAAATCATGGCAACCCATTTCATCAAATACTTGTTCAGACAAAGCTAAGGAACCACACCTTGCATAAGCATGTATCAAGGCATTTGAAAGAACTATATCTTCCTTAAACCCTTTTTTAATTACTTGTGAGTGAACTGCTTGGGCATGTTGCTCAGTCACAAAGTATGCGCAAGCTTTTAAGGCAATTGAGAGTGTATGCCAGTCAGGCACAAAATTTTCACGATGAAGTTGACAGAAAAGGAGGAAAGCCTGCTCAGGATCCCGTTCTGCAAACACAGTAATAATAGCAGTCCATGATACAATATCATGTTTACCACTTGTATCAAGGAATAGCCTATAACATTCAGAAATGTGTCCTCCAAGATTTGCATAGGATTTTACCAGTGCAGTTACCACTTCAACTTCTGAAATAAGACCGCTTTTGATAGTGAGACAGTGCAATTGAAAACAGTTCCTGAGATGTATGTCAATGTCATCAAATATACTGCATTCATTCAAGGAAGAGAAGACACTAAGCAGTGTGGCACGATCAAACCCAATTCCATTGCAGTACATATGTGCAAAGAGGCTTATGGCTTTGTCCCCAAGTCCACGAAACTGAAAACCTGCAATCATTGAATTCCAAGATATAAGATTTCGAAACTCCATTGATTGAAACATGGTCCAGGCATCATCTGCTGTTTGATCATAACCTCCACTGGAACCACCAAAGCACTTGCTATACATTGTAATAAGAGCATTTGCAACATATACATTGGCATCCAAAGAAATTTTCAAAGCAGCTGCATGTACCTGCATGCCACATTTGATGTCATGCTCCTCACAAGCACTAAGCAAACTTGCAAAGGCAAATTCATTGGGGCGAAAGTGGGCCAACAAGCCAGAGAAGAGAGAAAAACACTCTCCGATTAGGCCAGATTGGGCATACCCAGAAATGAGAGCAGTCCAAGAAACAATGTTTCTGTGAGGCATTTGATCAAACAGGTAGCGAGCATATGCTAAGTGGCCACACTTAGAATACATATTTATGAGGTGATTGGTGAGAAAGAGGTCATTTTGAATTGTGGGGCCTTTTTCAAGCATGTAATGGTGCAGAGCCATGCCTTGCTGGAGGCACTTTTTCTTAGCACAAGCATGGAACAGAGAGGCGTAGGCTTGAAGGGACAGAGAAGAGTGAGTGTGGGTATAAAGAAGTGAAAGAGCTTCTTCAAGGTTGGCTTGTGTTGAAAGAGCGCGTATCTGTGTGTCAATGTTTCTGGGTATGGTTTCTGGTTCTGGAGTTGAAGTACAAAGATTCCGCAACATACAACGTCTGGGGAACACGCCATGGCGCACAAGCTTGCTGGACCCTAGCATCTTGCAGTTGCACCAACAAGTATCATCTTCATCATGGCTTGTTTTGCGTAGTTTCTTGAATCCCAAGAACGTATCGCAGTATCGCACAATCTTCTTTGCTGCACCTTTCTTAATTCTTATCACTCCATGGAGGGGAACGGATAGATTTTAACAAATGGGAGGGGGTGAGAGATATATTTGATCTTGATTTGAGGAGAAAAGAGTTCTTTTCTTGGTTCTCGAAGAAAAAATAAAACTAATGCATTTTGATATACTTGTATTTTTAATTAGTTTATTTTAAATCCTTTTTATTTCTCTCCAAATCTCTCACTTTTGAAGGAGATATAAAATGTTATTAGAAGCAATTTTGATCCCTGTTTATTTTAAATTTCAACAGTACAAAATCATGATTTTGCAGAATTGATTTTAAATCATTTCCATCTAACGTACTTCTGTAAAATGTGGATCATCTATCTCAACCATTCATTTCTAAAATCAATTCTATGTAAACCAAACAGACCCTATCTAAAAATTGAATCAAATATAAAAACTCTTTTAAAGTCTCTCTCTTTCCCGGTCTATATCCCTTCAATCAAACAATACCTTGTATTTCTTTTTTAATCAAATTTAAATTTATTTGTTAAAGATTAATTTTCTTTAATTTATTACAAGTATATTAGTTCAATAATTCAAATAACAGGCAATCGATGAAAATTATTTGGTAATAATAATGTTTTTCAATTAGTTTGATTAATTTTTGCATCAATTTCTTTTTATTAATAAAGAATAAGTGAGATGTGTAATTAATGAATTTTGCATTTCTACCTTGGGAAGAACATGTGATTACAAGACGTTGTGGGTGAAATTTAAATTGGGCAAACTTGTTTGAATTAACCTAAAATATGACTTGTTAATTATGAAGCGGTTGAGTACAGAACAGTGTTACTTGAAATTACTTTCCCTTAATTTTTGTCAATTATAGATATTTTAAGAGATCTTTCTTTGTTTTTTAATTAAAAATTATAAAAATACATTTTATTAAGATAAATCACCAAAATTGATTTGATGACATGAAATAGTACAATGAAATAGTACAAGTGAGACATGAAATAAGTGAAGGATATATTCCGATTATGGGAAGACCATGTGATGATGGTCTTATACTCAAGCAACCTTGTCTTATACTTTTTTACAGCATATTTTAAAAATTTGTGTCATAAAAGAGTATAATGCTTATAGAAAAAGGATTAAGGTTAGTTTTGATAAATTTTTGTAGAAGAACTTTTGGGAGAAAAAGTAGAATGAATCAAAAAAGTAAAATGAATTTAATATTTTCCATAAATTGAAATTAGTTATTCATGAAGAAGTTAAATGGGAGAACTTCTAAAGAAGTTGAATTTCAGAGACTAATTTCAACTTATAAAGAAATTGAATTCAATTTACTTTCTTGATTTATTATATTTTCTTCCTCTAGAAGTTCTTCTAGAGAATTTTATCCAGACTGACCTTGTGGACTAAAAAATTCTTAATATTGTTTGTATTTTCTTTCAAGTATTATTCTCCATGATTAAATAATACAAAACTCAGGGACCACAGTCAACACCACATAAACATTTCTTTGAGTTAGAGCATCCGCATTGTTGCTGAGCATCCGCATTGTTACTTCCTTGTGTTTATGTTATGTTCTATCAATCAACACTAACCATGATAGATGAGCCTAACAATGTTCTATGGAGAAACAAACGTAGTAGTGTCTCATCCTGATTGAACCAGTAGCCCTTTACAGTAAAAACATCACTGATTAGACAACCCCCCCAAGAGAAACAAAAGAGAAAGAAGGAAAGAAACCTCCAACAGTGACTATTGTGGAGCATTCTCCAAATCAAAACAGCAACTTCCCCTCAACATCATTCTTGTAGCTAGAAGCAACTGAAGATAAAAGTGTTGGAGATCAAAGCCTCCCGTGTATCCTGAGCCAACTTTAGACTTACCTTGCTCGGTAAATTGTCATACTACTCCTATTTATAAGACCCTTCTAGGAGAATTGGATGTTCTTTAATATAAGACTTTTTGCAGATTTTTAGGTAAATTAATTATTTTTTTCATATTTATCCTTCATTAATATTCAACTCTTTTTATTCCCCATATATTGATGAGTGTGAATAATTAATGAAGTTTTACCCATATGCTCAACTACCCCGTTGAAAAGTGAATTTTGGAGTCTTCCATCATGTCACTTTCTAAAATATAGTAACTTTTAAATAGGGGTATATTTGGAATGCTTATTATTTTTTTTTAAAAGTCCAATATATTAACCAACTTTTCAAAACAGTTGAGAAGGTCTCATTGAGCACGGAGGGAGTAATTTGTTTGAGGATCCCATACTCTCACCAGATAATTAGCCAATGATGGTACATCATTGCATCTTTTGAAGCTAATCATATCCTACTCTTTAACATCACAATTCACAACCAATCAGCTAAAGTACCCAATATCATAAGATAATCTTATTTGGGCCTCTCCAGGAAACGATATATGATTTCTTAAATGGATGGAATTAGCAACCATTTTATTTACCCCAAATGTCCATCTCAATCCATGTTCGAGCACCTTCCAACCTTCAAGGAGACTCTACAACACCCATATATGATGGAAACTGTCCTCCTTAAGCTTCTAGAAATGACACAGATGAAAAGTGCTTCCCTTTCAACACTCTAGACAGTAGTCACGAGAGATCTCATCATGTTTCAACTGTCATCCCTGTTTCAACAACTACCATCCCAACAGATAACAAATACATAAGACAAACCATGTAAATATATAGGTCAAACCACTTAACATTAGTGGATTTGTGCGCTGTTTATGGATTCATCAAGTATGTCTTATGCAGATACTCCACCATTGAAAATCCGAGTCACTAGTTTCAGAGGTTGACCAATGTCTGGAAGATAATGCAGCATTTAACTTTGTAAATGCTTTGGTGGATCTCTTGTGGGCATTTGAACTCCGGGCCTCTGCATCATGGGTTTTCCAGTTAGCAATCAAGAGAAGCATTTATCGCCACGATATATTTAGGTAGGTATTATAAGTCCTTTTCCATAGTTCTTAACTGTGATATATGTTTGCTGTATAGTTGAAAATTGCTGAGACACGGCATATCTCTTTATCACAATTTTCATCTGAAGTGTTACCGGCTCTGTTAGGTTGCTTATTGCTTGTACTGTCAATTGCAGAGTTGCTGACAAGGACTGGGGGGCTGATTTTAGAAAACTATCTGCTGGTTCAGCTCTTGTTGGCCTTACGCTATGGCTTGACCACATGCAGGTGAGTTCTCTTTCCCTTCTAAGTTGCTTTCAAAATTGTCTATGGTTTTTCTCTATACTTGAAAATATGTTGTTATTTCCATGGTAATAGTACTTGCCAAATTTTAAGGTTGTGCATAAGCCCAGTTTTCAGCTAGTTTCTTATGATTCTTGTGATAATGATCTTTAAAGCCAACTTCCTCTGACTATGATTATGTTTATTAAAGCTTAAAGCCTGGATGTTGGCTCAAAACTTAATAGAGTTGAAATGTGTTCAGACTGTGCCATAAAGTGTTTGCACTTCTACACAATTTATAGCATAACCAAAGAAAGTTAACCAGTAAATGGACAAGGTTTTTAGGATGAGAACAGAATGTTGTAAATATTAAGGCAGTAACCAGTTCCAGGACAGTTGACTTGATATTTTAGTGACACAAAAATGGTTCTTTTTTTGGATCTTACCAGATGACACTTTAGTAATTTCTGATCATTACTGCAGGTTTGTTTGATTAATCTATTACTTAGTAGTTGACATTAAAAATTGCTTGTTATATGAAACAAAGGTTGGCTAGATTTGGTTTGAGTTCAGGGTATTGCATTATGAGCCATAAATTTTTCCATCATTGATAACAAAAGCAATTTAAATCATTTTCAGCTCTAGCTTGTCTCTGTTTGACCTTAACATTGGAACTTCAATGTCATGGCAGGATGCCTCGTTCACCAAAATCGGTTGTACTCATAACAGGAACAGCAGAATACAACATGGTATCCCTTGATAGCACAATGAAGGCATGCCTTTGGGAGATGGGGTCACCTTTCCTTCCTTGTAAGACACGACATGGTGTCCTTGTAGCCAAGGCTCACTCCCTCTGGATGTGGTTAAAAGACTCACCATTTTGCTTGGATCTTGAATTAAAAGATGCCCCAAATCTCCCTTAATCAAATTCAATGCAGCTTAGGAAGAGGAAATATATTCGGGAAGCTTTGATGTCCCAAGGAAATGAGAGATATATTGGGATACAAAAGACATTCAAACCAATTGGTGAAAAACAAGAAATGTAAAACCAAAAACTGTAAGCTTACACTGTACATATAGCAATCTGCCTCACATCTATACAAAAATTGTTATGAATAGTATTTATTTCCAGCTCCTGTCATTTTTAATCCATTGCCAAGATGTTCATCGCATTGTGGCGCCCTATGTAAAGTTTATAAATCACAAGAGTTGATTCCTAACCCAGAGTTACTTTATTAATACGATTCTTTTTCTAAACTTAATCTTAAATAACGCGAATACTATACCATATTGGAGTTCAACAATAATCATTGTGTATGAAGAATAAAAACAGTCACATAAGAATCATATCATAATAGAAAACAATGATAAAGTCCAGTGGCAGGCTAACTAGGGCTAGGTTTTTTATGGCGAGGATCAAGAAACCTAATTGAGGGAAGGAGATGGTGGATCAGGGACTTGAACAAAGCCTTGGAGCATTTGCATGACCATCCCCATTGTTGGCCTGATTTCATGATGCTCTTGAATGCACCAAATTGCTATCTTTACCCACCTTTGTAACCTGTCATGGTCAGCCATAGCCTCCTTGTCATCATCATCCAACAAGGCATCTATTCTTCCTTCCATATAGCAATCATAAGCCCAATCTGACAATATTGCCTTCTCCTCATGAGACTCCATCAGCAACACATTTCTTCTGCAGCAAATGATTTCCAACAACATGACACCAAAGCTATAAACATCCACTTTAACCGTCACAGGAACATTCTTGAACCATTCAGGTGCCACATACCCTTTAGTTCCTCGTATCATGGTATTGGTTCTACTTTGGTTCAACAATAACAACTTGGCCAACCCAAAATCAGAGATCTTTGCAGTGAAATGGTCATCTATGAGTACATTTTGAGGTTTTATATCACAATGAATGATGGGAGTGTCACACTCTTCATGTAAGTACACCAACCCTCTTGCAATCCCCAAAGCAAATCCAACCCTTATATTCCAAATGGGTTTGGATTGTGCAAATAGGATGTTTGCAAGAGTGCCATTGCTCATGAACTCATAGACCAGAAGTTTGTGGATCCCCTCATCACAAAATCCAATCAACCTTACCAGATTTTTGTGGCAGGTTTTACTGATGGCACTTAACTCAGTCTTAAATTCCTTATCTCTTCCTTCTTCTGCTAATCTGTCAAATTTCTTGACGGCAACCACATGATCTAGTTTGCCTTTGTAAACAATACCAAACGAACCCCTCCCTACTTCTTCACTAAAACCCAACGTGGTTTCTTCCAATGCTTTATAAGTAAAAGAATGTAAACTTGTTTCTAAAATACTTGCAGCAGCTTGGACCATTCTTTTTGGCTTCAAGAAAATAAACAAAACAAGTAGAACCATAGCCAGGAGGAGTAAACTGTTGAGGACAAGGGAGCCAATAAGTGGCCCCAGAAGAATTGTCTTAGCTTTCTTTGAATCAAGACCAGTGGGAAGTTCCTTGTTTGTACCATTATCAAAGTTTCTCAGAGGACTAACTCTTGTTTTGATAAATACCAAATGTGGGCCTCTATCTACTCTTCCATTAAGAAGGGGTAATCTTTTCTTGCATCCACATTATAATGTGCAATAGCACACATGCAATCTTGCAAGCAAGATTGTTGGCAGTCTTCTTGAGAAAAAGGTTCTATCCTTTCATAATCTCCAAATCTTGCCACAAGTAATTCATATAGGTCTTCTGGCCTTGCTTCAACATCAGCTCCACAAACCAGGGTGGATTTGAGTTGGCAGCCACCAAAATCATTACTTGGATCCACAAGTGAATACCCATCAGGGCATTTGCAAGTAGGCCTCTGGCTCTGATTTTCCATGTCAAGTTATTAATTAACTCAAAATCAATTCACATATTTAACTAAGAATTAACAAGGTCATTTGAAGTTAGATTTGATATATAATTTAAACGAGATAAGGTTAAACTCTGTGAATTTGACTTTAATAACATGTCAATAATTATTCGTTTGCATTGCTTGAATTGTTATAATTTTATTTATTACTATTTTATATCTATCATTTATATAATTTTAATTTTCAAGAGTGATATTTCGAATAAATCACTATTGGCAGGACTTTGCTACAAGACCTATATTTCTTGCATATAATTGTAGAATCAGATTCTCAATCACTGGTGAAGAATTTTGATAGTTGGTAGCTCTCATCTTCGACATCAAATGATGATTGGACTGTTGAAAAATAAGCCTTTTTTCATTTATTGGCTAAATTTGCTTATTATACACCTTTGATTCACTCATTTAAATTCTATGAAGCAACTAGGGTTTCGATCATGAGATTGAAAAAAACTCTTATATTCATGTGTTGTTCTAAATTAAAATCTAGACACATCATAATTTGATTTCGTATCCAAGAAGAGACCATATAGGATTGTTAAATTAACCACCTAGTAACAACTCACTTTTAAAAGATAAGAGATTAAAACTAAAAAGAAAATTAATAAGGATTAAAATAAAAAAATAAAAGGATGGATTAAAATCATATTTAAAGCTTTTTAATATCACACAGTAATTACTGTATTATCCATCAGTTTTGAAATGTACACCCACACGCATCTTTTATAATTTTTTTCTACTGTATAGTGTGATATGATCTGAGTCACTCACGGACATCGTTTACCCATGAATCATATACAGTGAACATGCTTTATTGTGTTATAAAACGTCAAAACATCAAGTTTCATGCTTTTGATGAACTGGGCTTTCTAGTTTCTAAGGCTGCATTTTATTTTAACCCTAATCATACATGAAAACCATTTCCCCTTGTGTCATTTAATTTAAAATTATATACAAAAAGAATCCAAGTGTAAATGGTATGAGATTGAGAATCATATTGTCTAGTAGTCAAATGTGGAGTTGATATATGTATTAAATGAAAATCATAATAGACACGTTAACTTTTGACCTCTTTGATCATTCCATGGTCCAATTTGGATAAATTTCTACGGAAGAAGTTTTAGGAGATAAAAATAGAATGAATCAAAGAGGTTAAGTGAATTTAACTTCTCCATAAGTTGAAATTAGTTGTTTATGGAGAAGTTAAATGAGATAACTTTTGGAGTGAGTGGACTATAAAGACTAATTTCAACTTAAGGAGAAGTTAAATGCATTTGATTCATTCTATTTTTTCATCTAGAAGTATTTCTGTAGAAGATTCATCCAAACTGACCCTATTTTATTTCCTAGAAGTTCTTCAGCAGAAGTATATCCAAACAGTACTGTTTATAATTAACAAGCAGAGGAAGAATCGAGGAAATTGAAAGGATGATGACTTACCTTTGATTACAGTAGAAAAGAGAATAATTAGTAAAAGAAATCCATAGTTCCATATTATATCACCAAGTCAAGCCACATACATATATAGTTCGTGTTAGTTTGTAAATATTTTGTTAATGTTTGCAAGTATGTAAAAAGAAAACACAAACTGTTACAACAGAAAAACCCAAATTTATGTTTGGAGTAAACCTCCAATTAGGAATAGTTTGGTCACTTGATATTGCGTTCTTTGTCAGAATGGAAGGTATCACTCGTGCCATCAACACATTTTAGCTATAGTGTTTTTTTGGTTTGGTTGGTATATCTTAGTTTGACTTTATATATATCTTCCTTAACACGAATCCAAATCACTATAACCTATGTTTGTTTAAATTTTCTACAAATGTTGTTGCAAGTTGGAAATATTTGAATGGCAATTGTGCAGAATCAAAGGCTGATTGGCTCACCAACTCTGCTAATAGAGACTTGTTCTATGGAGTCACATCGGCTTCAGGTACTATTTGATGATGTCCCTGTTGTACCTTTGTTTAGGCTATCTGGGTAGTGTAATGTAATTGTAAGGTCTTTGAACCCTTTATTACTTACCTTAAGAAAAGGGAAAAAAGAAAATTATGATGGAATAACATTCTCTGAATCTCTTGCAAGTTGTAACAGAAATCACTCACATGCTGCTATTGTTTACGTCTTGTGACTAACATCTACCAACTTCCCCACTCACATGTTACGCTTATAAATGTGATATAAATTCGTATACTTTTCACTTTATCCCTTGCTAAACTTCATGGCCAACATTCTCTGCTTTTTTGTTCTGTACATATTCTTATGTCAAACACCAATTGAAGCTTACAAAACAGGTTTCAGTGTTAAACTAATCAGCCAAAACTCACCCAATTCTCCCTTCTACAAATCAGGTAAATTCCATAAACATAGACTTGGCTCATTTTACCAAGTTCCCAAGAAATCATTTGCCCCCTTCACTAGAGTGACATCCAACAATGGCGACTATCTCATGAAGCTCACATTGGGAACACCACCAGTGGACATATATGGTTTGGTTGACACAGGCAGTGACCTTGTGTGGGCACAATGTACACCTTGCAATCGCTGCTACAAGCAGAAAAGTCCAATGTTTGAGCCCCTAAGGTCCAAAACATACAGTCCTATTCCATGTGATTCAGAGGAGTGTAATTCACTCTTTGGTCACTCCTGCTCTCCTCAAAAACTGTGTGCTTATAGTTATGGTTATGCAGATTCTTCAGTAACAAAAGGGGTTCTTGCAAGGGAAACAATAACCTTTAGTTCCACCAATGGAGAGCCTGTTATTGCTGGAGACATTATATTTGGGTGTGGGCACAGCAATTCAGGAACTTTCAATGAAAATGATATGGGAATCATTGGACTAGGGGGAGGGCCTCTGTCACTTGTTTCACAAATGGGTACCCTTTATGGGAGCAGAAGGTTCTCTCAGTGCCTGGTTCCTTTTCATGCAGACTCTCACACCTCAGGCACAATTAGTTTTGGTGAAGCAAGTGATGTTTCAGGTGAAGGAGTAGTCACAACTCCTTTGGTCTCTGAGGAAGGTCAGACCCCTTATTTAGTCACACTGGAAGGCATAAGTGTTGGAGACACTTTTGTAGCTTTTAATTCTTCAGAAATGCTATCCAAGGGGAATATAATGATTGATTCAGGTACACCAGCAACATATTTACCACAAGAATTTTATGACCGTCTGGTTGAGGAATTGAAGGTGCAGAGTAGCCTCATACCCATTGAGGATGACCCAGACTTGGGCACACAACTTTGTTACAGAAGTGAGACAATTTTGGATGGGCCAATCTTGACTGCTCATTTTGAAGGGGCAGATGTGCAGTTGATGCCAATACAAACCTTTATTCCACCAAAAGATGGGGTATTTTGCTTTGCAATGGCTGGCACTACTGATGGAGACTATATATTTGGCAATTTTGCTCAATCAAACATTTTGATTGGATTTGATTTAGACGGAAAGACGATCTCCTTTAAGCCAACTGATTGCACAAATCAGTAGAGATTAATATTTCAGTGTAATTTATAGTGTTAGTGATTGTGATATCTACAATTGGAGGTTGGGCTTGTGATCAAAAGCAAGATTAAAGATATAAAACCTTAATACAGTATTCTTCTTGAATATGCAATCTTGTGTTATAAATTAGCTTGTCTTAATTTAAATTCCGATTCCTTTTTTCCCCTTGGAGAAAAAATAAAATAAAATAAAAACCCACTATTGTAATCATTAAACTTCCCCTATTGTCTTTAGGGGAAAATTTGAATGCTCCAGTTTTTGGTGTTAGGAACCTTTTCTCTATCATCTACAAGTTCAAGTGAATACTAAGTATACGACACAGAAATAGATGTTCAAGAAAACTCAATCGAAGGTGAAAAAATTGTCGCATGGAATTAACTCTTCACTAAGGCCAAATCATGTACAAACAACTAGAGAGTAATCCTAATTCCTAAAGTGTCATCCCGCAAACCACCTGAGTAATCAATCAGTATACAGAGCTAAAAGCTCCCTTCCCACATTGTCCAACTGAGATTTGGAGGATTTCTTTGTCAGCTTGGCTTTGCCTGCAACATAGACGACGTGGCACCTAGAACAACCAAACAGTGGAATCTAAAACTGTCATTAAGGTAAAAAAAAATGGTAATACCATCATATGAAATGCTCTAGTGCTAAGAAACATACCAGATGCCAATTCTTGCTCAAAGGTTGCACCACTACCTGGATCTCTCGCACATTGCGTAGGGATGGAAAGTGAGGAAAGCAGAAAATTCTCTTTTTGAAATCATCTTTATCTATTCTCCGAATATATGAACCCCAAGAAGAATTACCCTCTCTTCCAGTATCTTTCAAGAAGAAGAGAATGGGCTTTTTACAAATAGATTTGGATGGCTCCCTAGCATCAAAATCAAATTCATTCTTATGACTAATACCATTCCAAGCAGAGTAGGTTCGTTCAGAGCGCTCCAGCTCACGGGGAAAAACAATGTTAGGCAAGACTTGGATGGCATAACCAAGTGACACTGAAAATGTTAGATGCCGAGTATGGTCATAACATATTGAACGTTGCAAAAAGCTTCTGGGATCGGCTCTCATGGCCTTTGTAAAAAGTTTCAGGCTATCCAAAGAGTTCATGCCAGGATAAAAGGGATTAACAGCTTCAACATGATGAATTGACACAAATGGTGTTATCGGGTGAGAGGATAAAAGGCCATGAGCATCACCCTTTATATCCCACTGAAAGATTAAAAAACAAAAATTAATTCTGATAAGTTACAAATTCTGTGTGATGAAACAACTGGACAAAAATCATGTAATACATCTAACCAAAATATTCCTCTCTAAAAATAGAAAGAATAAACAATGTGATTGAAATAAAATGGAGGAAGGAAGATGGACATGGCTCAACAAAATACCTGGTGAAAACCATGCTCCCAGGTCAGCGGAATGCCAAGTTCAGTGATGCAGGCATGCAGTCGATCATCACTTCCATAAAGCTTGGGATACCTCTCAATGCATTCATCAAGAGTCTCTGAGAGAGCCTTTGCAAGTGGATGACTTATTGCAATCCCACCACCACCATAGGCCATTGAGTGACTAAAATAGGTATTTGCTGAATGGCTCTCCGAGGGGCTACCTATGTAAACCATTTCAGAGGAATCATACTTGCCGAGAATGTCAACCAGGTTATTCACATTGAAGATGGTATCATCATCACAGAGGACAAACCAACGCACATCTGAGAGGCCAAGGCGAAAGCTTTCTCTGACAATGCGAGAAATCCGGAGGCCAGAAGGGTGACCTATGGGATTAGTGTAGCGGAAATATGAGGTGTCCTCAGAAATCATGATAGGGGGCAATGAATCATCACCATGTTCTTTAATCACTTGTTCCTCTAACCACACATGACCACGCATGTCATTAGGACGCCACCACAGTCTCACGTATTCCTTCCTCCGTTTCCAAAGTTGTGATGATCCTGCTATGCCAAAAACAATATGTTGAAGTGACAAGCCTTCCTGTTCAATGATACTGCTACCATTGTGAAGATGATCTTCCATGGTCCCAAATTGGAGAGCAGGTGGAGGTGTTACTGTTGCAAAGCGATGAGGAATGCACTTCTTCCAAGGGAAAAGGCGGGGGCTACCTTCCCAGTCCTTTAAGTGATAAAAGCAACAGGTAGTTGCATCAGAGAAGACAAGGGAAAGCCAAGCAGTGGTAGACATGAGAAGTGCTGCTATGGCAACAGACCAGGTACTAGCACGGATTTGGCGCCATTGACGACTTGCAGGTCGACCAGGAGGCAAAGGAGAGAGACGGGAATTCTTGTCATGGTCATGATAGGATGACATAACTGATTTCAATGTTTGAGGCATCATCACCATCACTCCAATGTGCATGTCTGCCTCCCACCACCAGGAGGGAGAGATAACAAAAAGGCCAAAGGATAAAACTATACAGAGGAGTTTCAGATCAACAGCAATAGAAACACACACCCGAATCAAACTTCTTCAAACCTAACAAAATGAGAAAATAGACAGGAAAATGTTACAATCAGTATATAGGCAACTAAACGCAACATGGCAAAAATATAAACTAGTAGGATGTAATGAAAGCCAAACACAACTTGTAAACAATTTGATACATGACATTCGTAGGATATCAAAACAGATTATGAACTTAAACTAAATAGTTAGTATTGATTATCAAATTGCAATTTTTTTAGCCTTGTAAAGCATTCATTTTATTTTCAACACATTTCACCTTATTCACTAATAATAAATAAATGATAAAAAGGATTTTGATCAAATGGATTATGCTGAACTCTTGATTTCTCATGTTTATTAACCACAAGATGATAATTCTATTAGTAAAATGTCTCTGAGAAACTTGTGTGAGAACCACTAGTCAATCTGAAGGCAAAATATTGAATCAGCCAGCTATATGTGTTACTTTGAATACTTACCAAATTATTCTGCTATAGTAATAGATCACATCAGAGTGAGCACTCAAAGTTCTAAGCCTTCAACTGTCTGCAATTCCACAACAGATACATTAATATTTCCTTGCGAAAGAGAAACCAAAATTTCAAGGAAGTATCATGTTTTAGAATTTGTGCTGTATTGGTAATTCTAAGGCTTGTTTCCAAGTCTTTAACTCTTTTTTTCACTTCTTCTCTTGACCAAGGACAACAGTTGTTAAACAATTCATGTGGAAAGTTTACCCAGTATGGCACTTGGAAGTTGATCTTTCCATAAACTATGCCCAAATTAATTACCAAAAGCAGTAAGGTCTAGTTAACAAGTCTGCATACAGGCAGGCAGAGAAACTTTTTTCTGTTTAATTTTTTTGTCCAATTTCCCCCTTAAAAACTAGTAACATGAATTAAACTAAGCACATGTTCTTCCAATAACAAAAGAAAATACATCAACGTGAAGCTACAACCCTCAAATAACCACTCTGGACCATTAAGAAAGTGTTAACAAGTGATTAGTAAAAGCCGAAAGTTCAAATATTAAAAGCATGTCCATTAAGAATAATTATCACATAGAAAAGGAAAGCAAGTACTAAAACAGACTTTGTGAACAGATCCAGAAGAAGAAAAACATAGTAGTATTGCCACCTAGTTATGCAATCACTAATAATTTCTACATTTAGAAGTTTCAATTTGAACAACCAAAACCTATATAACAATTGTACATAACCTAGTTAAGCCACCTCAGATCATTGCTTCTCAATCAAAAGAGAAGGAAATAGGTTAAAGACGAAAAGGGTATTCCATTTATTATAGACATTCTATTTTGGGTTATATTCAAATCCTTAGGTTTTCATGATTAAGGCATTAATATAGTTTATTTTTACACTATCCATAAGTACTTTCTAACTAATTGACTAAAAAATACCATAAATCTATTCCAAAGCAGAAAGCTAAAAGCACAAAATCAGGGTGCTGCAATACAGAAACTTTATCTCGGTCAAATCACATCAGAAGGAGCATAGAGGTGAGGTGCATCTATTAATTCCCAAAACAGAAACCCCAAAGTGCAGCACATCAACATCACAAGTCAAGATGGAGCATACAGAGGTGGCAAGATGGGTTCTTGACATTTGGGCATTTCTTCGAACAGGTAAGGAGCAGCGAAGCAAAAGCGAGCCATTACCTGACTGAGAAACTGTGGTGAAGAGGGTGGTGATGGGCTTGAAGTTGGTTCTCAAGTGAAACCTGCAGCAGCAAGGGGAGGCTGATCGGTGTTGGGTACTTAAAAGTTAGAACTAATAAAGCAACCCATTTGATTTGCTACATTTTAGTTAGTATCTATCTTCTGCATCTCATCATCATATTGTTTTGGACAACGGAGATCAGAATCTCGTTCAGGTGATGCATCCAGCAAATCATACCAAAATCAATAATTGCACTCTTTCACTCCACAATTTTAAAATTTTAACAAGAGGTGTAATCATCACAAATACTGTGCTATTATCATACAGTCATTTTTTATTCATTAAAATATGATTTAGTTAGTGTATGCATTTTTTTCTTAATTCATTCAATTAATTTCTATGGTTCTTATATTTTAACTTATTAATATGTGAATTCCTAAGAAATAAAAATTAATGATATGAAATTATAAAATCTGTATTCGAAATAAAATTTTAAGAGCAAAAACTGAAATCCCTAATTTACAGTAATTTCAAGTACAGCACACCAAAGAAACAAAACTGAAATAAGTGAAAAATTATAAAAACTAAAATTTACCTTAAACCTTAAAATATTTGAGTCGTCCAGTCAGTGCACACACACAAATTTATAAATAATTTTTTTTATTATTATTAAAAATAGATGCCAAAATAGCAGTTAAAAAATTTGTACGTTTTATGAGTTTTTCAAAATCATTCACATTCAGGCAGCCGTTGGTTTTAGCAGATTCAATTCAGGCTATGTTTGTCAATTCCGCTTTTGAAATTTAAAATGATTACCATCTCACCCTCCCTTCAAAGTTCAAAAGAAGAACATGAAGCATTCATTAGATTACCTTGTGATTGTGACTTGTGGTGGCTGCAAATGCAATGGTGCACTATGATAGGAAGGAAGTATGAGGAGCGAAGAAGAAGGCTTTATTGAATATTCTGTTTGTTCGTGTTGATTAAGCAAATGGGAAGGGAAATTGAAGAGCGGAGCAGGTGGCTGCCTCTGCTCTGCCTCACACAAGTAACCGTTACGTTGCCACTCCCTTTAGTAGAACGGACAGTCACAGACTCACAGTTGACCAATGCAACCAACCACAACACTTCTTTGTAAATAGTACAGTACTTCTTTAATTTGAAAATAATTCCCGTGCAAGATTTTATATAAAAAAATGGATAAACCTCATATTATTCTTTGACTTTACTTTGTTAGTGTCCCACATATTTCAAAATGTATTTGTTATTCATTCATTCCCTTTAGTCAAAAAAATGGTAGAGGATGTAAAAGAGTCCGTTAATATGTAATGTGATTTTTAAATTAGTCCATATTAAAAATCATTCACATTAGTTTATAAAATGATCTTATGCATCTAAAAAGACAAATTCTTTGTCATATTATGGAAAATAGGATCTTGTTACTTGTATTCAACATATATTTTTGTCAGATCTAATTAATGATAGTGTGGTTTATAGCTTGAAATAATTATTTTTTATATATTTATAAAATTAATAACAATAAATAAATGATGTATGATTTACAAAGCATATTGGATGAAGGTGATTTAAAATCAATTCTACTCATCATCTTCCTCTTCTGTTCGAGCCGGAAACAACCACATCATGGTGGGGCTAGCTCTCCCAGCGGAGATTTTTTCCATTCACAAGACTTTTTTTTTTGGTCAAATTCCATTTACAAGACTTGAACTCGAGACCTTGCTTAAGGGAAATCAAGTATGTACCATTTGAACCAACCCCCGTTGGTCCAATATTCCTTAAGTGATATACATGTTCATGTAAAAAACGATGTTATATAATTTTTACATCTCTCAATAAGCTAACAATCTATTGAAGGGAAATGCATGATCAAGTGTTCAATTTTAAATAGAAGTACGTGTTTTAGAAAATCCATGGGCATGTTCACTAAAATCTATTGTATCTAACAACAATATTATTTACTTTTAAAGAACTGGTATACAAGCATACACATACTAGTTTATGAGAATATATAATTTGATGGACTCGATCAACATCTAATTTTAAAAATTTGATTGGCGGTTACATTTTAGAGATAACACTTGGAAAAAAGAAATTATAGTAAGTTTTACTATTTTTAAGTTGTTTCAATGTTAAATTTGTTGTTTATTGAGAGATTAAATTATATAATCTCATTTTCTAGATGAATATAAAAACCACTTAAAACATTGAATTTAGTAAAGACGATTTTAACAAATTCTTAAAGAATATTAAATTTTATTTATTTAATCAACAAAATAAAGACACTGAACTTTCTTTTAAAAAAATATATTTTACTTTCAACAAATATAAGTTTATGTTATTATATCATCTTCTAGTTACATTAATAATTCTTATTCAATTTAGTAAAAAATATAAATAAGTAAAATAAAATTAAGAAAAGTTAATATCTTTTCATTTTTTAAAAAATAAATTGTTAACACACTCTCATTTATTTTTTTCAATAGAGTATTTCAGGAAGTTATGTTAGCATTTCTCAAATCAAAATTTCTAAATAAGTATTTTAAAATAAAATAAATAGTGGATGCATGTCGAGGGAATGACAGGCTTTCTTAGATGCACCTAATAATAATAATAATAATCAAAATTTACCAAAAAAACCTAATAATAATCAAATTATTTAAAACCTTAATCCTCTTCAAACTTAGCTTCTTTAAAAATTTTGAAACGAAAATAATTGTCCATTTAGGTTTTTGTTGTTCTTAATGTTATTTTCAAACTTTTTGAAATTAATTTATGACTATAACATTATAATAATTTTCAAGGAATTTCCAAAAAATAGTAATTCACCTATAATGCGTGTGACTGGTATTTCATCTACACCGTTGGAATTTTTTATCATTAAATCAACATTTGGTGTTTAACACTCCTTCATAGGTACGTTTTTACATGACCCTATGCTACACGGACCCCTATATTAATGTCAGCATGGTATTTATGTGCTATGTGTTCTGTTGCATTTCTTGTTTGTGCTACATAGCATAAGTATATCTTAGGGTGCCACAGTTGAAGTAACTTTGTCTCTCTTTAAGGTTAAGGATTGTTTTCATTTTTGAGTTATTTCAAAAGTGGGGGGAGCCTTATGACCCTATGCTAGACCGTCCCCTATGTTAATGTGCTATTGTGTTATGTTGCATTTACTTCTCGTTTGTAATATATAAGCTAATGTGCGTGCACAAGGATGAGCTTAGCCTAGTGCAAATCCTCCAATTTACCCCCTTGCACCCATTATAATGGTGGGTCATCACCCATCCTTGTCTTGTGGACGCAAACTCAACCTCTCGTTAGCTTGTTTGAAAATCATTAAATATGTTACCTTATATACTCTCATAAAGCTCCCTCCATAAGCAATGTGGGATTTGAAAATAAAACAAACTTTTGAAATAACTCAAAAATAACAACATGACATGTATTTGACAAGGCCACGTCCGTAACTGGCCCAATTCCAGTGCAAGTGCTAGATACTCCATTAGCTCTGAAAGACCTATGTATAGTGATCATTAATATCAACATTGTTGTCTAGTGTTGTGTATTACTTTCCCTTTATTAGCAATTTGGAGGTAGTTTGTGTTTGATTTCTATTAAAATCACGTTTTAAACGTGGATCTAGACTAATAATACTGAGAGTAGTTTCTGTCTGAGATCCCATGTAAACCAAACACATCAGTAGTATGACTTGCCAACAATACCCCCCAAAACAAAACCCAAAAAGAATAGTTGTTTGAAATTCATTTTGCAGTACACGTTTAATCCCATACAGAAAGCTTCAACTTTCACATTAACACTATAGGAGTTTCAGAGCTACAAGCTCGTAGATTGAGACAGCTTTGGAGGACAGAAAATCAATAAAACTAGAATGTGGTATGATAAAATGTTACTGAAGACCATAAACAAGCAAAGCTCCAACTGCACCAACACCAGCCACAAGTGCAATAATAACTGAAATAGGGGGCAAGCCCCCACCAATAGCTTTTCCTGTGTTAACATCATATGGAGCAAACCTCTTCTTAGGTGCTTGACATTGGGGGCAGCCATATGTGTCCGGCTGCAAAAAGATAAACAAAGGGAGAATGACAAAACCAGTCAGCATGTTGATAAGTCCAGTAAATCAAACCTGTATATGCTAGCCTTACCTGTTCAGCAAAAGGTTTCTGTAAGGTGTATATGTATCCACAATCAAGGCAAATGTGAGTAGCTCTAGCCTGCATCATGGTGCATTTAATTAACCATTGAATGTAAAATGGACATAACATCATATTTAATATTTAGCTTAGAAGACAAATAAATATAAGGAAAATAAGTCACTCTAAAATGATTCTTGCCTTTTGAGCCTCAGTCAGTTTTCTTCCAAAACGAGGAGGAGCAGGACGCTTTGGGAGCCTTTTAACATCTACCTCAGCTCCTCTTCATAACAAAAATGTAAAGATATTTAAGGTCTTAAGTCTTTACGGCTGTTGAGTAAATAATAGAATAAATGACACAATCTCATTAACATTAGAGAGACTTTACCCTATGCATCATATATCATTGACACGAACTAATGAACAAACTAAGAGTTCGTTCGTTAAGTAGAATTGATTTTGATAGAAGTACAAAATCAATGGCGCCTAAAAATGAATGATTGTGATTTAGATTTACAAACATGTTAGATGAAAGTGATTTAAAATCAATTCCCGTAAAATTAATTATGACTATGCCCAACTAACAACCAAACAAGCACTAAAGTGCCACAATAATTTTCATGGAGAACATTCTATTGAATTGTATGCTAAACTTATTAGCATTGCTTTTAGTTTCTTTTCTTTTTTTCATCTCTTTCCCCTTTACCAGATAGGATGCAGACTTCAGTGATATAACAACAACAGAATATATCAGCAACCAATCTCCTAGAGAATTGAATGCAATCAAGAAAATGGAACAAAGCTTGATACAAAAGGCAATAAAATAAAATTAAGAGAACCTGCTGACAACAAAGTAGACAGAGTCTGGCTTTGCTTGGATTGCAGTTTTAGTGAATCCAAGCTTATCCGCTGGCCACAATTCATCCCCAAAGAAACTGCTAGTATAAAGGACTTGGTCCCCTGCCTTTAACCCTGCTCTTGCAGCATTCCCCCCACCATCAACAGCCTAGAGAACATAACTAGTATCCATGAAATCATTCCCTTCAAACTAGACAATATACAATATTGAATAAAGGAAACAAAAAATAGAAAGTTTTTATTGGAGTGTGTAACATTTAATATTACAAATGCAATCAATACCATGATTTCTAATAAAAATATTCTATATATGAATTCTTAACTAGTGCCTAGTTAACAGGTTGTTGAATAAATATGAATTAGGGAGGAGAAAGTGAGCAAGATACTGACAGTGATGACAACACCACCACCAGGCTTTTGGCCTAAGGTGAGGCCAAGTGGCTTATCAACTTCGGCCTCAATTGTCTTTGAAGCCCCAGCAGTTCTTGCTGTGATCTCAAGTCTCCTTCTAGCAATGGAGGAACCATTCTTGTTCTCACCTAAGAAGGAATCTGAAACACCCCTCTTAGCTTCATGAAGTGAGAGGCCTTGCAAAGATGTTTTCTGCAGACACAATAAAGAGTAAAGACCCGTTTCTAAATTCCAATTGGTAATTAATCTGTAACAAACAATCAAAGAACAGTACCTGGCAATGAGGAAGAGTGAGTGTCTTGAAAGGTGTGAGGGGAGTGTGACAGTTTTTAATGCAGTGGTTGCTCCTAGTGGTGAAGGTGGCAGAGCATGAAGAGGAGGAACCTCCTGCAACCACAGCTGACATGGTTCCGGCAAGACTTTGTGGATAGGAATTCACCACCAAACAAAACACTTGCTCGTTCTCAACACACCAAAGCAAAGGGACTTTTTCTTTTCTTTTATTTTCCAAAAAAAATGTGTGCTTGTGGTAGCCACTCGCCGGGTTGAGTTGGTGTTCACTGTTCAGAGAAAATACTATTTTTTTTTTAATTTTCAAAAGAAAGATAATATTTGTCTGGTGGTGGAGATGAAGACACCAAAGATGGCCACTGAGGTGATGTAAGTGAAAATTGTTGATATTGCAGTACCCCAGTTAAAATAAATAAAAGCCCTATATTCTAAATAGCTCAAAAACAGACCCTTTTTGCTAAATAAAACGAATGTAGACCCTTTTTGCTAAATAGTGAAAAAAAGGTCCATATATGGAACTGGGGTTTCTTGCTTTTGCTTGGTAGAGAAGTTGAAGAAGAGAGAGAGAAAGAGAGTATGGAGGAAGTGTCAAAGAGCATAGCACACCAAATCGGAGGGGTCAATAATGATGCTCTGCGGTTCGGACTTCAAGGGGTCAAGAGCGACATCGTTGGTTCTCACCCTCTCCAATCCGCACAGGAATCTGTAATCGCTTTCTCTTAACTTGCTGTTTTGGGGTTTTTGTGTTTCAAATTTCAAGTGTGAATCTTGCTGGGCACAGCTTGAACATTTTTGCTATTTCCCCTTTTTATTAGTATCCCTTTGATTGAAATCAATAAAAAGAGCATTTTTCCTTTGCCAAGTTTTCTGATTTTGAAGAAATCTAAAGTTTATTGTAATGAATGAAGCTGGTGTTTTTACTCGAAATTGTTTTGGAATCAGATTCAGGTCTGTCTTCTGGTCGACTCATGAATTATTTTGCTTTTCTTTGTTGTTTTTAGGCAAGCAGGACAAATGAAGTGATGAAGAGGCAATGTATGGTCAATTTGTATGGAACTGCTTTTCCATTGAAGATGGACCTTGATAGGCAAATACTATCTCGGTATTCTTTTTTTCTGAACCCTCTCCTGTATATTTTGAATAATCAGTAGTCTTCTGAATGTTTTGATTTTGAAACTGTCATAGTGGCTGTGGCATTTGTGCAAGGTTTCACCATGACATATGGGTTTGTATTAGTAGCTTTTCTGAACCTATTTACATTTGTATAATACAAATTTGTGGTACATGCATTGATATGCATAAACATAAGATATAGGTTATAGGTCAACATAACATAGTGATATATAGTAAGAATTTGTATGCACTATGCATGTGAAAACAACTAATACCATGTGAATAAGGGTGATTAAGCCTTCGGTTGATTCATGTGGTTTGGTGAGCAGAACTTAATTTTAGTAAAGAATCCTCTGTTAGATTCTCAACACAGTGAAAATTAAAATACATAATTAACTTGAAAATGTACTGTGTTCTCTGTTGTATTATATATGACTGGGATAAGGGTTGTGTTTAGGTAAAAGTTAGATATGCAAAACACTATGGAAAGAGAACCTCAGAGAAAAGGAAATCAATGATCCAAAATCTTTTAAGTTATGGGTGAAATGATGGATGGAAAATTTCAGCCATGATTTAAATTCAGTGAGCATTCTTCGATGCACCCTTTTTCGTTATGCAAATAACACTGCTTAATTTTATGGCTTCTCCTTCTCTTTGGTTCTCTGCACATCCCTGGAACTACCCATAGAAAATCCTGGTCCATCCAGAGCACATGTTTAATTTGACAGGCTAAGTAAAGCAAAGCCTACTAAACTACTCATTTTAGGCTGATGGAGACCCACTGGACACCTGTGTATGAAAAGTTCTTAGTTCCTGCTGTTTAATGCTATAAACTTGAACCCAAGGCACTGGGATAGACATTTCAAAAGAAGTTTGATAGAGCGCAGTGAGATAGACATGGCCACCACAACATAGGATAATACACATGGGGAGAAAGGGGTTTGATTGACTTCTCTATATCATAGGCTACTTTTCTATTTAGTTTTGTTTTTATCCTCCTTGCACCCTCCTTCTTATGTATTATGTTATGGTGGTGGTTTTATTTTGATTTATTTACATATTGTGGATGTAAATTGCTATTGTTCCTTGTAGATTCCAGAGGCCTCCAGGAGCAATTTCTTCTTCTATGCTGGGTTTGGAGGCATTTACAGGAAGACTTGATGACTTTGGTTTTGAGGATTATTTAAATGGTAATGATATGGATTTTGCCTTTATATTGGTATTACTGATTTTTTTTCTTAATTTACTACCAAGTTGTTGTTTGTACCTTCTTTCTCTCCGTATTTCATTTTTGTTATTGTTGCCTTCAGACCCTCGTGAATCAGAGACTTTCCGGCCATTGGACATGCATCATGGGATGGAAGTTCGCCTTGGCCTATCTAAGGGGCCAGTCTGCCCAAGTTTTATATAATTGAAGCATCTCGTTATTAATTATAGGGAAATGCCTCAAGGAACCTGCACTTTTATTTGTTGTATTTTCCTATGCTAAGAATGCTATCCTGTCAATCTTATGGTCAGTATAAACATTGCATGCCATTACAAGTGAAACGGATTTTGTTAATGTTTGTATTTTATAATTTTATTTTATGCATTTGACTTGAGCTTCTTACCAGTGTGGAATGCATTTTTTTTTTAGGATATGTTTGCGAGTTAGGAAATGAAGGGAAATGGAAGGGAAAGGTTTATAGGAAATCTTTCCCTCTCTTATGTCTGTGAGTGTAGTTAGATTATTATAAAGCTTTAGCCCCGCCTCCCTTTTCCTCTTAATCCTTCCATGTCCCTTCCTTTCCCCTTCTTTCAAACTCACAAACATACCCTTAAAGCAGAGTTATCAATCGCGGATAGTGGCACGTAGCGGCCGACCCCCAAACAATACCTAAGTCCCAAACAATACCGCTATAGCGGCCGCTATAACAGCTATAGCATAGCGGGAAACTATGAGGTTTTGTATAGTGGCAGGGGGCCGCTCCGCACTGCTACGCTATAGCGCGCTATTGACTAGTATGCCTTAAAGAATTGAAGAATGAACCTAAGTGTATGTTTGTGAGTGAGAGGATAAAGGAAAATGAATGGGAGGGGGAGGTTTATACTAAACTCTTTTCTCATTTGTGTTTGTGAGTGTAATTAAGATAAAAAAGCTCTCTACCCTCCCTTCCCTTCTTAATTCTTTCCTTTCCCTTTCTTTCCCATTCACTCCAAGCTTGCAAACACACCATAACAGGTTCCAATTTTAAACTTCAAAAATATTGCATATAGTATGTGCCTATGTGGAAAGGGGGTTTACTGTCACCTATTTTGTTGTATGCATGGAGTGGTTGAGGAATGTCTTACATCTTTTCAGTTTTTACCAGGATGGGAAGGCCTTTGCAAAATTAATGACAAATTGCTTGTGCGATTTACAAAATGCTATTGCTACGAACATATCCAATGGGCACATAAGAGTAACAAGCCTTGAAATGTAAATTTTTGCAAGAGTATATAATAAACCCTGCAAGGAAAACTGAACACAAACATGATGCGGAAAAAGGATTACCATATGGTGGGTCAATTATAGTGAAGCTTGATTTGCTTTACATGGGGTGTTATGTGATGGTTATCTTTGACTCTATATCCCTGAAAAAAATCGAAAAGGAAGCAATGCGACAACGCTTTAGTGCCTGTCACATTGTAAAATTATGATTTTATGGAATTGATTTTAAATTACTTTCATCCAACGTGTTTCGTAAAACGTGTATCAATTATTTCAACTGCTGATTTCTAGAATTAATTCTACTTAACTATAAACCAAACGAGCACGTAGATTTCCTTCCATACATACTTAGAATGCGATGTGTGATGTGTATGAGTGTTGTGTTGTTGGCAGTTGCATCAAGGCTTTTTCCAAATTTCTCCTACACATCCATTTCCTCTTTTTTAAGTCACTTACCTTGATACACTTACTCTATAGTATCTAGAAATTAATTTCCGGTAGCAATAAAAAAAAAAACATAGAAAGCATGGTGATGACAAGGAGGAAAGAGAAAGGGAAGCTTGACTTTCAGGAGTCAAAATAGTTGGTGAAAATAAACACATTCCACGCAATTTCGTTGTTGGAATGGTTTGATATATGGTTATTATCCGAGGAGAAGAAGAGTGAAGAACTTAGGTTTGCCACTGCACAAGTTAAAGCTGATTCGCGCTATCCGATCCGATGCGGCTAGTGGATTTTGTGTGTTGGGTTGAAAATCTAGAAGTTTTTCAGACTTATAAAATAAAGACTCATTGGAGTTAAGACTTTCACCTACTAACTCAACCGCCTTCTCCATCTTTCACCTCCTATGGTCACCCCCTTCATGCTCTCTTTTTCCCCTCTTCCTCTGACGCCCTATTGGCACGGGCTCAACTGTGTGGCTCTGATTTGGGTTAACAAAGTCTTCATCTTATGTTCCATCAGCCTCTATGCATTTCCGCAGACCCGAATAGTTGGGTAGGCCAGATAAAGAAATAAGAAGAAGTAAAAAAAGGAGGCAGTGAGAAAAAAGAAGAAAATATTATGTTCGCTCTTGTAGTTAGCGGTTGATTCCGAGGTTTAGGTGGTCGTGGAGTTTTTAGATTTGTTAAGTTTTGTTTATTTTCAAATTTTCTGGTTATGTTTAATGTTTACTGCTCTTTATCTGATTTTATGTATTGGAGTGAGCATGTATGTGTTTTGTAAGTTTTATTTGTTGGAACATTGCAGTATCACTCTTTGTTTCTGATGTAAGTGTCGTTTGACTATTGTTAATTCAATCACCTTCGACCAAAAAATAAATAAATAAATGCTCAAGTCCTACATTTTTATGGACTTTTCACGGGTAGCCTTTTTTTATGTGTTTTGTGGGTTGTCTGGTCTTTTTCCAAGTGTTATCAGGTCGGACTTTTAAGCCTATGAATTATTTGGGCTTTAAAATAAAAATTTGAACCCTACATTTTTTGGGGTTGAACTAGTCGGCTCTACTCTACCAGGAACACTGCAGCAAGTGATATATGGGATTGTTTGACAAAAAAAAAAAATCAGTGATGTATGAGATTGGAAGAGGTGGTGAAGTTTGACGTGAAGAATAGCACCACCAAGGTGAGGTTTTAGGAGAAAGAACGGGGGAGGAAGGGAAAGCTCGCCATTGCAGCATTGTATATCATAGTAATTTTAGATTATTTTAAAATGAAATTTGACCAAAATATTAAAGCACTAAAAGCAAAACTCCAGCTTTTAACATGATCAAGTAACTGGTAATTTATATTAGTCATTCTTTATTTTAATAATATATCTGTCAATTGTGGTGATTTATGTACCGGTACATCATTCCCGCAGTAATATACTATAATCAACACCAGGATTATATTTGTTTTAATAGACCGAGTTGTCTATTTTACCATAAAATTATCGATACCATTTTTTCCTTTTTGACCAAGTTCGCATATAACTCCAGAAAGCACAAAGTTATTTTATAAGTAGTTCTCAAAACAAACCTATTTTAACAATTAATTTTAAAATGTAAGCATAATATATATATATATAATTAGTATAGTTTATAAATTAACGGGGCAAACGCCCAGCACGTGACGAGATTTATATATACATATTTTTTTTGGTCGAGAGACTATGATTTATATTTAAATAAATCAGAAGTAGCCAGTTGTGCTGTTCTGGTAATGAGTCCTGGGTCGGACATAAACTTCGCTTTTGTGGGCCACAGAATCGGCCCAGAACACATACACAAGTGAAGCGAGCAAATTACACGAAGAATTGGTTGAGTGGAGCAAGATAGGGTCTGGTATTAGGTTTGAACCCTCACTCATGAGAAATTATTAGATGGTTTCAGACCATCATGTTATTTATGGTCCCGACCAATTAACATTTGACACATAAGCAAAAGTGGTCGGGACTAAAAATAAATTCATGGTCGGACCATGAATTTTGCTTATGTGTCAAATGTTAATTGGTCGGATCATGGATGACAGGGTGGTCCGGACCATGTAATAATTTTTCCCCACTGGTTCCCTTGGGGTGTGAGGTAAAATGTAAGTACTTGCTTATAAACTAGTAGACTTTTCCAGCCTTGGAATGATGCACCATCCCTCACACTAAATTTAATGTCATAAAAAAATTGCATGAGATTATTGTTACACGTGGTGATGTAGCTTGGTGATGTAGCGCGTTTGTTTTCCCCTCTCTCTCACAAATCACAATCACTGCCCTTTCTACCAACTTTACTCCTTCACATTCACATTCACAGTCACAGCACACAGATAATGGAGAGAAAGATTCTGGTTGTGTGCACCGTCACCGTTGTGGCCTTCTTGGGGCTGTTATCTGCTGCAACTGGTTTTGCTGCAGAGGCTACTAGGATTAAGGTTGGTCCTCAAGTGTCTCTGCTCTGTTTTGTGCTTCATGCTTCTTACTTTAACCCTCTATTTTGTTTCTCTTTCCTCTATTCCTTTTGAAGCCCTGAAAGTGGAGTGGAGTGAAGGGAGGTGAGTGAGAGTGACTCTTTTGCTTAGTTCTCGTGGTTTTATTGACTGGGGAGTGTTGGATTGGATTCAATACCTGTGATTAGGACAGGATGCTGGGATTTTTACCATGATTCTTTTGGTGGAAGGAACAGTAGTGGAAAAAGATTATGCACTTTGCCTAAGAAAATTTAGCATCCCGTTCCTTTTTAGTTGATTATGCACTTTCCAAGTTCACTGTTGTTTTGTTGTGTCTACATTCCGCAAAAATGAAAGCTTGGGTGATAACTATCACTCTCCAACTTGTGCAGGGATCACAGATTCAGTTTGTTTCTCCTACTCAATGCGCGTATCCCCGAAGTCCGGCTCTGCTTCTTGGTTTAACTGCAGCGCTGGCTCTTGCAATTTCACAAATAGTCTTAAATGTTTCAGCTGGGTGTATTTGTTGCAGAAAAAGCCCTCAAATCCCAGATTCCAATTGGAGGCGGGCTCTTATCAGCTTTGTTTTATCCTGGTAATTTTCACTTTGTAATCTATACCTGCTTTATGCTTGTTTAACCCTGCTGGTGTAATTAGAGTTGAGTTAGGCTAAGGCTGGTGTCATCTTGTTGTGTGGATTTAACTTCATTCTTCTAAAGAGGATTTGGCTTTATAGTCTTTTCCCCCTTGGTGCTTAGATATGTCATTTTATTTGCAATGTTCTGAAAGAGACATGAACAACAGCATGACACATACTTTGATATCAAAGATGGATTGCTTGAGAAGGGATTTGAATTTAAGATATTCTTCAAAGGAGAGGTGTGAATGTGATTACCATTAATCTGTATGTGACCTAGGAAATAGGCTAACAAATATGTGATACATGAAAATCAACTGTAACAGGTTCATAGAATGGATAGTGTGTTGGTAACAGTAATGTCAATCAGCACAAAATTTATGTGCATGTCAATTCAATATTTTTTGTAAAAAACTTGTAAATTCTTATTGAGTTTGTAAATTTTTGCTAAGTTTGTTTGATAAATTTATTAAGTTTGCAATTTTTTATTGTCAAAGAAACACAAATGAAATCTGATCCTCTTTATGGCCATCTTTGTAGTGTTAGACTAGGGGATATATTGGAGGTGCAAGCACCTTGTAGGGGATGATGGGAATAGGTTATGGAGGATCAAACCCCCGACATCATCACCACACCCTTAGGCAACAAGCTTATTTGTCCAGTAGGTTTTGCAAATTCTACTTATGTGGTTTAAACCTCTTTTCAACAGGTTCACATTTGTCATTGCATTTGTCCTTTTGCTAACTGGTGCTGCCCTTAATGATCAACATAGTGTAGAGAGCATGTACTTTGGCAACCACTACTGCTATGTTGTGAGACGTGGAGTTTTTGCAGGGGGTGCAATTTTAGCCCTTGCGAGTGTTGCATTTGGAATTGTTTATTACCTTGCTTTGGCAGCAGGGAAGAATCGTAGCAATCATTGGGGTGATTCTTCATATCCTAATCAAGGGGGCATAGCCATGAGGCAACCACAGATCCCACCCCAGACTACTCAAGATCCAGTATTTGTACACGAAGACACATATATGAGACGACAGTTGACATGATCGGTCCAATATTTATGATGCATCACTCAGTTCCCCAAGATTAATTGGCTAAGTGATAGCAGAATGTATGAGTAAAGAGATGTAGTAATCTTTTATCTATTTGAGTCTGTAGATAATGTATGAGTAAAGGGATGTAGTAATCTTTTATCTATTTGAGACTAGAGATAATCTGAAAGTATCTTAAAAGATGTATGAAATTGTGATAACAGAATGAATGTATAAAACCAAATCTCCAGTTAGGGCCCTTGTCAATGATATTGATGTTTAAAGATGAATCTCTGAAAATTATCTTGTGAAAAAAAAAATCAACTGTAAGAAAACATCTTTGAAGATGTATGAAATTGTGATAAACTGAATGTATAAAACAAATTTCCAGTTATGCCCCTTATTTTAAAGATAAATCTCTGAAAATTATCTTGTGCAAGAAAACTACTTCTGCTGTGCTCTTTATAGTATCTTAAAAGATGTATGAAATTTGTGATAACAGAATGAATGTATAAAACCAAATCTTCAGTTAGGGCCCTTGTCAATGATATTGATGTTTAAAGATGAATCTCTGAAAATTATCTTGTGAAAAAAAAATCATGTAAGAAAACATCTTTAAAGGTGTATGAAATTCAGTGTTATCAAAAGGCGGTTATGGCGCCGCATAACGGCACCATAAAGGCATGGCGCCAGCCGCCGCAATACGTTATGGTCGTTTGGCCTCTGTATGGCGTGCATCTGCCATTTTGGATGGCGTGCATCTGCCATTTTGGATATCGCGGCCGTTATGGCGGTAACGGCGTGGTGCCGAATGGCGGACGTAGCGCCTATTTTGGTTTTTTTTTTTTCATTTTTTCCGGGTTTGGGCCCGGGTCGACCCGGTTTCCTCCCATTTTCCCCAACCCTTTCTGGTTCGAGACCTAAATCTACTGCACGAAAACCCTCACACACTTGGTCTCCTCCCTGAGTCGTCCACTGTGCGCCACCTCCGACGAGTTCTGCCGGCGCCACCGCTGCCTCCAACGCGACCACCACCGTCTGCGACAGGTTCTGCAGCAGTCCTCATCCTTTTTTTTCTCTTCTCCGCACGGTTCAGGTTCTGCAGCAGCCCCCATCCTTCTTCTTCTTCTTCTCTTCTCCGCGGGAGCACAACAGAAGCACCTTCTCCTACTCAAGGATTTTTAAATGAGCAACATCACCATGTGGAAATTAATTATGCAGACATTATTAATGATGAAGAGGAGGATTAAACAAAAACAGTTTTAGGACTTGTCATTTGTGTTTTACTGTTTCTTAACATTGTTTCTTTGTTTTGATGGCTATTTAATCCTTATGTTGGTTAGGAATTTATGTCTTTTTATGATGACTATCACTAGATTATGAATGCCATGAATTTTAGATATATTGTTGGTTTTCATATATCTGTTTATTACTTTGCTGTTTTTGCATCATATTTTATATAAAGGTCCTTGCCGCCATCCGTTGTATTACCTTAGTGACAACACTGATGAAATTGTGATAAACTAAATGTACAAAACAAATTTCCAGTTAGGCCCCTTATTTTAAAGATGAATCTCTGAAAATTATCTTGTGCAAGAAAACTACTTCTGCTGTGCTCTTTATAGTCCTGTTAAATTGTGACCATAGAACTCGATCAAACTCTTGAAAGCTGCCTTTGTCTTCTCGATCACAAAACTCTTGAAGCTGCCTTTTCGTATGTCCATTTTTTGTGTGATAAATTTTAAGTGACAGAACTATAAAATTTAGCTTTTTTTACTAAGACATCTGAAAATAGTACTTGTGTTCTGACAATTTTTTTATGGCGAGATTTTTATAATTAATTCACAAATTAAGGTGGCACAACTAAAATGGCAACAAGAACGATATACGTGGTTCGTCACGATATTGTGTGACTACGTCCACGGGCAAAGGAAAATGTTGTTTTTCACTACTAGAATGTTGTTACAATGTGGACGTCCTTCCTCCATCCATCTATTGCCTCGTCTACATCATATTATTTACTTGACATCATTATCTACATATATACTATACAACAAACTGCTGCAGATGCCAGTTATTGTGGAGGCATTCAACCAGAAAAAAATAACTTTACTTTCACAGCTGCTATCTTTCTGTTTATGAGAGAAATTGTTACTTATCGAATGCGATTCAAATGTGAAAATGGCTCAGCTCTTGCTTTCGGCGCAGCTTTAGTTGTCTCCGGAGCTCCAAATACATTCCAAAATCTCAATGTTTCATCTGCAGCTGCTGATGCTACTGTGCAACCATCTGGGCTCTGAAGGAAGTTGACATTACACTAGTTAGGAAAAATGCAAATAACAAAATAAATTTATGCTTGACCCAAAAATATTAAAATAAAAATACCTGAGCCATGAAAAGAACTCTGGAAGTGTGACCAGTGAGCTCTGCCATCTTGACCATTGAAGGGTATTTCCAAAGTGTTAGCTGATTCTGGGTGAAACCATGAGAGCTGAGTAACTCCCTCTCATTCTTGTTCCACAGCAGGGAACATACCTGAGACCCAGTGTCAACTGAGTTCAAGCATGCACCTGTGTGGGTATTCCAAAACTTGATGCAACGATCACCACTGCCTCCACCAGAAGCTAGCAAATTCCCCTGGAAAGGACACCAAGCAAGGGCCTTAACTGCAGATGTGTGATCTTCAAGCCTGTGAAGCCATCTTGTTGCTGAATTAGAAGATGCTGTGGCTCTGTCCCAGATATAAAGTAGATTATCATTCCCTCCACTAGCTAGTTGTTGACCTGAAGCTGACCATTTTAGCCCACAAACCTCTTGCTCATGCCCTCTGTAGGTTTCAACAATGTGTGATCTAATTCTTACATCATTGTTGACAATTCTACCATCCATCCCTCCAGTAGTGAGTATGTGATTGTTCCATGCCAAAGACCCTACTCTTTGCCTATGCCCACCTCTCAATGTTCTCAACTACAGAAACAAAACAAGAGTAAGATTAGGAAACTAGTAGGAAAATTGATAGCGAATAAATAATAGTGTGTTTCTTTCAAGATAAAGAAAAAAAACCTGTCTGTATGAAGCAGTATCCCATAGTTGCACTTCGGAATTATTCAATCCAATGGCAATATGCCGTCCATCAGGAGCCCAGTTAACTGATGTAACAGGGCCAGTTTCATCCTCAACTGTAACCAGTTCTGAAGTGGAACCATTTGTTGCATCCCACAAGTAAACTGTGTTTCCAAGTGCTATTGCCAGAACATTGCCGCTCCCCCAATCAAGTAAATTGAGGTAATAGTCGTCCACAAGGTCTGGAGCATCCAATGTCCTTTCAGAACTCTGCCAAGTGATAACAATCAAATAAATTAGCACAACATATTAAAAAATAGAATTACAGAGAGTCTAACTACTTGCTCAACTAATTGCCACAATTACATAAGCCAGAATCAGACTGTATCTGGTAACAATAAAATTAAAATGCTCAGAAAAAGAATTAGCTATTTCTGATACAGTTTAATCAATCACATGTCAATTCACCTGAGGAATAAATCGCCTGGGCTTGACGGTTTTCTCCTGGGGAAAAGTTGAAGTCATCTCATGAGGGACTAAATCAACTGGTGCAGGTGGTTTGTTCTTGAAAGCCAGAATTCTAGTACGGTTCATGTTTAAGGTTTCTGCAAGCTGCTTCCTGTAGGCATCACTTGATGGGGAACTTGGAACTGGATTTTCCTTACCTTTAGCCCCCTCTGTCAGCATGTAGTGAGCATAATCCATATCCATTGCCGATCGATTTGGTATGAATCTGTCCAACTGATGCAGTGGCAAATAAATCAGATACTTTATTTTTATAAACTGATTCTGAAAGAAAAATAAAGATTTATGTGTTGTTTCAAACTTCATTCCCAAATTGTGGAAATAGATAAAATTTCCTTTTCTGATTCTGAAAGAAAAATAAAGATTTGTGCTGTTTCAAACTTCATTCCCAAATTGCGGAAACAGATAAAATTTCCTTTTCATGATATTGAAAATATAGATTAAACCTCAATTAATTGATTGAAATATAGATAAAACCCGAACTGATAAGAAAACCTCAATGTACATTGAAACTATGAAAGCATGAGTAATCAAGAAATCTTCTTACATTTTCTCGAGAATTCTTTCTCTGAATGAACTGTTCCTGTAGAGGGAAGCGCGATCGTGTTTTGATGGTTGCGGAAGAACTCAAAGATCCTGCATCCATTGGTTAGGGGGAAAGAAAACAATATAGAAAATAGAACAAATGAAAAGAAAACAAAGCACAAAACCGATCCTGCAAAACAGATTATTAGATAAATTGAAATCAAACTGAAACGATTGTTAGCGAAGATGTCAGAAATTAGATAGCTTGTAATGTAAGGCTGGAGTGAAGATAGAGAGAGAATAGAAGAGGGAGACAGAGAGAGAATGAGGGAGAGATTCGAATGGCGAGGCACAATTAACTGATATCTTTATATATATAGAAGTGACGGTGACGGTGGCGGAGGAAGGATTAGGGTTTTAGCGAAGTTTGAAACCCGGTTATTTTGGGAGCCGGCAACGGCTAGTTTTCTTTGTTTATGATATAGCCGTTAAAACTACTAGGATAGGGCCGTGGGCATGCGACACGGGCCGGGCTGATTTTTATTTATTATCTTTTATTAAAACATTATTTTGACCCTTATTCATTTTCTTAAATTATTGACAAAAAAAAAATCACTAAAAATATAGCGAAACTTATTTTTTCACCCTTATTTATTTTTTAAAATTTTTTCCTTTATTTTAAAAATATTTTTAATCCTTATTATTATACTTTATTCATAAGAAGTTTCTTGTAATTTTTTCTTTTGAAAATTATTTGTTGTAGATTTTTTAAAATATAATTTTTTTACATAAATATATTGTAAAGAAATTTCTTTACTTCATTGATTCATAGTAAATTTGTTGTAAGTTTTAGAATCCAAACAAAATTTCCCTTAGATTTTAAAATCGATAGAAAAAATTGAAGGAAAATTCGTATAACATAACTAATGGCGATAACTAAAGTTATGTGATTTTAAATAATAGATAACAAACATCAATGAAAATTTGAGGAACCAAAACTAAAATTCGTTGAATTTTTAGGACTAACAAATATTTAATCTTAGATCAAATACATTTTATTTCTTATTTATTTCTATTTAAAATAAATTTTTGGTAGGAATAAAAACATTTTAAAAATAATTATGCTTATTTTTTAAAAATGTTAATAATATATTAGTTTTATATTACTTTGACAGTTATAATTTTCATATTTAACACTGATCCATAAATTTGAAAGTAAGCTATATTGATAAGAAACACTTTTTAACAAATGGTGTTGAAATAATATAAAAAAGTATTTTATTTGTATGATTTGAAAAATATTTAGAATAATATTAAGTTAAATAAGAAAATATTTCATGTAGATTTTTCATCTCTTTATTTTTATCCTTATAATTTAGATATTATTATATTTTCATAAATAGTTTTAATTACATGTGATATAACCATTTGATATTAATCATCTAGTTTTTATCTTTTTATATTATGTTACATTTATCATTCATCTCTATATGTAAACACTTTGTTGAGTGTTTACCAAACATTATTCTACTTCAGGTAACATACTCCCTCCATCTCATATTATTTATTTTTTAAGTCAATACACATATCTTAAGAAAATTATTAATTTTATTGATTTTTATGATAAAATAGTTCTTATTTACTAAAATACATTTATTGTATAATGGAAAAGTTGATTGAAATATCAATAAATAAGGTCATTACTGAAAAATCATTAATACTTTCTTGATATTCTAAAGTGGTGAATAACCCGAGACAAACTAAAAATCTTAAAGTGATAAATATGACAAAGAGGTTATAAAATTACATATTCAACTATTTTAATTTCACCTTCTTATATAAAAACAATTTTCAAATCAAATAACATGCTAAATCACAATAAAAATAATTTTATCCCTTATAACATTTTTCCCCTTTAATTCACATTTGAAATGTATTCGATGGAAAAGAACTATAAATATGGGGAAATGCTCAAACTATTGCAATTCATGGAAAAAAGGAAAGTTTTTCTCAGGTTCACCTATGGAAAGGCCTTGGTTGTTGAATGTATGCTTCATATCTCTAGGGTTATGGTGAATTTAATTTGTTTAGCATTATTTTGGAAAGTTAAGGCTGTAGTGTCATTTGAATTTGAAAATATTGTAATGACAAAAAATAATATATTTGTAAGTGATAATTATTGTGATCAGTGACTCTTTATACTTAAAGTGTTTTTTTTCTTTTGAAATTGTGAATGAAAATGCTTCTTCCTTTGATTGCTTGATTAACTCTATTGATACGTGGCATTCTATATTAAAACATGTTAATGCTTCTTATATTATAAAAATGCAACATCTTAGTTTAATCTTTGAAATTAGTGCATAAATGCAATATTTGTGTTGAATCAAAATTAACAGAAATGACATGTTACTATGTACAAATAGAAATTGAACTGCTTAGTTTGAAACATATCGACTTAAGAGATTTCAAACCAACCATGTTTACAGGTGGTAAAAAGTAATATGTGACCTTTTTAGATAATTTTTCTAGATAGACTAGGTTATATTTAATTAGAAATAAACATTAAGTGTTTGATATGTTTCTTTCATTCAAAGTCGAAGTAGAAATTTAATTAAATAAAAAAAAACTAAATGAGTTAGAGTTGATAGGGGTAGTGAATATATTTCATAAAATGAATTTTATGAAAAAAAGTATAATTCATGAAACAACTCCTCCTTATTACATGAATACAGTGGAGTAGCAAGAATAAAAAAATAAGACTTTAAAAGAAATGATGAATGCTTTATTAATTAGTTCATTAGCATATGTTATTATTTGGAGTGAAACTTTTTATTGACAACATGTTGTTTATAAAACATAACTCCTTATAAGAAAACTGACAAGATATCGTATGAATTATGAAAATGTTACAAATAAAAAATATTTAAAAGAAAAATATGCTCTAAAACGTCTTATTGTATGTTTATAGGTTATGCTTAGCATAGTATTACCTATAAAATTCTTGTTATGAAAAGTGTTGTGCTCGATAATAATAATATTATTATAGAAATCAAGAATACTTAATTTTTTAAACATGTTTTTCATTTGAAATCTATGAATATTTCTCATGAATCATTAAAAAAATCTAAAATTATTTCCCAAAACCCATTAGAAAACTATGGTGAAAACTTATGAGGATTTGAGAAAAAGTAAAAGATGAAGAAGATAAACTTATTATGGGAATGGTTTTTACACATGTTTAATTGAAAGTGATCATTTGATTTTTTGTGAAGCATTTTTTTTATGCACATTTATGTGGAAGAAGCCATTAAAACTAAAATTGATTCCATCATAAAAACTAGATTTGGATTTTGGTTGATTTATCTTTGAGAGCAAAACTTGATTGCGAGTGGAATTTTACAAGAAAATATAATGTCAATGGTTAAGTTAAAAAATATAAAGTAAGGTTAATTGCAAAAGATTTTTCTAAAAATAAAATATTGATTATTTTGATATTTTTATCATTGTAACAATAATTTGTCCGATTCAAAATTTAGTAACTCCAACTTCAATTTATAAACTTGTTATGAGCAAATGGATGTGAAAGCAATTTTTTTAAATGATGGTTTAGAGTGTGTTTTGTAAGCCATTTCAGTTAGCTGAAAAACTTAAATTAGTAGCTGAAATCATTTCAGTTATGTTTGGTAAGATAACTTTTTTGAGTAGCTACTAGCTTTTCTTAAAAAATTACTCGAGGTCAAAGAGTTTTTTTAAAAAAGCTTTCAATTTCAACTAATAGCTGAAAATTAATTACAAGTTTATCCCTCAACCACCTTCACTTATCACTATTTAATAAGTAATGATGTCCTTGTATGTCATTTTATCATTTTTCAACTAGTTTTACCAAACACCCTCAATCAAATGAGCTAGCTTTTCAGCTTTCATATAGCTTTAAGCTTTCACCTAACTTTCATGTGGTTTTTCAGCTTTCAACTAACTTTTAATCTAGTTTTACCAAACACTATTTTAAAAGAATAATTTTATATGACCTAACCCAAGGGATGTGTCATCTATAGTAAAGAAAATAAAATATACTTCTCAAATATATATACAGTTTAAAATAAATATCAAAATAATGACATGAGAAATTTGACCAGGGTTTGGCTATGATGTATTTTTATATTTATTGAAGTTGATAAATGCATATATACAAAATCTTTGAATGGTGAAAGTGTAATTGTTTATTTATATGTAGATGACATGTTTATTTTAATGAAGTAAATAATATTCAAATTTTTATTATATCTAAATTTGATATGAAAGACATGAATGAAGTAAGCATGTTTACTGAAGGGTGGTAGTATAAGACTTTGCTCCTTTAAAATGAGGAAATTCCTTTAAAGCCGAACTAAAGTGAGCAATTATAACTATTAATCTAAAAGTAAAAGGTCAAGGAACATTATTTTGAAAAACTTCTTAAATAGTATGGTCACTTTAGTTTTTTAATCAATATATACATAATCAATATAAAAAAGTTTTAGCTGAGTATATAGAAATTATGTGCACTTTCTCTACAGTACTGTTAAGTAGGAGAGAGTCCAGTAGGAGAGAGAGTGACACACCCAATATGTGGGTCCCACACAACAGGTGAGACCCGCATATTGAGTGTGTTACTCTTTATTCAATTGGACAAGTCCAGTTAATGGAGATGATCTCTACCCACAGAAAAAGTATAAAATAATTGAATAAAAATAACATTAAAAATAGTTCTATTATAAAATCTTTTTGGTCCTCAATCTTTTTAAAACCATTTTAATAGGATAAAAATGTAGAAAATAGCAAAATGTTAATAAACAAATTTCAATCCAAAACATCAGTAAAAATATAAAAAAAAAAAGGTCACTAAAAAAACTTTAGTATCCCTCAAAGATGATAAAAGGAACACAATCCTTAATTGAGGCTAAAATTAAAAAAATATTCATATTTTCAAATTCCAATGACCTGAAAAACATTATACACATTAAAGTTTTAAAGTATTAATTTTTTATACTTTTAATTTAAGGATTTATAGTTAAAAAAAAACTTTTTGTTTTCTTAATTTTATGTACTTCAGATACCAAACGCGTTTAATTATAAGTCACGCTTTTATTTATTTATTTATTTGATAGAAAGTCACGCTTTTATTTTTATATGTGTAGACTGTAGTTTAAAAATAGTGCGCGACCTTACATCTATTTATCGTGGTTACATTACATTTGCCACCTAACCAAATTCTATTGAAACTGGATCCTTCTAGAAGATTCAAACTTTTTTGTGTCGGAATTTTAATTTTGCAAAGTCAAAATTAAAAACCCTAAAAATGAAATTTCCCCAAATCTGAATGGAATCCTGTGCCCTAACCCACTTTTCAGTTATCGGACTATCCACTTGCGACGGTTTCCGGATCCTCCGTTCATCGTTTTTATTCGCCGGCGGCTGAGCCACCGCGTCCCTTCATCTTGAGAGAGAGAGAGAGAAAGAGAAAGAGAGAGAAACTGGGGAAGCGAAAGAAAGTAAAAGGGAGAGCGGGAGAGATGGAGAGTTCGGGGTCAGGTGCAGTGGATTGCGTTGTTGGATCGATTGTCTGGGTCCGAAGAAGGAATGGTTCGTGGTGGCCGGGTCAAATACTTGGATCCGATGACCTTTCTGCTTCTCATCTCACCTCACCTCGATCAGGAACTCCCGTTAAGCTTCTTGGCAGGGAAGATGCCAGCGTGTAAGTGCCTACACATTCTAATATATTTATTAATAAATATTGAAATCCAATTATTCATATATGATTTCACTTCAGTACACGCTTTCTTAGATTATAGTGTTTAATTTACCAACTAGGAATGAATTAAGTTAATATCAGTTGAGTAAAACTGCTACGGTGAGTCTATTTCTGGAAAGGCATCAGCTTTTTGAGTCACAAAATTATCAAGACTCGTTCTTTTGTGTGCATATTCAATGCACTGATTTATCAACATTCTTGACGGTTATTAGTGTTTTTTTTTTATAGATTTATCAACTAATTGGTATTTTTCAACAGAGATTGGTACAATTTGGAGAAATCCAAGCGGGTGAAGCCATTCCGATGTGGTGAATTTGATGCATGTATTGAAAGGGCTGAATCCTCGCAGGGAATGCCCTTAAAGAAAAGAGAGAAATATGCACGCAGAGAAGATGCTATTCTCCATGCTCTTGAACTTGAGAGAGAAATGTTGAAGAAGCAAGAAAAATTAGGTATTGCTTCTGATCAAATCAATTTTAAACCATATTATGCTGTTAAGAAGGGCATATCCAGAAACATTAAGAAATGATAATGGAAAAATAAAATCACATGTAACATCTTAAGGAGGAGGATTGCAGGAGTTTGGGCTCAAAATTGCCTTTTGAAAGGGAAGCTCTCATCTTCTGACGATCCAAATGTTTCTCAGAAACTCATAGTTGATGATAGTGCTCAGACTCTAACAAATGATGGTCTTTGCATAGGAAGTACAGTTCAAGCTAAATTTTTCCAGATAAAAGAAAAAACAGATGAATGATTGAGTGATAAATATTTGATAAACCAGCAAAACTATCTTTTATTTCAGAATTAACTAATGAAAAATAGGGGCAATTTAAGACCTGACTGTGATTCTTTTTTCAGAAGCGGGGCAGATGGGTGCAGCTTTCCGAGCAAAGAGGAGCAAATGTGTGTATTTGCCAGCTGAGTCTAGTGATTCTCTGGATTACAAGGAGACTCTAACCAATGTCCCAATGTCATCTTCCCAACCTGGAGGGGAGTATCCTCATTGCAGTTCTTTGGCTGAAGAGAGTGAATCCGCATTTATGGATGATGTTGAATCTGATTCTTCTGAAACTGGTTCTACTAATTCAGATTCAGATTCTTCTGAAACAGAACTAGACAAGGATGAAGAGATGACTATACTTTCAGGTCTAGTTTCTACCATACTGATCTTTTGCTATCCATATTTTGACAGTATGATCTAATATCACAACTTGAAAAAGGAAAAAAAAAATCTTTCAATGCCTGTTTGCTTATGACAATTTACTTCATTTGTACTTTATTATATTTCTTGTGCTGAATGTTGCATTACTGTATCTGTATGTCGAAGTTTTAATTTTTCCTTCTACATTCTTGCATCTTTCCTTGCTTTTTTTCCCCTTAAAAGAAAAATTTTATAACCTTGAACAGTTACTGTATCGTAGCTCATGGCTTAGAATTAGCTGAGTACAATATTAAGTTTCCTGCTCACCACCACCCCTCCTTCTCTCCTTTCTCTATTTCATCTCTTCACATGAAATCAGCAAATGATTTCACTGTCTATATTTATTAAGCAGGTTTTAAAAATCAGAAACATTTCCTAGATTGGCCAATGACCAATGTACCCTGAGAATATAATCATAAGGTTTTTTAGATCCTTTATCCTTGGGAAACTACTGTTTACAATATATGTGTATGAGCTAAGCACCTGAAAAATATAGTCCATGGTAAATCAAATGTACTATGAGCAACCTGCTTTGCTAAGGCCCAGGGTATTAGACTGAGAAAAAAGGCCAAGGGTAATAGAGAAGGACTTGTCACCGTCATTTATCTTTTAGTTTTGACTGGATAATAGTGCATGTATGTCAAACACTTTATGATTGTTTTTTGTGTCTGATATATGCTGTCAATTAAAATTTAATGAAATAGTTGGCAAATGTTACATGTGGACTTGCATCAATATCTACTAATCTCAGATTTCAAATATTACACGTGGACTTGTGGATGATGATTGCATGCTTCTTGTTAATCATGCAGTGATACCTCAACAACAGGTTCTAGTCAACGTATTAGAGGTGAATAAACTAAAAATAAGGACAAATTTAGTGCAATGAAAAATTTTGGTAGCAAAGTGGTGAAGATGCTCTGTTTTTTCATAAGTTTTCTTTCTTGTTTTTTAGTAGAGAATGATTTGTTAAGAGAGAAAATAAGTACATAGCTGGAAGATCAGGAGTACTCTTACAAATGAGAATAATGCAATAAAGAAAAAAAAGCTCAATCAAGCAATCCAGTATTCCAGCCCATTGAATATCAGAGAAGGACACCGCCTTAAAAATTTATTTGCTGTGAACCATAAAGCTTACCCAATTAAGAGTAATGTGGGTTTGAATTTCATATACGATTTCTATTATGTTGTGGTGCCGCCTGCCTTTCTCTCAGAATAACCCATGTGAAAATTTGTGACTCTAACTTTATCATTAGAATTTTGTACTTGTAAATGTATTTTAAATCCATATTGTATTTGTCTATTCCTCATCCCTCCTATTTTTAACCATTATTTAGAATGCCTTACATTATGGGTTCTCATTATTTTTTTATTATTCCTAGTGAATCTTTCTGTTTTGAACTTGTTCTTTGAGTTTTGTGAGAGACTGTTAGTTTTAGTTCTATTTCACATCATCATTCTTTTTCACTCTTTGATGTAATGTAACTGTAAATGCAGAAACCGGTCATGATGCTGAAGAACAAGAAAGCACTAGCAGTGAGGAGCCTGATGAGTTGGCAATTTCCAGTGAAATGCCACATCTCTATCTTCGTGAACCTATAACATGTAATGAAGCTGTATCCAAATGGCAATTAAAAGGAAAGAGGAATAATCGTAATCTTGTAAAAAGGTCTGTTGTTGCTCCTGATAGGAAAGGTGTCGTTTTCTATGGAGCAGATGTTGAAGGACAAAGAAGCCATTTAAACCACACGAGATTGGGTCCTAGTTTGCATTACGACAGAAATGATTATAGTGATGTTCTTGATGACACTGATCAGATGTTTAGATTGGAAGATGAATATCTGACTTCTAGAGCAGTAGCAAAAGGTCAAAATAAAACTCGCCATGGTGTTGATTGGGATGAATGGGCTTGGGAGGACCAGCCTGCTTCAAGAGGATATTGGGACAGTAAAGGATTTGCTCCATTATATAGTGATCGTTATCATTTTCATGGGAGGAAGAGGTCGATGCTGGTAGATGTGGACTTGAAGGTTCAAGCAAGTTATCGAAAAGATTCTGTCCCCTTTATTTCTATCACGAGTAAGTTAGATGGGAAGTCAATAATAGGGCACCCAATCCAAGTTGAAGCCCTTAAGGATGGTTTATCTGATAACCTATTTTCTGCAGTTGATGACTTGAGTAATGATGGGATTGGCTTTGATGGAAGTAGTGTACTTCCACCAGCTTGGAGGACTGCCAGGAGAACTGCAAATTTTCGTGTTCCTCGTCCCCATATATTGTCATCAAGTGGTGCTGAAATTGCAGCAGATTTTTCCTTAGATCAAGAAAGGAATATTGAATATAAGAAATTAAATGGTGGAAGTTCCAGCCATAAGGCAAACCTTTCCAGGAAGAATGGACTTGACAGTCTTGGACCTTCAATTGACAAGAAGTCCTTTAAGAAGATGCCAAAGAAAGTGAGCTTGATATCTAGTCAGAAAACTAGAACTCTATCCTCATTATCCATTGAACATAGTCTTAGTAAAAGGCCATCACTTGATAGAAGTTTTTATCAAACAGATAGGTTGACTAAGCCAGAGGTCTCTGGGCTCACTACTGTAGCTTGCATACCAGTCAAATTAGTATTTAGTAGATTACTTGAGAAGATTAATAGGCCACCTCTAAAATCAGCTAGTAATGCGGCTTTGTTGAATACTGGTGTGGAGAGAAAATCATAGGTTACTTGTACATTGTTAAATTAGAACAATAATCATACAGTGGTAGCACAGCAATTTGTTGGATATGTCTTGTTTCCAACGAAATAGAAGTCGTATTCAATTTATTGTTAGCACTTAAATGATGAATATGAAGTATAGACCCCAATTCATCCTGTAACTTGATAAATAGAAGGTACATGAAGTTATTTTGCCACCTTGTAAAAGTGCAGACTTATCAGATCTTGTTTTCCTGGGGCAATAAAGAAACTTATTCTGCGCAGAAAGCATTATTGTCTGTCTGACACTAAATGCAAATTCTATTTAATGATTGACAGGTATTACAATAGTATATCAACTTTTAGTGGGTTTGGTTTATCATAAAATCACGTTACAAATATGAATATGTATCAACACTATTTTCATTAGGGTTAGCATGGATCCATGTTTATAACGTTATTTTGGTGTAAATTAAACACGTTATTTGTGCTAATCTTTTTAATAGCAGAAAGATCAGCTGTAATATAAATCAGTTTTTTCGGGATATACACCGGCCCCTACTTCTATTTGTGTTGATCTTTTTAATAGCTGGGATTTATGTTTATAACGTGATTTGGGTGCAAACCAAATACAATAATTTTTTAATAGCAGAACCATTTGGTTGATTGTGTCTACTTTTCCTAATCAACATAAAACATGGTCACTTTATAATGTAGATAAAATCTTAAGTATCTATGGATTGATTTTTTATTTAAAACGATGTAATTTAAATAGTACTCAGAGGATGCTTTTCTACATATTATTGTGAGAGTTTTTTTTTTTAATATCACTTTTCTTAAACATTATTAAAATCATAATATCTTGCCTACATCTTTGTGATGTTTACATCTTGAGTGAAATAGATAAAAATGAAAAAGATGTAATAAATATATGATAAGTGGTATGATGTGATAAATGCGATAAAAAGAGATTAGAGGTGTTAAATGAGTGTGTAAATTTTAGGTATTTATATATTGTTGTTGTTATTACAACAAACACACAATTAATTAAATAATTTTAAAAATGTTTTTATTTTTAATCATTTTACTCAACAATAGATAACAACGGTAAAAGTAAATTGTGAGTCATGACATATATTAATACATTACTTATATTTTTTTATTAAAAATTTTAGTCTTATATCTGATATAATTAATCATATATGTTCTAGGAAGATACACACTTGAAAAATAATTCTATATTTTTATATACATTCAAACCAATAGAAAATATTAATATTAATAAATTACAGTTATATATATGAAAATTTTAATTTTTTTGGTTTAACAAAAATAAATTCATTAAATAATGAGATAATATAATATTTAATGACAATGTAATGTGTGTGTATATATATATTAAATTCATTTTTTTGGTTTATAAAAAATTTTTAATTGTAACATATTATTTTTTTGGTTTTTTTATAAGACACTTCTTGTAAGTTTTATGATATTTTTTATAAGACACTTTACAATTTCAAGTAAATATTTATTATCATTTTTTTTTATTAATTTTAATGTCTTTTTAACTATCAAATACTAGTAAATTTAGTTAATGACCTTAGATAAAGGTAAAATTAAAAGTTAAATTCTTTTTAAAATTTAAATAAAATTAATTAACTTTAATTACTTTATTAATATGTGTAATTTGATCATGGTTTATAAAATAAAATGGATAGAGGTAGTAATATTATTTCGAGGTCTCTATTTGCATTAGCATTTAATTTTAGCAGCACAAAACAATCCTTGCCAATACTCAGTTTAATGGGATCGACAATTCACCATTTATCATCAGATTTTATTGTGCGTTTTTGTATTGCGACACAGAGCTAAGTAGTTGCGTTTCTTTTTGGTTTGTTCGTTGCGGCATCGACATTTCTGAGCGAGGGAGAGGGAGTGCCCTAGTTCTCAACCTTGGCATCTTCGCGAAGTCGCAACTGAGAAATCTGTTTCTTTCTCTCTAGCGTTCCGATTTTGAGGCTGCGTCGCAAGGTTTACACTTAAATCATTCATTCTCGTTTCGACACTATGTTTTTTTGTAATTGATTTTCGCTTTCTACTGTGGTCGAGTCGACTCGACTCTAACATATGAATTTGATTCGCTGGTTTACATACTTCTTTTCTTTTCAATTTGCTCTGTTTTCAATTCAAGATTTGCATTGATGCGCCATAATATTCTTATTGTTTCTGTTTTTCCTTACTTACAAATTATTTGTTATGCTTAATTGCTTTTCAGCAGTCTTTCCTTGTATTGAATGTGCATTAGAGTGCATCTTGAATGAATGAATGTCTTCTAGGGTTTAAGAATACCGTGTGTTTGCAGAATGTTACAGTTGCTAATACTTGTGAATTTATAGGAGAAAGCAATGGAGGAAGGAAAGCATAAATCTAGAAAAGAAGACTATGAGGTAAAAGAAGGTGATTCTAAGAGGAGTCACCGTGATCGGGATCGTGATAGAACTGGAGAACGGAATAAGGATAGAAGTAATGGGAGGCACAGGGATAGGGATAGGGATAAGGAGAGGAGGGATCGTGAGTCACGACGGCATGAGAGAGAGAAGAGTAGTGATTCTGAAGACAGGTATGATAGAGACTGGGAGAAGCGCAAAGATAAAGATAAAGATAGGACACGAGTACAGGATGTGGATAGAGAAAAATCTCGAGGCAAAAAAAGGGAAAGAGATAGGGAAGACAGGGAAAGGGAGAGGACAGACAGAGTGAGGGAGAAAGAAAGAGAGAGGGAAAGAAAGGAGGATAAGGAGAGGAATAGGGAGAGAGAAAGGGAAAGGAGGGATCATGAGAGAGAGAAGGAAAAGGAAAGAGAAAGGGGAAGGAGAGTGCGTGAGAGGGAGAAATATAGGGATGTTGATAGTGATTACAGTGATGGTGAATCCAGGGAGAGAGATAGGAAGCGGCATAGGAAAGAGGATGACGATCACAAGGGGCGGGAGAGGGAAAGGAGTGCTAGCAAGTCAAACAGGAAAATTGAGGAACTTGAAACAAGCCCAAGGAAAAAGAGTGATGGAGATGACTCAGATACCAAAGATAAAGAGAGAAAACCTACCCGTGAAGAAGAGATGGAGGATGAACAAAGGAGGTTGGATGAAGAAATGGAAAAGCGGAGGAGGAGAGTTCAAGAGTGGCAAGAGCTAAGGAGGAAGAAGGAAGAAGCTGAAAGAGAGAAGCATGGTGAAGCAAGTGCTAATGAACCTGAGTCTGGAAAGACCTGGACACTTGAAGGGGAATCTGATGATGAAGAAGGAACAGGTACTGGGAAGCAAAATACAGCTATGGATGTAGATGGAGATGACAAACCTGCTGCTAAGGAACCTATGGAGTCGATGGCGGTAGATGTTGATAATGAAACAGTTGCATCTGATTTACAAAATGGAGCTGCTGGTGCTCCTGCAGATGAGGAAATAGATCCATTGGATGCTTTCATGAATTCTATGGTTCTACCTGAAGTTGAAAAGCTGAACAATGCTGTTACCTCATCACTTTCTGATAAAGCTGCAGACTTGAAACCCAAGGATAAAGGGGATGAACGAAGTAATGGTACACAGTCAAAGAAAGGTACAAATAAATCTATTGGCAGAATAATTCCTGGTGAAGAGTCTGACTCAGATTATGGAGATCTTGAAGCTGAGGGGGACCCATTAGATGAAGATGATGATGAATTCATGAAAAGAGTGAAAAAGACAAAAGCTGAGAAGCTTTCTATAGTTGATCACTCAAAGATTGATTACGAACCATTCAAGAAGAACTTTTATATTGAAGTGAAGGAGATCTCAAAGATGACTCCTGAAGAAGCTGCAGTATATAGGAAGCAGTTGGAGTTGAAGATACATGGAAAGGATGTGCCAAAGCCTGTAAAATCATGGCACCAAACTGGACTTACTAGCAAAATTTTGGAGACAATAAAGAAGCTGAACTTTGAAAAGCCAATGCCTATTCAAGCTCAGGCACTGCCTGTAATTATGAGTGGTCGAGATTGCATAGGCATTGCTAAAACTGGGTCAGGCAAAACACTTGCTTTTGTCCTGCCAATGTTGAGGCATATCAAAGATCAACCACCAGTTGTTGCAGGAGATGGTCCTATTGGGCTTATTATGGCCCCTACAAGAGAACTTGTTCAACAGATTCACAGTGATATAAAGAAGTTTACAAAGGTACTGGGTCTCAGGTGTGTGCCTGTCTATGGAGGTTCTGGTGTTGCTCAACAAATCAGTGAGTTGAAACGTGGTACTGAGATAGTGGTTTGTACTCCAGGTAGGATGATTGACATACTATGCACCAGCAGTGGAAAAATAACTAACCTGCGCAGAGTCACTTATCTGGTCATGGATGAGGCTGATCGAATGTTTGACATGGGCTTTGAACCTCAAATCACACGAATTGTTCAGAATATTCGACCAGATCGTCAAACGGTTCTCTTCTCTGCTACTTTTCCCCGTCAAGTTGAAATTCTGGCTCGTAAGGTTTTGAATAAACCTGTTGAAATACAAGTTGGTGGGAGGAGTGTTGTGAACAAAGATATAGCACAGCTAGTTGAGGTGAGGCCTGAAAATGAGAGGTTCCTTAGACTCTTGGAAATATTGGGAGAATGGTATGAGAAAGGAAAGATCTTAATATTTGTCCACTCACAGGAGAAGTGTGATGTTTTATTCAAGGATCTGCTCAGGCATGGTTATCCATGCCTTTCTCTTCACGGGGCTAAGGACCAGACAGACCGTGAATCCACAATTTCTGATTTTAAAAGCAATGTCTGCAATTTATTGGTTGCAACAAGTGTTGCTGCCAGGGGATTAGATGTCAAGGAGCTCGAATTGGTGATCAATTTTGATGTTCCAAACCACTACGAAGATTATGTACATCGTGTTGGGCGCACTGGCCGAGCTGGCCGAAAGGGTTGTGCCATTACATTTATTTCTGAGGAAGATGCAAGATATGCACCAGATCTGGTGAAAGCCTTGGAGCTATCTGAGCAGATTGTTCCTGATGATCTGAAAGCTCTTGCTGATAGCTTTATGGCAAAAGTGAATCAAGGACTGGAGCAAGCCCATGGGACTGGTTATGGAGGCAGTGGCTTTAAATTTAATGAAGAGGAAGATGAGGTGAGGAAAGCAGCAAAGAAAGCGCAAGCCAAAGAATATGGGTTTGAAGAAGACAAGTCAGATTCTGAAGATGAAGATGAAGGTATTAGGAAGGCAGGAGGTGATATCTCACAGCATCCTGCTCTTGCTCAGATTCTTGCTGCCACGAAAATGAACTCTACAGCAATGCCTACTCCTATCTCTGCTGCCCAGCTGATTTCAAATGGTGGACTACCTGTTTCTTTGCCAGCTGTTCTTGGTCTCCAGACGGCAACAGTCCTACCTGGGACAGGGCTACCCCTTGCTGCAAATGATGGGGCAGCTCGAGCAGCATTAGCTGCTATGAACCTGCAGCACAACTTGGCAAAAATACAATCCGAAGCATTGCCAGAGCATTATGAGGCTGAGTTGGAAATAAATGATTTCCCCCAGAATGCTAGGTGGAAAGTCACACACAAGGAAACTTTAGGCCCCATTTCGGAATGGACTGGAGCTGCCATTACCACTAGGGGGCAGTATTTCCCACCTGGCAAAATCCCAGGACCTGGGGAACGCAAACTCTACTTGTTCATTGAGGGTCCTAGTGAGCAGTCTGTTAAGAGAGCCAAAGCAGAATTGAAGCGTGTTTTGGAGGACATCACAAATCAAGCTTTGCAACTTCCTGGTGGAACTCAACCGGGCAAATACTCTGTTGTATAAAGGGTAAGATCCTGATCTAATTGAGTGTCGTATTGCTTATTTTATTACATTAGCTGATAATGTTACATATTTATGAAGGGAAAAGGTGTCTGTGTAGCTTAGTATGTTTTGGTTTTTGTGATCTATTTTGTTCCTCATACCCATATAGGTGTATAATTATCCTTGGCTAAATGGGTCTTGATTGGATCAAGTGTTTTTCTCCTTCATCTTTTTTTGGGTGGATTTCCTTTAGGTTCAGAACTAAAATAGATACTCATTTTCTGGGTTTAGGTTAATCAAATCTTTTAGCTAGCAAACAGGTTATATTTGTTTAGCGATGTTTTTGTTATTATTTTTTCAAAGTTCTGCAACCTAAGAGTAAATCTACTTTTGGTAGTCAACGGAAGGCAAAATGGGACTCTGTTAAACACACTTGTCTCGCGCCCCAATCCGGGACAAGTTGCTCATATTGACTGCCTTTCTTACCCATTCATTGTCATACAGGTATGAGTATTATTATGGAAAGTCCAGCCCATCTTTTTCTTTTTTTTGGCGTCTCTGTGTGTCTGCAACTGCATGTATGAAACTTATATTCTCTTTCTGCATATTAGCTAATACTAAGATGTTTTGCTTTTTATTAAAATTTAGGTCTATCCTTTTGATTTTTACCTTTCCTGTTCATCGTTCACTATGGTACAGGTGGGTCTTTTGAGCCTATGCTCACATGTTCAATATTGTTCCATCCATTGCGCTTGCTTCGTGACTGTTCTAAGGTGCTGATCTTGGTGCGACTTTTTTTCATCTTGGTTCTGCTTGATTTTAAGCGAACATCTCAAAACATTGGTTTTTGTACAGTGTTATCCTATGTACACAAGTTGTAGGAATTTTTATGCTATTATGTATCTGTTTATCTGATTTTTCGAATGTATCTTCTAGGTTTTGGTTCGGTGTTCTTTTGTCATGAAGGGAAACAAGATGTGATGGGGGTGATCTCACGATTCAGTTATTGATGCATTTGCCGGACTTCCTTGGTTTGGATTTTAGCACAATATCTCTCTAATAAGTTTACCATATGCTTAACGCGGTATCTAAATATCGTCAGTTTAGGGTCACAGCATTCATAAGATCTTTTGCCCTCGTACCTGTTTTGAGGAACTCATCAATTCTATTTTTTATGTTGTAATTCTGAAAAATGTTGTAAAATTTGATTTGGTTTGCTTAAAGCATTTGTAGGAATTATTGATAAAAATCCTGATATATAGAATTATTGGACATTTCTGTGGGTGAAAGAGTAGTGTCTTTATATACACGATTTTTATTTGTTTGCATTTACATTTTTTTAAGATTTTAGTTAGGGTGTTCATAAATTGATCTAATTTGTAAATCATAAAAATTGAATTGAAAAACCATAATAATTGAAAATTAATTTTCGGATTTAATTTTGAAAATCCATCCATAGAATGATGGAAGACATAGAGGGTGATGTTAAGCATAGAATTTAAGTAAGGTGAGTGAAATGAAAGAATGTTTTTGATATGATATGATATGTAATAGAAAGTTTAACATTCTGCTTGGTTGATAAGAGAAAATGAGTAGAAAGAAAATGAAATGATTTTATGTGTGCTTGGTTTATAAGGAAAAGAGAAGAAAGAAAAGTGTTTTTCTTCTCTTCTTTTGTTTGATTGAATAAAAAATAGGAGGAAAGAAAATAAGTAAAATGCTTGAGAGAAGATAATTTGTCCAAAAATTGAAAACTAAAAATCAATTTTTGTGGTTTTTAAAATGTCCATTATGAAAACCATAAGAAGTGATTTTTAATTTTCAGTTTTGAGTTGTAAAAATTTAATTGAAATCTTTTGAAAATTAAAACCTAAAAACTCAACCACCCCAAACCCAAACGGTCTCTAAAGGAGGTATTGGATCCCACTCCAAGTTCATATACAAAATTTCATGTAAACTACTTTTTTATTTCATAGTAAAGCAAATATAGTAATAAACTGAGCACCAGTGATGAAAAGGCGATAGAGGGGACGATTCATTTGGCACGGAAGGCATGGCACTAAAGAGGGAGAAGATAGAGGAAGTTGCAACGCCATGATCATTGACAAATAAACAAAGCAATTGCTCGCACAAGAGCCATGAAAGAGAAGGTGAAGAACGGGAGGGATTGATGGTATGGAAAGTATAAAGGAGCATTTTAGTTCTTTTGAACGTTTTATCCTCACCCATTTCAGTTTTCTTCGCGGATGAGGAGGGAGAACTTTTTTATGGAACCCATTATTTGACTTTCTTTTCACCCCGTTTTCTATCCTCAATCGAACATCTGAAAAAACAAGTTTTATTCCATTTTCTTACTTAGCGTTTTCTCTTCTCATATTTTCAGTTATTCCAAACAGAGCACAAAAAAAAAAATTAACATGTAATTATAAGACATGTCATGTTTACAGCTAGCAGTTCGCGCTACCCGGCTCGACCCGATGCGGGCAGCGAGTTTTATCGGACTGATTTAAAAAGCCTTGAAGTTATCCAAGCTTTTAAAATAAATGTCTGAGCTCTATATTTTTTTCGGATAGCGGGCTTTATCGAACTAGACTAAAAAACTCGGGAGTTATTCAGATTTTTAAAACAAGTGCTCGAGCCTTGCATTTTTGTCGGCTCTAGTCATGTTATATGGGATAATATGTTAGACGATAAATATGTTAAGATCAATGAATGAAATCACAAAGTAAAAGAATTAGAATTAGAAATACAATTATTGGATAGAAAATTAGGGTAGTTCTTAGTGTAGAAAACCATAATCAAGTCTTATCTTAGATGATTTATACATATGTGAAGCAGATTGATAGAAATAACATCAGTGAGGAGTGTTGATTAAATGGATGATAGTCTGTTGCTAGAGATTGAAAGGGACAAAAAAAACATAATAAGGCAAATTATCAAAAGAGACTTCCGGGCAAACAATCTATTTATCAATTTAATATATGATGAAAAATTATATGGCATCAATTGATCTTTGCAGCTGACCCCACCTCACGAGATAAGTTCGAGTTAGTTATTGTATTACTCCTTTAGGTTCCAATAAGGTATATTTTTTTGTCCCACATATAAAAAATAAGTACCATTTTTAATTGTATTATTTTCTGTATTTGACCGAGAATTCCCCATAGATATAGTTATGGGTCAACCATCTAACTGAGTGTAGTGGTTAATTAAAGTCCTGCCAAGAGTGACAATTCTGAGATTCAAACCCTACCTTGCAGGAAAAATTTGTTCGGGATCTCAATCCACTTCCACTATAACCCACCACTGTTTGGCTAATTATATAAAGGGAAATGTTAACGAGTGCCCTTGTTAAGGAACTAAAAATAGAAAATTTTTATTGGAATGTGTAGTATTTAAAGTTAAAGATGCAATCAAGATCTTGATTTCCAATAAAAACATTCTATAAATGAAACCTTAACTAGTGTCTAAGGACACTTGTTAGCATGACCCTTGTATAAATTACTAAATACTTTTATATATCCTTAATGTATTGTAAGTGATTAATGCAATACTCACTTTTTCAATCATTTAATATTAAAGGTATTTTTTAAATAAAATTTAAATTTATGATATTATTAATTATCATTACATGATTTCAATTTTAATAACTTGCATTTATAATGTTTTATGTATGGACTAAATTATAGGGTTGTGCATAAGTTTATTCACTTAAATTTTGTGATAAGAAAAACCTAAACCAATCAAAACCAGTTGGTTTGAACTTGCAAAGTTTTATCACCAGACTCGAGCCAACCAAACCTAAATAAGAATGAGTTAGTTGTGTTCATTTCATCATGTTGCAACTTAATATAAATATTTAAAAATTTGATAAAAAATGAAAAAGACATAAATTTGTCAAAATCTTCAACTAAAATAAATCTTCAATGAAATGAAAATCAATCAATAATACATAAATTATTATTCTTTTGAATAAAAATCAGTGTCAATTAATGCCATCTATTATATATGCAATATTTTTAACTTTTTTTAAGTACTCTCTCGTTTCTTTTTATTTGTCGTTTAAGATTTTTGCACAAAAAATAAAAAATGCAATAGCCCCATTAAAGATACGTCTTTTCTTTTTTTTATTAATGTAATTAATATTTTCCTCATCGCAATAACTATGTATAAATACCATATGTTTATTTTTATATTTTTTTACCTCTTATCATAATTTTTTTTATGAAATATAAAATTATATTTATTAAAACTTTGAACTTTTAAAATATTTATAATATAGTTTTATAATAAATATTTTAAATAAAAAAATCAAATTACAATAGTAGTAAAATTGAAAAAATAACATTATTATCTAAAAACGACTATCTATAAATAAATGAGTAAACTAGCACATCGGTCCCGACTCTTGGGGACCATGCAGCTTCGTTCCTGACTTTTTCAAAATAGCACTCTAGTCCTTGACTTTATTAAAACATATATTTTAGTCCCCAAAATGCATGTTTTTTAAATAAAGTTAAGGACTAAAGTGCATGTTTTTAATAAAACAAGGACTAAAGTGTATGTTTTTTAATAAAGTATGGAGTAAAGTATTGGACGAAACTATATGGTCACCCGAGAGTCACTCAGACGTGTGTTAGTTTACTCGTAAATAAATTATTGACCATGAAACGAAAATTTAAAAGAGAGGGACGGGGTCATATTTACGTGTCTGTCCTGTATAATAAGCGTTATAGCGAACCCTATAAATTTATTAAATTATAAAACTAGGAGGGTTTGCTTTGCATTACATTACAGAGTTCGTCCATGGAGTTGGAGCAAGGTAGGCATGGACCGGATCTCCTCCTCCTTCCCCGTCCATCGTCCGATAAACCTAACAACACTACTACCACTACCACTAGCATAAGGCCAAAGCGTTTCGTTAAGAGCCAAATCCCTGATTCAATCCTCAACGATCCCCTTCTTAACGCCGCCATATCCATTCTCCCTTCCAACTACAACTTCGAAGTCCACAAATGCGTCTGGCGCGTCCTCTCCACCGGGGCAAAGCGCGTCGCTCTCCAATTCCCCGAGGGCCTCCTCATGTACTCTCTCGCCCTCTCCGACATCTTCACCACTTTCGCCGGCGTCTCTCACTGCTTCATCCTCGGCGACGTCACCTACGGTGCCTGTTGCATTGACGACTTCTCCGCCATCGCTCTCGGCGCCGATCTCCTCATTCATTACGGTCACAGCTGTCTCGTACCCATTGATTCCACCACTATCCCTTGCCTTTACGTCTTTGTTGATATCAAAATCAACGTCGACCATTTGATTGATACGGTGAGGTTAAACCTTGAATCCTTCGGCAAAAGCATCGTCCTTGCCGGTACGATACAGTTTGCCTCTGCAATTCGGGCTGCGAAGCCTGAATTGGAGAAACATGGGTTTAGGGTTTTGATCCCGCAATCGAAGCCTCTGTCGGCCGGTGAGGTTCTTGGCTGCACTGCACCGAAGGTGCCGTCGAATTTGGTTGATGATAGCGGTGAAAGTGTTTTGGTGTTTGTAGCGGATGGAAGGTTTCACCTTGAGGCTTTCATGATAGCGAATCCGGGGGTTAAGGCCTTCAGGTATGACCCTTATATGGGGAAGTTGTTTCTGGAGGAATATGATCATGTGGGTATGAAGCAATCAAGGAAAAATGCGATTTTGAAAGCAAAGGAAGCTCGGAATTGGGGTGTTGTTTTGGGGACTTTAGGTAGGCAAGGGAATCCGAAGATTTTGGAGAGATTGGAAAAGAAGATGAGGGATAAAGGATTCGATTATACTGTGGTTTTAATGTCTGAGATAAGCCCTGGGAGGATCGCTCTGTTTGAAGACTCTCTGGATGCATGGATTCAGATTGCTTGTCCACGACTATCTATTGACTGGGGTGATGCTTTTGCCAAACCTGTCCTTACTCCTTTTGAGGCAGAGATTGCGCTAGGATTGATACCTGGTTGGTGGGAGAAAACTGAGATGCCAAAACAGGGTTGTGGAGATGTTATAAATTGCAAGAAGAGTGATTCTTGCTGTAAGAGTAGCTACGGAGATGCAAAGGGAACGGCAGATTTTGGTGGAGATTATCCGATGGACTACTATGCTCAAGATGGCGGGGAGTGGAATTCCTCTTATGTGAAAAGGTCTTCTCGTCCTGCGAGGAAAAATTCTGTATCTTCTGGCACTAATAGTGCCATGTCTTAAATTTGCTTAGTTATAAACCTTAAATCCAAAAGGGTAGGGTCAATAGCTTATTGTTTCTTACGGGCATTATCCTCTTATCTTATATGATTTTTGTTCTCTTGGTACTGCATGAATGATTGGGGGATCTAGGATTCCAAATTTCCAAGCTTGACTGACGCTCTGAACTTTGTTTTTCTGATTTTTGGGCGCCAATGCGCTTGCCTTCTCTTCGATCTGATTTGAGACTCAAGAAGTTAGAATGTTATAGCCTCATCTCAGGATTTTGGCCTGATTGGGAATTTTTGTGCTACTTCAATTTTTGATTGAGAATGATTAAGTACTATACCCTCTTACTGGGTTGATTTTGCATTAAATGCATTATTAAATTTTATAGTTTATAAACCGCAAATCATGCTAATTAGTTGGTAGAAGATTTTAGTCTCTTATTATTGGAGTTGCCTATATTTTCATTTCATTAAGTTTCAGTTCAAGTTTAGAAGAGGATGGCTTGGCTTCCATAAGGTTGCCCATGGGAGAAACTATATGCATATACGAGTCACTAATTTGCAAACAAAGTAAAGACTTTAAAAAAAGTTGCTTTAAATAAGTTTGTCATTGAAGTGGACAAGGCTGAATCTTAGAGTTCCTAATCCTTTCCTTGTTTATGTTAATCATACAACGTTAGACCCTAACATGAATACCATCTCTCCAATGTTTTAAACTCTCTTACCTGGCATTTTGAGTTATGACAATTTTTTCATGAGTCACATTAAATAGAAGTCCATGTACAAAGAAGCAGGTAAGGCAATGATGAGAAATTCAAGTCAAGATGATTATGGAGAATTACGCAACAGTACAACTTATAGAGAAGTTAAAGAACACTTAGAGTGTATTTGGTCTGCCATTTCTGAAAGTTGAAAATAGTAGCTAAAGTCATTTCAGCAATGTTTGGTAATGTAGCGTTTTTGGTAACTATAAACTTTTCTTAAAAAGCTACTTAGGGTGACTTTTTTTAAAAAAGCTCCAATTTTAATTAATGTTGTCCTTAAATGTCATTTTACCATTTTCAATTAGTTTTATTAAACACATTCAATAGTTTTTCAGCTTTAAGCTAATTTTAAGCTTTCAGCGAGCTTTTCAGCTAGCTTTTCAGTTAGTTTTACCAAACACACTCTTAATTAATCGAATAAGATCAACAAAATCGAGGACATTGATGAAAGAATAACTCAATCATTATTATGATTAAGGGGAATGGCAAATGGTTAGAAAATCCGATAATATTATGTGTTAATATATGGTCTTAATAGAAAAGAAAGACACAATTGTATAATAAAAACAAATAAACAAATTTAGTGGAAGCAGGATAATAGTATAATACGGGGACAAAATCAATTGCAACCCGTGTTAAATTTTTATGTTTTGTTTGGTGGGAGTAGAGAAATGGAGAGAAAAGAAATGAATAGAAGAGAAGTGGAAAGAAGAGAAATGGAGGTGAAATAAAAGAGAAATAAGGGTTGTTTGGTGTGAGTGAAATGAGTGAGAAATAAAAAAGAAATGTGAAAGTAGATTGTATGATGTGAGTGAAATAAGTGAGAAATAGAACCAAAATAATCGATTTTTGATACAAAATAATCGATTGTTTGTATCAGATCACACAAAATAATCGATTATTTTGTAATAATCGATTATTGCCTTAGCAGCCATCCATTTCTCTGCATTTCTCGCCTGATTTGGAGAGAAATAAAAAATGTGTGGAACCCACCGAAAAAGTGCATTTCTCCACATTTTCACTGTGCCACCAAACAAGGGAAATAGGTCTATTTCCCTCCACTTCCACCCATCTCACTTCTCTTCTCCCCCATTTCCACACCACCAAACAGGGGCTTAGGGTTATATCACTCAATAACATTTTTGTAGAATGTTAAATTAATTGATCCAACCATTGAGTCATATTATATTATCTTCATGATCATGTATATAAAATTTCATGTAATTTGGATATTCATAAATATGTTATCTAACAAAGGACTTTACTTATATTTTAAAAACATGTTAAGCGCTAAATAAAGTGATGTTTTGAAGTATAATTAGTTTTTTATTTTCATGAAATTTTGTAGAGTTTATCTACTTCATAATAACTTTCATTTCAACGGTTGGGTTGATTAATTTCATATTCTATGAAAAAAACATCAAGTAGTGTATCTTTAAAAGTTTGACACCCGATGTTAATTGATCATCTCTCTTTATATATTAAATGAGATGGTTGCTTTTGATGCTAAGTTATTTTCATATTAACGAAGTTCTCAATTTTCACATTTAATCACCGACTTACTAAAAAACTTTTACATGAATTTTTTTATCCTTATTTTTAAATTTATTTTTTTAATTTAATATTCATTTTGAGGTGATTTGTAGAGCTGGTTTTTTTAAGATATTAATTAATTTCAAATTAATAAATTTTATTGATAGAAAGTAATGAGTGATTGATTCAAGCTCTATATGTTTGATTCTGTTTAAACAAGGCATTGAGAGTTGGTCATATAAGGATATGAATGTTCTTGACTCATCTCGTAATTAAAAAAAAACTTAATGATAGAAAATTTTTAGACCTTGATTTGTTTTATTTTGAGTGAAATTTAAGTTATTGTTGTTATGATTATTATAATATTGTTTAATTGTTTTAAAATTTTAATGGGATTTTATTATTTTCAAGTCAAGCTAATTAAGTAATGAGTAAATTATTTTGAGGTCCCTCTATTTTGTAAATCCTATACAAAACCCCTCTATTTGCAAAATTTACACAAAGCCCCAATCCATATGTTAAAAGCTTTTTTTTATTATTTATATTAAAAATATTTTTTAAAATTCCAAAATTGCCCTTTGTAAAAACCATCTCTCTAATTGCATATTGGAACTGAAAAACCAAATTATGAAAACCCTCTCCTGCGAAACCCTTTCACTTCTCCTTCAACCCTGCCCAGTCCGCGAAACCGTTTCAGTTCTCTCCTTCACTGTGCCTCCACGCCTAATCGCCGTTCGCCGCTCGCCCAAGGTACTTCTCTCCTTCCTCTAACTGGATTTTGCGTGCTTTATATCATACTCTGTCGTCCCCCTTGGCTTCTTTTGTTCTCTTTCCACTCCTGCCCTTGTCACAAAAAAGGGATTTGAATCAATATTAATTGCTATATCTGGTGCTATTTTGGCATTAACTCCACATTGCTGTGCATGCTTTGCTTGCAAAGGCACACTCTTATCAGTTTCCGTTGGTAGCCTTTCTTGATTTCCAGTGCTAGGCCTTTGATAATAATATGCTGGGTGAATAGTTTGAGAAGGAACCATAGAACCTCTGATAAATGTCCTTTTGGATCATAAGAATCCTTGACAACACTCACATACTCGTATGATCCTAAAATGCCATACAATACATGGAATATTTATTAGTTTAGGATAAAAAATTGTCTAGTAGGGAACTATTTGAAACTTTTATTAAACTTTTCATATACATATTAGACCCAGCTCATAAGTTCAGTATAAAGTATAACAAAGTCACCAACTAGCATCTGCACTCAAAAGCAAAAAGACTATCTAAGTCACAATTTTTCACTTATCATAACTGGTTTTGAGATAACTGATATATAAATATATATAAAAAGTATTAAGGGCCAGCAAAAATTAAGCCAATTATGTTGCACTGTTGGGGACAGCATTACCTTAAAACCAAGCTGATGTGAAGAATGTTGAAGGCTTTCTAGCAACTGCGATGGCTAATTTTGACCAAGATCTGGTGGGTGGTGGCCATATGAGAATTATAGAAGAATATCAAAACAAATAACAGAAAAAGTGGTTTTAATATTGGGCAGCTGTGTTATTGCTGGTTTTACTGCAATTGCTGTTTGGGAACAGATTTCTTCTCAAAAAACATTTAGCATTATAAGAGATTTTATGTAGTAAAAAAAGCCCATAATTAGTAATAGTAAGGACATTTTGGTCAATTTAATATAAAAGATAACTGTTGACTATTGACTAACAGTTATCATGAAAAATTGGGATTTAATGTAATGTACTTTTAAAGTTGATGATGTGAGTGCGAATTTGGTGAGTGTGAGATGATGTCATCTCATATGTGTAAAATTAATCTTAGTTACCAATGTTGTAAATGGATTCCCCAAGTCAGGCTAGACATTAGAGACAAAGTAGTTTGAAACATAATTTTATTTACCAGGTGATGCATTCTTGTTGCTTTTCTTCAATTTAAACAAGTTACTATTCAGTTTATATTCTTTTGTTTTATATGCAATGCTTAAGCACTTTCTTATATAATATTTGGCCCTCTTGATAATATTTTATATTGGATTTAATGTTAGATTATGTACCCCTTAATTATTACACAATTTGACTCGTGTTTTACTAAAAATGTAAAGTTCTTTATTTTTCTTATTTGAGTTTTTTGGTTTGACCACTTGACCTGCAGATGGACCACTGACCTGGTGACCTGACCCTCTCTTGGGTCAACCTCCAGTCTGCTTTGTACAATTATGCTATATATGGTGAAACTTTTTGAATGATATAGTTCTCCAAGAAACTCAATAGTCAATATAATTCAGTTAAACCAGTAAAGTACAAGCCAATGCAATTTCAGCCTAACCCAAACCAGGCTTGATGAAGTGACCCTTTGCAAATTATATCCGATTAGTGGCAAGTGTCACACTGCTGGAGAGTTCTACCAACTGCCTGCCCTAATTCACTTATTTTTGTTTCTGTGATAAGGTGGCTAGAAGCTAGAACAGCATTTGATACTTTTGCTCTCTTTTTTTTTTTGGGGGGGGGGGGGGGGGGAAGGGGGTGAATAACAGAACACAACCAACAAGAGGTTTCTTCATATAGAAATTAGAAAACATTTTTCAATTGGATTTTGTTCTGCATTTGTTGTTTTCCAGAGAAACTGCATGGTAGAGCTTAGGAATCATTTTTCTCTGCATTTGTTCTATATTTTGATTTTGATGCTACCGGTTTTTGTTTGAGCTATTATGTTTTGGCCTTTTCCGTCACTTTTTCACTTAGTTCCTTTTTCATATGGGATGAAGGTAGGCATTTATGGCTGCAGATTCAAGGAAACGCGCATTGGAGGCGTTGGAGAGAAGAATTGCTGTTGCCAAAGATGAATTCCTCGTAAAAGAAAAGAAAAACAAAAAGGCTATAAATGAAAATGGGAAACCAGCTATTCCTGCAGTTTCTACATCTAATGATTCTTCCTTGCATTTAAATTGTCCATCATCAGACACAACAAAGAAAGGTAATATGGCTTTCAATTTGGTAGGTTTTTGTTATTCTGTTTTTCAGAACTGGTAAATAATTTGTTACAATGTAGAATGATTCACTCACATATTATTTTCCTTAACTATCATAAATACTTAACGTCATGGGAAGTAGTTTGTGTTTTATGTAATTCATTTGCATCCTGTCTGTCTGGCCAGGAGAAGTGTGAGATTTTTTTTGTTGCTAATTTAAGAATTCTGCATTACAATATGTACATCTATAAATATTGTTTGACATTAAACTGGTACTTTTTATTTTTCCTTTTTTAGGGAATTTCAGTTTTTCTGGTCCTGCCACTTTGCAAGGTACTTGATGGTCTATGTAATTTTTTCTTTCTTTCTTTTTTTTACTTCATTTTGATTTTGAATGTTTTGCATGAATTATATATTAAATTTGTAACTCCAATTTACATGGGCAAAATGAAGTTAATATTTATTTGCAGATATTGAAGATGGTCCAGCATATGCCCAACTTTCTCTGACCATAAATGAAAATCTGCTCTCAACTAATGAGGAGGTATTTCTTTGCTTGGATAAAAAGCCTAATTCGAGCATTTTATGATCAATTTTTCTGTTATAATATCATAAATTTGATAATTAATCTCCCATAAAGTATGAACTCTGAAAAAATAATTGATGGGAGGAATAATTTATGGATCTTAAAAAGCAAACCTTTAACCTATTAACAATCATGGAAAGTTGCAATATGAAGGTCCCTACTCCCAATCTAACCGAAATGCAAAAGTTTCTTTATCTTCAGTTTCGCAAGATGTGTATTTTATCATTACTAAATAAAATAGTTGGATTTTATTTATCCTTTGATTTCTAAGATGTAGTTCCCTATTTTTTCTCCATGGACTTATACCCTGCAGTTTTCTGCTGAAAGAGGAGGTTCAATTTCTGGAATATTACACGAACTTCTTCAGAAGGGAGATGCAGCCCAAAAGTACATGCAAGGATCTAGAAGCATGAAAATTGACAACTGGATCCTTCTTGACAATTATGTACAAGGACGTGCATTTTCTTCTGGATCTCAAACAAGGGCTCTGCGAATTCATTCAAAGCGCTCTAAGAAACACATGTCAATGAAACTGCATAAAAAGTATGGATCATTGGATCTTCCTCAAGAGTTCCATAAGTACGTTTAATGTCTCTAAACTACACCTTTGGGAGTCTGTTGATCCTTACTTTACTGCCATAGCTCTGCAGTTGTAGCAGTGTATATTGTTGTTGTGAGGATTATTTATTTCACCTTTCATTTGGGGATTCTTAGTGCCTGTTAGGTTCCAATTGGGAACAATCAAAATCAATTTTGTACATAATTTATTTTAAATAACTTCCGTCCAACGTGCTTCATAAATCGTGCACCATACATTTACTTCCATTGATTTTATAAATGTATCAAAATCAATTCTACTCAACTGTAAACCAAATGACCCTTTAGTTTCATGCTAGGGACAAACAAGGGCCTCTTTTGTTTGAAAAAATTATTTGTTTTCATTTCCTATGATTGCTTTTAATTACAAAAATCTGCCTCGTTTTCTCTGTTTCCTGTTGCTTTTAAAAATCTGTATAGTAAACAATGAAAACATTTTTTAGCGTTTCCTATACAAAATTTGAAGATAGAAAACAAAGTGAAAATAAGAAATGAAAACAAAAGACATTTTCTCAAACCACACATGGCTTAATATTTTATACAGTATGTTCTATTCTAGTTGGTTAATTTCTTCTACAATGATATTCTTTTTGTTCCCTAATAAGTGTTCACTGTGATTACAGATTCGATATTTTCAAGCCAATGCATGAAATGTGGAAGGACTATATAATGCAACTTCTTAAATCCACCGGGTACCATTTTTTTATGTTTGCCATGGGTAACCTTCACAGTTTCTTATCTTCAAGTTGTCCAGTAAAGAGAGGAAGAAAAGATTATTATAACCATTTCTACTTTCTTCTCTTATGGCTTTTATAACAATGAACATGTTTAACATTGCAGGAAAAATCAATTGGCTCAATGTCTCCTTGGTGCAGATCTACATGGTGCTATCATTTTAGGTTCAAGCACTCTTTATTGCTTTTGAATGAGCTATGAACAGCTATGATGATCTTACTATTCAAAATGCTAAAACATTTTCTTTACCTGGTCCTATTCTTTTCACTTTTGAGATGATCAATGTATTATTACATTTTATAAGGACAGGTATTTTGCTATTGATTGGGTGTTTATTTATTTTCCCAAAGATGCTTATGTCTTAGTGTGTATTTATTTGCATACATCAAAAGGTGTGTTATAATTGCCATTGTTGCTGAACTTTAATTGTCAAAGCTTATTTTTGTTGGGACTTCCGGGAGAGATTGGGGCTCTCTCAAATTTGCCTCGTTTGTTTATTTCATTTCCTTCATTGTGTTTCATCTTCATGTTTCAGAACCCAGGACTTGTTATTACCTTGATACAGGCCTGAAGTTCAGTACCATTACAATGAATAATCTTGCTCTGATCTCTTTAGTTTTCTGTTACCCATCAATGTGTTTCAGGCCTTAAAGTAAATGAAAATTTTAAAGATGCGCATGTCTACGATGAGTGTTGACTGTGTTGTTTAATATTAGTATGTTGAAATTTTTCTATATCCAAACTTGGTCTTTTTAAATTTCAAATGACCATGAAAAAGAGTAGGACTTTTAAGACTCCTACAAAAAAAAAAAAAACCTCAAACTCCTATATATCTGCTTCTTATCACTGACTGTATTATGTCCATCTATGTTTTGCAGTTGTGGAGTGTAAAATAAACCATTTAACTGGAGTTTGTGGCATCATGATTCGTGAAACTGCAGAAGCATTTGGGATTATTACTGAAGATAATAAATTCAGAGGTAATCCTTCCACTATTTAAAAAATAGACACTGTTCTAGCATTATCAGAGCTGTTATTCCTGTATTTCTTAAGTATTAATGGTGAATGCTTATATAAATGTACACGGTCGTTTGTGTATGCTTTTCTTAATTTTACTATTGATTGCTGTGCAAGTGTGATAATAGGTTTCTTATGAAAATCTGAAGCTGTTTTAAAGTGAAACATTTCTATATTTCTAATTTAACATTGAAAATTGGCTCTTGTAATCAATTTCACCTGCAGTTGTTTCTAAATTACATTTCAATGAGAATGTTAACCTCCCCACCTTTTTATGGAGGGTAGAATCCTAAAAGTTTTAGTTAGATCAAAACCCCATTTTCTCTCTTTCAATACAGCTTAAAATTGTGGGATATTTATACTACAAATTGTTAATAGTTTCATCTGTGACTCTTAGTCTCTTACATCATTGTGATTTGTGAATGAGTTGAGTAAGAATTAGGAATCTTCACCAACACAAATCCTGTTATCTGTTGGCTAAAGTTGAAGTGTGATGATTTATCTGTTCTGGGATCTCTCTTTAATTTATCCATTTCAAACTTATAATAACCAAATACTTACCTTATATTTGGTAACTTCCAGTTGTTCCCAAAAAGGTTTCTGTATTTGTATTCCAAGTTGATTGCTGGAAAGTCACTCTGCATGGAGATAAACTTGGTTCAAGAAAGGTTGGATTATGATATTAGTGATGATCTTTCAATTGTAGGTAACATCTTCATCCCAGGTAAGGCCTTTTTCTTTCAGTTTTTTATGATGGTACTTCAGCTTCTTATTAAACCTTGTTAGTCCTCTTGTAGTTCCAATAATCTCACTATTGTAAAATTTTTACAATGATTTTCTTACTGTTAAGATGCACAGAATATCCATGTAATGCCAGTGCATTCTAAAGTCTTTTAAGTTGTTTATGGGAGAGAGGGAAAATGTTTGAATGCTGATTTCTATCAGTAGAGAAGTATGAGGTTGCTTAAAAATTAGTTATTGGCAAGAAGGTAAACAACAATGACCTTGACTATATATAGGGGCAATGTATGCTATCCATTGTGATGTATTAGCTAGCTTTGTTATGGTATTTTGGGCCCTTAAACTGGTAACAAGGTGATTGAACTATTGGTTTTTTATGCTGGTTCTTTAACTTCCTTCACCAAAGTGAGAGCCCTTGGCACTGCTGGTGTTATATTAGAATGACACCATAAGAAAAGTCTTATTGTGGAATTTGGTGCCACTACTAGCTACAAGATTGCCAATTTTTGTCTAGGGAACTTGATACTTAATACCTCATGTATGATTTTTTCTTTATGGCATGTTAGCACTTCATGGTTTGGAAACTGTCAATTGCCCTAGGATTTACTGTAGGATGGAAATAATAACATATATGCACCTATATATTTATATATATTAAATTATTTAATAAATAATAACATATGTAATTTTAGGGAAATGCTAATAATTTCCCTAAGGCTACTAATTAAGGAACCAAAAATTGATAGTTTTTATTGCATTGTGTAGCATTTAATGTTACAAATGCAATTAATGTAAATTTTTTTATATTTATTCCTTAATCAATGTCTTTATAACATGCGAGTAATGGACATATAAGTGCCCGACAAGTTTAGGTATGATCATTAAAGTTACTACCCTCACGGATATAGGCGTGGGTATGGTTTTTTTTTTAATGCAAATACGGGCATGGAAAGGGGGATATTGTGGGATATTTGAATACCCTGTCCACTGGGTGCCCGCCATCCCTTATAGATTTGGGTGTATAAAATATCCATTAGCATTTGCATGCATGTGTCTATAATCAATCATCCTGTTCAGGAGGGTAATGAAACATTGAGGGCATGAAAAGGGGCTGGTGTAACTTCTTTTTCACCACACATTGAAAAGGAAAAAAAATTAAATGCCATACCACAGGTAGAAGAAGCTTTTTTTAAATTTAAAATGATTTAGACTTGATAGGAACCTGTCAAAGAAAGGTAGCAAATGGATAGAAATGATGAAAAGAAATCTATTATTACTGAATGAAAAGTGACAGAAAAGGTGAGAAATCTCTCCTCCAAGGGTTTCCCCTTCTGCAACAGAGCCACTTGCATATTTCCTCAATCACGAATCTCAAAAATTGATCCCCTAACCTTATATTTCTCTATTTATTTATTTATCTGTTAACCCATATAATTAACTAACTGCTCTAACTGCCCCTAAATAATGTATCCTAAAAAGACTACTATTTTCAATACATGAGATATTTGTTTTCATCTTTAATTAATTCTGATTAATACTAATAATTTGACTGTGACTTATAATTCCTGGTTACATTCTGACATAAATTGATAACCCTTGTGGATATTTTTGTAGTGGAAGGCTGGACATGAAAAAATAAGCACTTTATCAGCTGCTGGAGTTGAGGCAAGATATCAAGATACTCGTCCGATCACGGCCAAACTCTTACACTCCGACACTAAGATTTCTCATATTGTTATATCAAATATAATGATTAGATTTTTTTTATTTTTTTTTACATTTTATATCCAAATACTATGTAAACAAATTTCAGATATTTTAAAACTTAAAAGAATTACAACCATTGTACGAAAAACATTTGAATATTACCTCTGAATAACTTAAAGCTAGCGTTCGTTTGGAATGTAGCTGTAATAGTGAAAAGTAAACTTTTAGGAATTAAAACCACATCAAGTTTATTAAATGTGCATTGCAATTCATGTATAATTTATTTTCATGAATTAGTTGCTGTTGTAATACAGTGCCTTTTCATTGTGCTACGTAGTTGCTGTTGCCGATCTTGCGATAGAATTTTTATGAATGTCAACTGAAATTCTTTTTATATTAATGAAATTGGTGAAGAAATAAAACTCACTATTATTTTTCCTTTGTTCTCTCTCTTTTTTTTTCAATTCTTACCACATCATCCATCACACACTTTTCCTTCCCTCCATATCTTTCTCCTTCCCAATGCATTGGGTCTATACATCCCAAAGGGTGTACATCAATCTTTATCCTAACCACTTGTACAATAAAAAAAAGTAATAACTGCAAAAAAGTAACTATGATATCACATGTGGTTATCCAACATATTCTTGGAATCAAGTTTTGCTCAAAAAGTACGTTATTCTACCAAGAATCCCCACCCCATTTTTTTTTAAAAAAAAAACTGCCTATTTCTGCCCATCTACTTTAACCATATACATCAAACACATAAGGAACTATCTACATTTTTTTTTTGTGAAGAATGATTTAGATTCTTACTTCAACAACATCGCCATCTTCGAGTTTTGTATTGGGCAGTACTAACTGTCCATTAATCAAAACCAGCTTCCCCTCCAAACCAACTCTTTGAGCAGCATCAGCAGCAGTGCTACCAGCTTTTAACCTCATAATTTCACCATGAGGCCAACATATAATTACCACTTCTCCAAGGTTAAGAGAACCACGAACATTATAAACCTTTGCATCATACTTTGTTTGCTTGATACTTACTTCAGAGCGCAATTGCTCTTCCCAGGAAAGCATTGTTCTCAAAAGCTGAACCTAAGAGATAAATATATACGGAGTCACTGGAACATTCATTGACATTTCACAGATCTGCTGCAATAGGGGGGGGGGGGGATATTTCAATTAACATGGTGGCAGACAAACCTACATTTTGGCCAACTGTGTATATTAGACACCGGATTCCTATCATCTCAATTGCATTTAAAATTTGCTAATACGATTATTACCAAAAATATATAAATAATGATATGCAACATAATAATCCATCCGGGCTCGAATATAAATACCTCAAAATTCAATTTTGCTGGTCTAAGATATAATCAAACTGTAACTTCCCTCACCCTATTAAATGTTCATATCCCCAAAATACCATGATTTAATTTAAATTTCCTTTCCAATTATCCACTTTGTAATAAATATTAGGAATGATAGTTTAGGAATTGCAGTTTACTTTTTATGTGAATTTAAGAAAATTTAATGAATTCAACTAATATTCTTAATTAGCGTAAATTAGTTAATTTTTTTTATATTCAAAACCGGAGGAAGTATATATTTTGCCGTGGGCAGATCAAATTTCAGACCAGTTGGTCTAACAAGTTCGCAGAATGTGAATGGGCAGTGACACTTACCAATTCAAGAGACAAGAACCAAAATAAAGATGATTCTCATGGTGCGTCTATAACCAGTTAATTATATAGCATGAAATCAAGGAAAAAAAATCATAATTCTTATATTATTTGAGTGGCAATGATTTTTGACACGACAAGAAACAGAAGTGAACAAAGATAAGCAATTTCCATTTGTAGACTGTGCATAAGAGAGATAAGTTGGTTGGCAAAATACCTTCTTGTTGATGCTAGCGTCCACGGAAGTCTGTGCAACCAAGTCAAATGTTGACTGTGATGTAACACAGTCTACTTGCCTGCCCTCAAACACAGCAGAAACAACAGCCCAGTATTCAGATTCTTCTTGTTCGGTAAAATTGATAACCTGGATAAATGTTGGCAGCAGGCGTCCAAATTGGTCTTGCTGCCAATGATGCAAAAAATTATATTAATTATTAAGTTCTTCAGTAAAGCAGGCTGATAATCTACAAACCTATTGTCGGTCTAAGAAAAGCAGTAAGCGTGATTTATTTGCATTAAATGAACCCATGTACTTCATATAGATGTTGATAATGAATTTAATGATGTGATACCACGTCACTAACGAATTTAGAAACCATACAAATTGAATTCTTACAATATGCCTAAAATTTCCATCTATCGAAAACAATTATTTTATCCATCACATAGTATGTAACGTTACACAGACTAACATGAACCACTAAAAGGAAGAGAGAAAATGATAAAGGATGGCACAACTGATAAAAATTCCAAAAACTGACAGAATATAGACACAAAGAAGTAGCTATGTATCTTATTATTCTACAGGAATAAATTTTAGTTTTATTTCTAAAATATCCACACTCTTCATGTGATTGAAATCTGATTTTTCTTCACCATCAGAGGGCATCAATATTTTTTTCTAAATTGAAGTATCCATTCCTTATATATTATCTGCTAAACAACATAAGAGAATAAGCTCTCTTACACGGTTTTCCTGGATTACTTGGTACATAGTTTAGTAGGAAATGTTAAGCCTTAAAAATTTGACTCAGCAAAAGACTGTCCAAAAAATATATAGTTTCTTTATAGTAATTACTTGCGCAGCACATGCATTTCAAACATAATGTCGATTATTAGAACTAGAATACAGTTAGTGTGCACAGGACAAATTGGCATATTTAAACAAGAAAAATAAAATAACAAATTTTCCAGTGAATGTATGTCATTGCATCTGCATTGCTGATAAACAAAAATAATGAAAACTAAATGAAAGTGTGTTACTTTATATCCTCAACTACTCAGAAAACATACCTTGTGATACATACCATCTCGACATAGTGTGTACTTCTCTAGACAAGTACACCAATCCCCATGTCCTGGTTCAAACCACCATTCATCAGAAACCTGAAGCAGGTCAGCAGTAAGCAACCTGACCAGGTAATTTCAATTTAAAATAAAATACAAAGGCAAAGATGACACAACGGCTGAGACCAGTGGCAGAGAAGGAAAAGCAGCATGTAGGAAGCTAGTTGGGAAGCTTAACTACCATACATGATCCCTCTAGGCATTGTATTCTCAGAAAGTGTAATCAGTTAATTTGTGTCTTTTCCACAAACCAATCAATAAATGTTTAAGCTAGCAGCAAACCTTTTTGTATAGTTGTGCATAAGCTTCCCAGCGTTTAATCTGGAAAGATCTTCTGTCAGCTACTGCTTCAGAAGCTGCTAGTCCAAAGCTGACAGCTACTAGCAATTCTCTTTCATCATTTTCTATACTGAAAAGGTAATGCACACAAGCTACCATCAGTATGAATACCTTTATAACACTTGAAATATTGGACATCTGAATGTTATTAATCCGATAATCAAACAGTACAGAATTGATAGAATTATACAGGCTTATGTTCCTTAATCCTTTTAAGTTGTAATCTTAGAATTAAGGAAAGAAAATCTCCCTAAAAAACAGAAACAAAATAATTACAGCCGTACAAATCATCTACACAATCTACATAATTTAAGGAAAAAATAAAAGATAATAAGGTGGAGAATCAAGTAAATCAGCTAATTTGACAATAACATAACAACCCTTAGATGGAAGAGTGTACCTGATGATAACAGCAGCAAGTAAGTGACTTCCTTCTACTCTGAGGACTGGATGTCCAACCTTCAATGACTTGTTTTTACTTAATAAAATATCTGAAGAATTTTCCTCTTCCATATCTTTGGAGAAATAGGAGGGTGCTTCTGTTTCAGGTTCATCCATGCAGTCTATGGATGAAAAAGGATTTCCAGTTTCCTTATAAAGCCAATGTGCGGCAAGTCCATGTTCAGCATACTCATGCATCCTCTAGTATGCAAAATTATAACTGAAAACATCAAGACTAAAGTATAAACAAGTAACCTCTGGAACATTTGTGAAATAATTTAGCACCTGTGTTCTTATTTGTACTTCTAAAGGTGAGTTGTCAGGACCTTGGACTGCTGTGTGCAAGGACTGCAATTTTAACAAGTTAATACAGTCATAAGCTTAATTCTTAAGATTGGAAGAACAAGATGATCATTTTAATTTTATTTCACTAAAATATGAACCAGAAAGCCTAACCTGATAGCCACTGGGTTTAGGGTTAATGATGTAGTCATCAAATTCACCATCTATCGGAGTCCAAAGTCTATATATTAAAATATACATAATAATTAAGAGTCATTGTATGGGGCCAAGAGGACTAGGGTTAATTAAGTAAAAAAGAAGCCTAAGATCTATAACCTTCCAATCTTAAAGAATGAAGACAATGAGCACACAAGTTCATACCCACCTAACAGACAGTACAAAATAACTGAAAATGAAAAAAAGAACGGAAAATATAGAAGAGGATATTTTGAGTTGTTGTGGTTCTTTTATATTTTCCTCCCTAGGAGGATATCTTATGCCCCTGTGCTTCTTTTTTTTTCTATATTTCATCCCTAATAATTAAAAAATAAAAATCTACCAGTACATAACATTACAAAAATGGTCAATTAAGCTTATATCTATATCTCCATACAAATGATTGTATTGAATGACTCATGCGTATAGGTTTATGATTGAAAGATGACAGAAATTTGACCCTTTTTACCTGTGTACAATGTCAAGAAGACTATAGCAACACTGAACTGCAGGCCCATGTAAAGTTCCATTCTTGTCCCCCACAACTACTCTTAATGCACGTGCATCATATACTTTATCAATGCTTATATCCTTTCGCTTCATCTGCACAACATACAACCATGACTTTGACCCTTAAATTAATTTATACAAAGTGATCTCCACAAAAATTTAAGATCACTCGTGCTAACATTGCAGAGTGTGAAAGAAAAAGCATTTAAGGCTAGCTGTATAAAATTATGTCAGTAAGATGAATGAAGAATTCAGTAAAAACAAAAGGAATATTAAAACTAATCATCAGAAACCCCTGTGCAACTAGTCACTTCCATACAGTCATTGCTTTCAATTAGCTGTTTCATTGTCAGTTGAGACAGAACATTCTGAAAGTAGATTGGCCAAGAAGCTGCATTAGGATGTGTGGAATCTGTGCCAAAGAGAATGTGTTTCAACGCTTTTGTCGTATTCACCAATCCAAGAAAATATGGATGAAATACAAACATCAAGAACCCAGATGCTACTGTTTGTGGGGGTGTTTTTCATTCGTTGTGTTTGGGGGGGCAGGGGGGATGGGAACCATGGATGGACATTGCCCACTAAATTGTTAGTAAATCCACAATCCTTCCAACAACCACAAAAAAACTAAAGGGAACCATGGGACTTACAGAAATTTTCTTTTTATGTACTAGGTTGCTTACAAAAACTTTCCACATTAGCATCGTTTTCATTTGCATTATGCTCTATCCAAAATTACCTGGATAATCTATAATTAATTCTTCAAATAGTGCCACAGTTCTACACAATCATAGAGTGAGCATAGCTGAAACACATGGATGTATCTTCTTATTTCAAAGGTCAAGCCATGAATTTGTCAATACCTTACTGTATAAACTATACAGGCTTTTCAATCGACTTGATAATGTAACTTCCATTCCTGGAACGTAACTGCAAATACAAAAGGAAACTTCTAAGATGTACTAAAATTGATTATGCTATAGCATTATAGCAGTCAGCAAATATACAGTGCTACATGAAACAGAAACATCAGGCAAACCATGCATGTGTCATGGACAGTATCAGAATAAAAAAGCAGTAAATGATGATGGACAAAAAGAACATACGAAGATGATATAATCAATTCTCGCTCAAGTGCTTCCTCACAAATTACCAATGATGCCAAAGCTAATCCTGCATCCTGAACAACCTTTGGTTTCGTGCATGTCTCCAGATTATTCCCAATACTGTTGAGAAAGCTAGCCCGTTTTCTCCGATCCAACAATATATCAAATGGGACTACAGCTTCCAAAAGATCCTGAAAAAAAAAAGTGATGTAATTAGAACAAAAATTTTATTCTCACCCTTTCATAGGACTGGTTGAAGCAATTAAGATGGAATGTTGCCTCAGTTATCAATCTTGAACGTCTCAAGACATCAGAAAAAGGCTTACCAAAGAGTCACTTCAGATAGGAGATAGCCACCTAAAGTTATCTTCAGTAGACTTTCCACAACCAAAAATACTCGGAACCAATTATGGTTAATCATAAGGACTTAAAAAATGTGATTAATAGATCTTCTGTCTAACTTAAATTTTACATTTTTTACAAGTTGCATGTGGGATAATAAAAGAAAGTAAAAGTAACACCATTTCACATTTCATACAATTCTCTGTCTCCCTTCCCTAGGTCCCATACTCATTTCACTTAAAACATTTTAGCCTAGCATATTCTGTACTGCATCACAATTCACATGCAAACAAGGCAAAATTACTATATAAAGAAACAGTATAATAATTAAATGATTATTGCTCCTTGATATTATTGTTCAAAAGCATTTAGGTGTGAATTGTTACAGTTGCAATAAGCACCAGCATAAACCAGAAATCAAATATCAAAGGAAACCATACATGTATAGAATGAACCTTTGCACTTAAAAATTTTTACCTTCATACTTGAGACATCCTCATTGAATGTCGAGGATTCATTGTAGAAAGAAGTTGAACCGTTCTTGTCCAAGGGTATCATGTTGCCTTTCACAGATAATCTTCTTGGGTTTCCTATTCTGCTCGAAGGGCTCCACATGGAAGCTAGATCAGCTCGCATCTTTTGAAATATTTGAGGCTGATACAAATACAAACACAGATGAATAAGTGTTGATAAATTGTAATGAAGCCAAAGTCAAGTCATCTTGATAGTACTATTTTATTGCTGTTTATATCCAGAAACAGGAATGAAATTGTCTAAGTTCCTAAGGGCTCGTTTGTTTTCCAGTTGAGAGCCTTCTCTAGAATTACGTTTGAGGTAAAAGTAACAACTACTTTTGTTGGCCAGAAATACGTTTGGAACCTCCCCAACTGTACAACAAACAGACACTAAATCATTCATTTTCATGTTAAACAAAAGAAGATGAAATATTCAGGTCCAGCAAAATAATTTAAAATATATATTCAACAGCTATAACTACTACTTTTTTTTGTGGCTATTGCTAGTACTCATTTTCAAATAAAGAAAATGAGGTTATTAATGTTTCATTAACACTCAAGAATTTAAGTTATGTACGAAAAGTATTTAAGTACTTTGGGACAGGATAGTCTTTTGTGGCTCTCTTTGGTGCACAGCATACAATTCCTCTAATTTGATAACTCTTGTCCCAATCCTCTAAAAGGGATTGGAGACCTTTGTCTGTCTGTTCTATCTGTTTCATTTTCTCACATAAATACATCAATATAATTGATGAGTCTCAAAGTGAAAGAAACATAGAAACTATTTCAATACCTGTAGAACAGCAAAGCATAGATCTTCGAGTTCAGCTTTCAATGCCCACAGACCCAATCTTGAAGCAAGTGAACACCAAATAATTAAGGTCTCCTCTGCAACAGCTTGGGCCTTTTTCAATGGCAGAGCATAACTGCAAGCAGAGATTGTCACTCAATAAAATGACCTATGCAACATGCCTATAAACTTGTAAACTTTTTAACCAAAAAGTTTAACAGTTGTTGATTAAAAATGCTTTCTATTACAAGGGAGTAAACTTTCAGAAGTCACAACTAGTAACCATGAAGGATTGAGAAAGCCGATAAGACCAAAATAATATTTCCTTCATCTTGTAAGAAAAACAGGTTTGAAGTGAAGGACAGTGAAAAAAGGCAAAATAAATAAACCAGCAATAATTGGCCATAAAGGCAAAAAATGAAGAAGCTCAGAACCAGTACATTGTTCTCATGTTGTGAAGACGATCTGCAAGCTTGATGAGCACAACACGTGGATCATCAACCATTCCCAAAAGCATCACTCGTAAATTACTTGCCTAGTAGATTAAGAATGCAACACATCAGAAAACTCTCTGCTTCTTATTCCACCGCCGAATATATCTTATGTTTTACAAATCTCAAAAGGCATGTAGCTTCAATATTATCTTGACTAAACACCATATGCATTACAAAGGCAGATACAAAAAGTTGTCGCATCAAACTATTTTATGGTAGATTAGTCTCATAAAATTAAAACAGATTATATATAAAATTGACCCAACCTCAAGCTTTTATGAGAAAAAGTTTCAAATATTCATAATACAGAAAGAGGAGAACATAATCCATTCTTCACTTCACATATTGATCTTTGCATTGTTTGAACCTATGTTATGAAGGCATTCTTTTTCTTTATATTTTGTTATTGATTATTAACATAACACCATAGTATATTTAAGAGTCTAAATAGCTAATCGGTACATATGTCAAACGAAGATTCTATACCTCTTCTTGGCCAAGGACACCCTGGTTCACACTTAACCTTCGATGTCTGCGTAACAGCTGCAGAAGATAATGTGATTGTTATATAATAGGGTAATAAAAGAAAACAGTGATACTCACCAGACCTGTTAGGAGAATTGAGTTTCAACTTTCAAGCATCTAATATACAAATATGATGAAACAGAAGAATACATGTCATCACTAAACTCTTAAGGTATTGCATCATAGTTTATGTTAGGAGGATGGGGGAAGCTCAAAAACTGTAAATTCTCCATCAATAGGTTAAGTGACTAACCACAATAGTAAGCTTGACATCACATCTTGAACCAAAACCTTAAGAAAATGAGTATATAGGTCTTTTTTTTACTTATATGATCCTTACTTAGCTCATGCTTAACCAATGTGGAATTACATCACTCACGCTTGAATTTTAAACATTCTCCTCATGTGTGAGTCCTAACATTGGTATGCTCCCTCTCAAGGAAAAGCCTCCCCAAGTATTTGTGGGGCTACTAATTAAGAGCCCAAGTTTTGACCAATGCTCCAAAATATCGGATAGACACGAACCCAAGCACCAAAAACCATCTCCTAAACTCAGCCCAACCAAACCATGGGCTCTAATACTAATTGTAAGGCGGACAAGGAGAGCCCAGAAAAGGGAATGCATCCATCTATGGGTTGAGTGACAAAGCAGATTAGTGTGAGCTTGACACTACATCTTGACCTAAAACCTTAAGATTGGGTATATGGTTTTTTTTTTTACTTATATAGCCCTCACTTAACCAATTCTTAACCAATGTGTGATTTCATCACTCACCATCGAATTTTCAACAAGTTATGCAATAATTATGTGAAAATGTCACAGATCAATACTCCTAACCTAAGACCTTCAGCTATAGGTGCATACTTGGAAATGGTTTGCAGGTTCACTTTACATTGTATTGAAATTTATTTAATTATGGAAAATGGGGCAACAAGAATCAAACTTCAGAAAACTTGGTAATAAAAGCTTTAATACCATGTCAAGGACCAATACAACCCAGAAGCTTAAGATTAAGTTGTTAGGTCAAGGCATAAACTGCTTTACATCTCTGGCAACATATAACACTATTATCTTTATTTCCATCATCTACTGAGTTGTATAGCATAATGAAATCTAAAAATTAGCTAAAGATGGCAAACTATATGTGCCACCACCTTCAAGACAAAAAAATGTATTAGAAAGACATTCCTTTTTCTTTATGATACCTGATTTATATAACTTAACCTTGAAACACTGGCTACCAACTTGACCACATCATCCCCAAACTCTGACTCAATGTCCTGCAGACTTTGGCAAGTGTCATCAACCACATCATGTAAAATACCAGCAACGACTGTGTCAACAGCCTGAAACAGAGTATTAAGATCTCAAACAAAGGAATAGTTAAATTAAATGTAAACATGTTTTGACATGCAAAGCATACATCTTCAAAACACAAAAGATAATATTAACATAAAGTTAACATGTATTGAATAATAGTGTCATATAGAATGCAGTTCAGAGTAGTAAAGGTTCAAATTAGCCGTTTTAACTTATAACAATGTCAAAGGTTAAATCTGGTACAAAGAAAAACATTATTTTCAGATACTTCTTCAATCAATTTGGAAATGGAGATGCACGAGAAACATATTGGAGACTTAGTCACAGTAGAATAATTTAGAAATATTAGTAGTTTCCCCAGTAAAATATATATCATCTATTATCAAATAACTAATATCAAAGTTAAAATCATGAACAGATTAGGATAAATGATAATGATATGTATGAATATAATTGATAGTACTATGTCAAGTTTATTATTTCACTAACATGTTTCTTCAGAATTGTGTTGACATTATAAAAGAAAAGCTCCTGCAGATTTTTTGTTGAATTTTATGGTTTAAGCATAAATTTATGCATTCTGATAAATATAAGATTGCCAATTATGTTCCTGGCTTGATGGTGGTGGTATTATTGTCAAGTTTGTCAAATAATTAAGAGTCCACCCATGTTCTCCAGAGTATGTTGGTGGGAAAAAAATCTTCCGAAGTGGCTGACAATTTTGAAATGAACAATAATTACATCATAGACCACAAAAGGAAAAGGAGTCAGCCAATGCCTTCTTGTTTTCCTATTCATATAAAAGAAATATGTAATACAGAACAAATTCAGTGACTCAGAAGCTTTAATAATTAATCAGAGGAGTTCCTACCCGTTTACCACTGGATGGAACCAATGCTGCCAAGATTCTTCCTGTATGGATACAGTGTGTTAAATAAGGGTCTCCTGTCTTCCGCATTTGGCCTTGGTGTGCTTTCCTTGCAAAAGCTATAGCCTTCTGTACCTGCCTTCACACATAAGGTATTTTAAGGATGCAACAAGAGATCATACAAATCATAACGCAAGTACAGATATTAAACCTTTGCATCATTAAATATAGGGTAGCCGGTAATATCTACTCCATCCTGCATAACGGTACCTGCATGTGATAATTTACCTCTATTAACATAGGATAGGACACATGGAGGAGGAGGAGGAGGAGGATAAATTTTGATAATCATAAAACTTATTAGTAGACCGGCCCTATCAATGTAATGACAGAACCAGCGAAGTAAATTTCTAACTCATGCAAAGAACTGCTGATAATGGTCTACACTCAATCAATCTTAGGATTATTTGATGCTGCAACTTGATCGCTCACAGTAAAAGAAAACATGACAACACAAGTCACCTATGTCTAAAGCCATGTCTCCAATCCACAAATCAAATCCTTGAAGGAAAAACAAAAAATAAGCGACCCTCATGAATCCGAATCAGCGTGCCATAGCAACCTCTCAACTCTCAAGTCTCAAGTACAAGTGTGACGGTGCAAAAGAGCGAAACAAAAAGAGAAGAAAGCAGAAAAGGAAGATGCAGAACCTGGTTGTTGCTCCAGTTTAGGCCATAAGAAATCAACCTTGGTGGAAAGACAAGCGCCGGAAGCAATTGCGACGGCGGTAACGGCGACCTGTGTTATGGCAGAGGAGACGGCGCCATGGACGGAGGCAGCCTTGGCAGCGGCTGCGATTACATTCTCGGAGGATGAAACAGCGATTTGGTCGAGCAAGCACCGAAATCGAGAACGATAAGGTTTCATGAATCTATGAAGAAATGGAGAAGTCTTCTGGTGAGCTAACATTGTAGAGCGTTGGCATGAGAGCATGCTCATGCTCATGGCGAGTTGTTAATACTTAAGAGTCAGTGATGGTTGCAGAGACAGTTATTTTCCCGGGAAAATGTGAGAGAGAAAATGAGTGGTTGGAAAATAGAGGAGAGGAAGGGAAGGTCAAGAAAAAAGGAATCTATGGCAGTTGCTGATTTTCTCATTGAAATCTCATTTTATCTTTTAGTGCATTCATTACCATTTGCTTTCCAACCATTCTTCTTTTGGTGGATGGATAGCACTCCACGACACCTATATAACTATTGTAAAAATGTTTATATTTTATTTTTTGGTTTAACCGCGTATTTATATTTTATTTAATATTTAAAGAATTTAATAATTACACATATACCGTCACTCAACCGTCACTCAACGATGTATTGACACATTATTTAATAAATTTAAAATACATGATATTTCATATTTATTAAATAATGTGACAATACATCATTAAATGTCTGTGTAAAATTATTTTACACCAATAATGCATGTTAATTAAACTCTAATTTAAATAGTAAATAAATAGATAAGAGTAGTATAAAAATTTTCTAATAAAAAAAGGTGTGTAAATGAGGAGTCAGGGGATATTAATTTAATTTTAGGATTTTTTTTCAAGATTTAGAATTATTATGTCGGAAATTATGAGAGGTCTTAATTTTATAAAATATAAAATCTGCTGGACATACCAAAAATGATATAAATATCTGTTTTTGTTTTTAAGTTGGCAAGAGCTCCTTTTAGTATGCTTACAGCACCTATTATTATTGTCACTATTATCACCATCATTATTATTGCAATTACTTAGAGTCGATAAAATGGGCTAGCCCGACCGGGTCGTTCCGTAAAAGCCCACAAAAATGTAAGGTTCGGGCATCTATTTTAGAAGTTCGAATAACTCATGGGCTTTTTAGCCCAGCCTGATAAAACTCACTACCTGTAAAAACCCACAAAAAGGTCAAATAACCCACAAAAACCCGCCAAAAAACCGGGCTACCCGCAAAAGGGTAGGGCTCAGGCACCTATTTTAGAAACCCGAATAACTTCCGAGTTTTTTAACCCAGTCCGATAAAGTCCGCTACCCGCATCAATACGGGCCGGGTCGGGTAACCCGAATTGACACCTCTACAATTACTATTAGTGACAATTCATGTTAGAAAAAATATTTAAATAACAAATAATTTCAGATATATCAGTTATTTGACTTTATTTGATAATTTTTAAAAATGTTTTTAGTTAAATTTAATTGATAATATATTCATTCTTATTTATCAATCCATTTTTTTCAATCATACGCTTATATTAATTTTGGTGTAATGGTAAATGATCCATTTTTATACTTCATAAGTACTAGTGGTATCATTCAACTACTCTTAAATAATTTAATAAAATAAATAAATGGATAGAGATAATGTAAAAATTATAAAAAAAATAATTACATTTCTTAATATGTATATTTTTTTTATTTAAATAAATAAATAAATATTAAATGATTGGTAAATAAGAAAGACAAGAGAATAAAAACTCTCTAAGCCTTAAAAATAATGTAATTTTAATTTATTTTAACACGGTGTCTTTTTTCAGTAAATATAAACAAATTATATAACTTCATTTAAACATGGATTCAAACAAATGAAGTCCTTTTCTTTTATCTGTATTTGTGATTTGAATATTAAATATTAAATGATTAAAGAAATTAAATAAAAATAAATTGAAAGAATGGTTCAGAAAAATTAAAGTAAGAAAAGAACAAAAGTTTAGTTTTGAAATGAAAAAATAAATATTTAAATAATTATACAAAAAATAAATTGAATTATTCCCTCCAAGTTATCTTTTTTTCGAAATACTGTATGAGGCAATTATACAGAAAGTAGTGAAATTATTAAACAGAATCGACTATAAGTGAAATAATTATACTATTTGATTAAATTATCTTCTATTTGAAGTATTCAAAATATTATTGTTGTTTTTATTTTTCTCACTTAGTAATAACGAATGATAGAATTATGAGTAAAATACTTTAGTTTTTAACAAAAGACAAATAAAACGACAGAAAAAAATTATTTAAAAGCAATTTTTATATAAACCCAAGCAAAATTATATTATCTTAATTCTTAAAATTCAACACATCGAAATATGAAAATGATTTCATTTCATATAATCGCTAAGATAATAAAAAAGAATTTGTAAACTGAAGACTCTGATCTGATTCAGGGTAATTATTAATTTTTTATGTCCGTCCACTCTTGTCTATGAAATACTGGATTATATATAAAAAAAGAAGATAAGACCTAATTATAATGATGATGTTCATAATCAAACAAAAAACTAACACAAGGCTGGGGGAAAAGAAGCAAGATTTGAGAATTAATTAACACGCAAGCGTGATTTGAACATTATTATGAGAGACAGACAGAGAGGGTCCCAACTTTGAAAGATGCTGAGGCACGCGGCTTCTAGGCTGAGAGATTGATTGGTAATGGAAGTCTGAATCTGATTCACCAAATGTTAAGGCTTTTTTACTATTGTGTGTCTCCGCAGCTGTTGCTGTTGCGCCTGTTCCACATGCTTCACTGCAAATGCAACTGCTTTCCTTGGAAATTCAATGTCAATACAATCACTCTCCCTCAAGCTCAAACCTTTTCTCTTCCTGCTCCGCTTCCCCAATGGCCTCAAGGTAAATTAAACCACGCCAATTTTTATTCTTCCCCTTAATTTACTTGTTTGATGACACTTATCTTTTCACTTGATATTGTAATTTAAATTTTATCTCCTGTTTTTGCCATGATATAGTTTGATAGGTATCTTGTGTTTATCCAAAGACAATATATTGGAACGTCTTCTGTAACTAGTGTCTCTAGATCAATTCATTCTATAATTGTGCATATTTGATTACAGGACAAGGTTTTGCTTCTGGAATTGTGAACCTTGGTGAAATAGAAGTTTGCAGGGTCACCGGGTTTGAGCTTGTTTGGAATAGCAATGTTATTGTGGAAATGAGAAAAGCTGTTGCATTCTATAAACCCGTAGGAATACCAGATGGGTTCCATATCCTTGGTCACTATTGTCAACCTAGCTACAAGCCTCTACGGGGTTTTGTACTTGTTGCTAGGGAAGTTGAAACTTGTTGTTCATCATCTGAAACAAGTGACATTTGCAACCATGACAAGTTACCAGTTCTGAGGAATCCCCTTGACTATACGTTAGTATGGTGTTCCAATGTAGGAAGTAATAAGGAAATGCCAACTGGCTCTGGTTACTTTTGGCTACCCCAGCCTCCTGAAGGTTACAGGGCCCTTGGCTACTTGGTTACAAACAAACCTGACAAGCCCAATTTAGATGAAATCAGTTGTGTGCGTGCTGACCTCACTGATAAATGTGAACCTTACTGCCCAATACTTGATGGTAGCTCTATAATTCCAGAGTTTCCATTTTGGGTGTGGAGTTTGAGACCATGTGACCGTGGCATGCTGGGGAAAGGAGTATCAGTAGGGACTTTTTACTGCAGTAGTTGTTGGAACATGGGAGAAGAGTTACCTGTTGCATGCTTGAAGAACTTAAATCCCATGCTGCCAGCAATGCCACGCCTCCAGCAAATACATGCACTTATAGAGCATTATGGCCCTACTGTTTTCTTTCATCCTGAGGAAGTTTACTTGCCTTCTTCAGTTGATTGGTTTTTCAATAATGGAGCACTATTATACAGAAAGGGCATGTCTAGAGGAGAGGCCATTGATGCAGCTGGCTCAAATTTGCCAGGTGGGGGAACAAATGATGGGGAGTTTTGGATAGATTTGCCAAGTGATGATAGTAGAGATTTTGTCAAACATGGGGACTTGGAAAGTGCCAAACTTTATGTTCATGTGAAGCCAGCTCTTGGTGGGACTTTTACAGACATTGCAATGTGGGTTTTTTGCCCCTTCAATGGACCATCCACTCTGAAATTAGGGATTACAAGTGTGGCTTTTAGCAAGGTTGGAGAGCATGTGGGTGACTGGGAGCATTTTACACTTCGTATATGCAACTTCAGTGGAGAGCTCTGGAGCATATATTTCTCACAGCATAGTGGTGGTAAATGGGTGGATGCCTATGAGTTAGAGTATATGGATGGCAATAAAGCTGTTGTGTACTCATCAAAAGGTGGACATGCAAGTTTCCCCCATCCTGGAACCTATATCCAAGGTTCTTCAAAACTTGGGATTGGCATTAGAAATGATGCTAGTCGTAGTAATTTGTATGTGGATTCAAGTAGTCACTATGAGCTTGTTGCAGCTGAGTATCTAGGAGATGATGTCACAGAGCCTCAATGGTTGCAGTATATGAGAGAGTGGGGTCCTAAGATTGTCTATGATTCAAAAACTGAGCTGGATAGGATAATAAATGTTCTTCCTCTCAGGCTTCGAAATTCATTCAATAACTTGTTTAAAAAACTTCCAGTGGAGCTGTATGGTGAGGAAGGTCCTACAGGGCCAAAAGAGAAAAATAACTGGATAGGAGATGAAAGATGGTGAGTTTGTATTGTGCTCACATCACACGGAAATGTTGTAAACCATGAGTAGCTAGTTGTGTACATTCATACAGAAAAGAAAAAGAAATGTTATAGTTTTGTGTGGTGCTTCCATTATTGTTTGTATAAATTGTATTGGCTATTGGGTTTGGAAGAAAGGAGGAATTAGGATTATTATTGTCCGGGTATTACATGAGATGAGAGTTCTTGCATTGACTGGTCCTGACTGTGTCTAGCACCCAAGTAATTCAGAGAGTGTTCTTGCACTTTGCTCGTGTACTGTCCACGCCAATATATTTAAAAAAAAAATGCGCATTAGAAAAATAATTTCCTGCTCTCGTTGAGAGTCGAACTCAAGACCTCCCACTTACTAAACGGGTGCTCTAACCAACTGAGCTACGAGAGCTACTTGACACTATATTCTGCACAAAACAAAAAGTGTTTCAACTGAATCACGGCTGTAATAATTTCATCTAAACGTGAAAAATATAAGCTCAATGCAGAGATGGTTAATATTTTAATTAATAGTAGAGTCCTAAATATAGAATTAATTTTAATGGAAATATAATTAATATTCAATGAATAAAAAAATTGAGTGCTGACAATTTATATGAAATTGCAAGTTCAATTCCCCTTACCACTAACCACTATATAAGCAAATGAAAAGGAATAAAGTAATTACAACTACCAGCTGAAAATGAATTATAATAACTTCCCGGTGTTTGGGTCACAATCATATAGAGTAAACCCTCAATCCTAAAAAGATTTGAAGTTGTTCATATTAATCCTTAAAAAATAAAAACACATTTTTATCCTTAGAAGATGAAACAATCGTAAATTTAATCATTCTCAACCCATTTTTTATATCACTAAAATAATTTTTTCATCTTTCAATTAATAAGATTACCGCAAATTTTTAATGAACCAAAATTATGGTTTACTCTATTTTTATGACATTCATATCCACCGGAGTCTTCAACGCCACAACCAACCACACAGAAAAAAAGTGGGGGAGGGGGAGGGGACTGAACCAAAGATCCAGTATTTACCACCACCTATACGGTAGTCATGCAGGTAATCAGAGGCATCAGTGTGCCAATAGAATTCGTGGGTCTCAATTTAGTTTTCATTCATTATGCTAGAACAGTTCGAGTCGAACTTATATACAGTGAAGCAAAGTCACATATCTATGCACCCTGAAAGTCAAAGCATCTATATACTTCATCAGCTTTTGACGTAACCTGATGCAACTCAAAATAATTACTTTTCTATAGCATTCTTGAACGAACTGGTCAAACTCTACATGTTCGTCAACGACAAGAGTCAAAATACCTGAGGTATACAATACCCATAATGTAATGGGAATGATAAACAGGAATGTAATTCATGAACAACAGTAAGTATAGTTCAGACCTGGACAATTAGAAGGATGAGGTTCCTGTTGCAGAGTATCCAGCAGCTTTTCTCTCCTTCAGAGTTGAAGCCAACCAGTCCAAGCCCTCATAAAGGCCATCTCCCTTAAGTGCACATGTGCCTTGTATGTGCCATTTTCTATTCCTTAGATCAAAGAGACCTAGTCCTTCGCATACTTCCATTGGTGTCATTGCCCCTCTCTACAAAAGAAGAAGAAGAAGAAAATATTAATGATTATGACCAGAGTTGAGCACAAAGCAAAACTCATTGTCTGAGGAGAGTATTTTGTTCAATATGAGGAAAAGTATACTAATATTACAGGATATTAATAATTAATGATTGTATACAGCTCGCAATAAGAAAAAAGCAATTCCAGAAGTTCATTTCAGTCATCTGCTTGGTATATATCTGGCAAAAATAATTTAGGGTACGTTTGGTTTACAGTTGGGTAAAATTGATTCTGAAAATTAATAATTGAGATGAGTGATACACGTTTTACGAAGCACGTTGGACGAAAGTGATTTAAAATCAATTCCTCAAAACCGTGGTTTTGATTTTTGAAACGCCCAACCAAACGGGCTATTAATGGTTCCAGAAGTTCATTTCAGCCATCAGCTTGTAATATCTCCATCAATTAATCAACCAGTCTAGGAGTAACACTCCATGACTGTGCAGGCACAAATACAAGCCTGCAATCAGTATGTATGGGACAGTATTATATCCAATTATGAATTATCATTATCTGCTCATAGTATAGGAAGAAAAAACAAGGCCACACAAATGACTCCATATGCTCATCCAAAATGAGATATAGGAATTTTATACAATTATACAAGATAAACTAGAAGTGCTGGTGATGTCTGAATGGCATAGAAATTGTCTAAACCTTTCATTAAGGAAATTCCTGCATCCCATTTGGGATGAGCATATGGAGTATGGATAAAGAGAAGGCTCTAGGACCTTACGGCTTACTTCTGGTTACTTTTAGCACTATTGATATATCATTAAAGATCAAAAGGTGATCTTTAGGACTGAATGGTTTTATAATTTATACCTCTAACACGGTCTCTCATCAAAAGCATTTTGGGCTTGAAGCATGCACAAAACACAGGCCTATTTTTACCTTATGCTGAAATTTAATAATGAAGCATGGAGACAGAATAGACCAGACTTCTGAGTCTACCACTTATTCAAAGAAGCTTTGATGCCATCCCAACAGTTAAATCATCCCCAAAACTTAAGTTTCTAGGTACAAGCTAGCCCTATGAAAAGTTTTCAATCTAACACATAAGATTTAAGATAGAAGTAAAGTAATAACAATTCAGAGAGACCTTCTAACTAATTTCATGTGATTTTAACTGTTCAATGGATTGAGTAATATAAAAACCTGACGTTAATATGTATTATTACTATGCTCCACAGTATCTTCAATCACAGAGATAAACTTTAATGTCAGGTTATGCAGCTGAAGAACACAAATAAATAAGTAAAATAAATAAGTAACAAAGACATACCAGGTCTTGTTTGTTGGCAAACACCAATATGACACTATTGAGCATAAATGGGTCATTTATGATTGTCTGCAAGTAATCCATGAATCAATTCAAAGTTTGTTTTGTAATAACACACAAACACATGCAACGCACATAATAGGACAGTGAACTTGATTTTACCACCTGAAATTCCCGCTTTGCTTGACCAATTCTCTCACGGTCCAGGCTATCAACAACATAAATCTGCACAAATGCACACATCCATATAAATATCAACCTTGTTACCTTTAGACCACAGACTTTTCTTACCAGGCCTATTGACCGGATTAATGATGGTGAAAGGAAGAAATTTTCATAAACAACCAACACAGCACAACCTTTCTTTTCAGTGAGAATAAAAAAAAGCATAAAGGCAAGGAAAATAATTCTTACCAAACCATCTGTATTATTAAAATAATGCCTCCAAAGTGGCCTTAATTTCTCTTGTCCTCCAACATCCCAAACTGTAAAAATAACATTCTTATACTGAACTTTCTCCACATTGAAGCCTGCAAGGAAATATAAATTTATAAGCCTAGAGAAACAACATATAGAACCATTTGACAGCCAAAATAGTCAGGTTATGTCAATCAGTTCATGTATTGACACATGACCTGATGATTTAGGCTGTCAAAGAAAGCCTTAATGACATGAATGATAGAAATAGTTTAATAAAGAAAAGAGAAAATTTATCGCCCATAACATGGAAAATCCCAAGAATAAACAGTGCTTTCACTAATTTCTTGACAGAAATAGCAAACAAGGCAACAGTACCACATCAAGCGAGATAGAAGAACTCAAGTGTGTGCTTTCATGTGACAAGTAAATAGTTGAGGCCTAACCAGTGCTTGACAGCACAGAATGCATTAACGTTGACATTTAACACTAAAAAATGTAAACATGTCCATCTTTAGAGCTTGCGACAAAAGATATTATGACACAACTACTGAAATCACCAACCATTATAGCTAGCAAAATTAGAAAAGTAGATATTGAACAGAGACAGATGGAAGCTTCAGAGGAATGGTTGTTAAAAATAACTGCTAGCGTGTAGATGAACTCTTCTGCACATCTTCAGTGTGAATTAAAATTTTATAGAACTTTTGTTTGTTGTGCCGAATGTCCATTTTTGCAGAATGGGAATTACTATACCCGCAAATCACCTTCAAGAGAATGGAGAGGAACCTAGTAAAGTTAGGTGGAGCAGTTGAAGGCCCTAGAATCCCATCTCAGGGACAAAATCAATTCCCAAAACAAATAGTGGGTGTTTGATTATCAATGAAAATTACATTAGCTTTTGCGAAAACATGATTCTGGAATTTCAATCCAAGGAAAAATTTGATTTTGCAAAAGAATTACATGTTATTAATATATTTGTACAACATCAAAACTATCCATTTTATTTATCACCAAAACTCTATTTTATATTCATGTACTTTTATCCCATTTTAAAATTTTTGGGAATAAAACATTTTGCCTAACTCAAACAAGAATAGTTTCATTGACAGCACTTTAAAACCATACTGCAATTGATAAAAATAGTTCTTTCAAAATCAACTTCTTCAAAACTAATTCTTTACAAGCTCACAGCAATTCTAACTACACACTGGTCTGGTGACTTTGACCCTGTGTCATAAAAGAAACAACTACAGCCACTCATTTACAATTCTAACTTTTGTTCTACTAGACTAGTTGATACTTGAAACACGATCGCATATATGTTTGCGTTGATTCAATTAACTTATACCCGCTGCTAATATACGTTTTCCCTACCAAACAAGAGGGGAAATTCTCTATTCATCACAAGAAATTTATTTATACAAAAACCAGCTTCATTATCAAAAAGCATACACTATCAAGGAAACGAGTATGCAACTCTGCTTAGTGCTTACCCTCATATTCATGCAAAGAAAGAAACAAAAACCAAGTAGACAACTCAGGAGGATAACATAGCATAGGCTTAAAATCGTAGGGCTACAAAGAAAGAAATAATTAGGCCTCAATACATGGATGCAAGGTGAACAAATTTACAAAATAATTAAACATATAATAAAATAAGACCCACCAATTGTAGGAACAGTAGATAAAACTTCTCCAATGTGAAGCTTGTACAGTATAGTTGTTTTGCCAGCAGCATCAAGACCAAGCATCACAACCTGAACAAGCAGATCAGATGTTACAACAATAGAGTAACTATGTAAACTTCACGATGTAGAAATAAACAAGGTAGTTGATCACAGAGAAAGAGAATAAAAAAGAAAGGTACCCGCATCTCAGAGTTGCCGAAGAAGGTGTCGAAGAGCTTCCGAAAAGCTTGACCCATGCCTGTGAGCTGTGATTGAACTTCACCTTTGTGTGATCACCGATTTTGAAGTTTTCAATTTGGATTGTTGATTTTGCAATTTGTGCTGGGAATGATAAACAGAAAGAGAGAGAGTTTCAACTCTCAACTTTTCAATTTCAACAAACACCCAACGGGTAGCGTTGCCTCTCGCTTTCTTCCTTCCTTCTAAGAACTTTCTTTCTATGTTCTTGCAAGAAACAGATTCACCGGTGGAATATACATAAATTTTATTTATATTTTTAAATTTTAACTAATAAGATATAGGATGATAACATACCGTCAAAAAAAAAATAATATATTAATAAAAATATATATATAGTATGATAACATACAATTTTTGTATTTATTTATTTTTTTACAAGAATACAAGACACAAATATCCTCTATATTAGGCAATCTCCACGTGAAGCAATTCTTTTTTGATTGATAAAATGTTTATCTTTTATTTGATTCTCTTCTTACTAGAGAATTTTTAATATAATTTTTAGGTGTCATCATTTTGCTATATTTTCTAAAAAATTTCTTCGCCATTTACACTCTGTTTGTTTGTTTTTAGAGAGATAGCGGCGAGAGAGATGGAAGGAGAGTCTATTTCCACCTCGTTTGATGTTAGGGATGACAATTGGACCCAGACCTAGTGGGTACCCGCAAAAATTACCCACAATAGATAGGGTAATTACCCACTAAATGAGTATGGTCCGGGTATGGGTAATTACTCGCACTTTTTAATGGGTACAAGTGCGGGTACGGGTACTATGGTTACCCTACCCTACCCATACCCTCACTTATATAATATATATATATAATATGATTAATTTAATATGTATATATATATTTATATTATTAATTATTATTTTTTCCAAAAAAAATTAATGTTAATATATTTTATAGTCATAAAAAAATATTAATATATATTACTAATTTAATTAATTTAAATGTTATAATTTTGTCCTAAACAATAAAATAGCAAAACATGAACTAATTTCCATTTCCCCTTCCATTGTTTTAATCTCTCATCCACTTCCACATACCATAGTTGTTTTACAGATTAAACTTGGATGATCTATAGATTTTTTTTCATTTATTTTTTAATTAATTTTCATTTTGTAATCAGTTTATTATTTTTATAGTTAACAAAAATGCGGGTAATGGGTACGGGTACTTGAGTGCCCAGCGGGTAAGGGTACGCGTATTATAACCACTACTCACGCGGATATGGGTCCGGGTACGGGTATTTTTTTAAAACACGGGCATGGGGACAAGTACTATAGTACCCTATCCAAACCCAACTCATTGCCATCCCTATTTGGTGCAGAAGAGATTGGAAGGAGAGATTGAAAAGTTGGTGGGTCCCATGAGAGAATTCAATCTTCTCTATTAACAGGAGAAATCGAAGAGAGATGGGAACCGGTGAACTATGACTAATATACCCTTATGAGTTGCTTTTGTCTTCTCTGTGTTTTGTGTGTGTTACGGGAGCTGTTTTAAGGGCATTTTTGTCAAGTAAAATAATAAACTCGAGTAAACCCTCAAAATGGTCCCTGAAAGATTGGCCATAGTTCAACTTGATCCCTAAAAGAATGAAAATTGTAAAAAGGTCCCTGACAGATGTTAACATCAATCAAGATCGTCCTTCCGTTAACCCAAGTCTGTTAAAGCTAACAGACTTGCTGATGTGACATAAAAGACTGAAAGTCTTCATTTTGGTCCCTGCCCAGTCAGGCCAAAAGATTGGAAACCCATCAAATTGGTCTCTGCCCAGTCAGCCCAAAAGATTGGAAACCCATCAAATTGGTCCCCCCCTCTCGTTCTGTAAGTAGTTTCTCTCTCTCTCTCTCTCGTTTTGTAAGCTCTTCCTTTGTAACCTTAATCTTCACCATTCCATGGACATCAGAAGAAGCTCCCAGCGCGCCCAAAAGCTTCTCCTTTGAACCAACCCCCGTTGGTTGAAATTGAATTTTAATTGCTCCACTCTCTAGTCTCTCCAATAAAGGCACTACATTTATTAAAAAAACTCAATTACATTATTAGTGGTGAAAAAAAAGAATAAGTGGAGTGAGTAAATAGAAGCCATAAATCTGAATTCTGATTGGCACACTCTCTCTCCACTAGAGACAACACATTTATTAGTTGGTTAAATTAATGCACCCAAATGTTTACTACTTTATATATATAGAGATAGATAGATATAGATGTGCAATTGAATAACAAAATCATACAATTACAATACTTTTTTCTGCTTTACAGACGAAGTAAAGACTCACTCTTTTGATAATATTTGTTTTGCTTTCCTTGTATGGTTGTTGGCCATCAAAAGTATTCCTACGTTTCCGTGTCATCCTTTTCAATCCAAGCTGAATCATAAACAAGTTATAAACCTCATCCTACTTAGTTACAAACTGTGTTTATAAGTTATGTAAACTATGGTTAACTTAATTTCACAAAAAAAAAATCACCAAAAAAAACTATGATTAACTTAATTAAAAATAAACTCAACGATTAATATGACCAACTTTACAATTTGGTTATATACAAAACATCAAGAGATTATAAACATTAGTTTACATGGCTACAAAGTCAACCTTAATAAGTTACAAACCTATTATAAATCATAGATCAAATCAAATTAAATCACTATTAATTATGGTGTCGTTATAATATTTGAAACTCAAGTATTGTATTCTACCTACTTTTCTATTCGATTGCAAGAAAATTAATAGTGAACATCCCTTTGCATCACATAAGTTCATAGTGTATCATTAACAATTTTGCCTCGAACAAATACTAGGATATAAAAAAAAGGACTGTTTATCAACATCTGAAGGTAGCAATTCAACAATAAAATACAAAAAACGTGATAAAAAAATGAAAGTCCCGAGCGGAAGCAAAATTCTTAAAAACTGCAACTCTCATGGAACAAAATTACTTAACTTACCAGAATAGGATGACAAAACTTGATATCTTATCTAGCGTTCTTCAACTGATCACGATCACCCGCAAAAGCCTTTGGTCCAGACTTGTCCACTCCAAACACCAACCTTCATTCTTTGCTGTAAAATCGCATATGAGATAAATGCACAAGAACTCAAATTTCAGACAAATCACAAATGCCTAATCAGAGGAAAATAGAAAGACAAGATGAAGCCTTACTGAGAAACAAAAGAGAAATGTGAGGAGAGGACCGTGAGCACTCAACGATGAACGTCTACAAGCGTCAACACGAAGAGCAGTGAAAACAGAGGATACTGTGAAACAAGAACGGAGCAAAAACTAGGAAAAGGTGTGCGCCGATATTCTTTCAAAATATAAGCGGAGGAGATGGAGACAAAGAACAATAGCATGAATAATAGGGAAAGTGGGAGAGAAAATGGAGGGAAGAAGACGAAAGGTTCTGGACGGTTTGCAGGGGAAGAAAGAAAACGATGAAAATTTTAAATTTTTTCCACTTTTTCCTTTTATTACTTTCTTAGTTTTATTTATTATTTTTTAATTCAGAAACAACTTTTTAATGATCTTTGATGTGGCTTCAGGTTTTTGGACATGACTTTCCAATTACCTTTCGTTTTTATTTTTTTAAAAAATACAATTCAGCAAGGGTCATGATATGCCTTTGTTGTATATTGTTGTAGAAATATAATAACTCCTTTACATTTTGCTGTAATATATATGATATACTAATTAATTAGTTCGCATGTAAAACCTTTCTTTATATTTTTATCATCATTAAATAATATACGAAGAAAATAAATAAATGAGTAAACTAGCACTTAGGTCCCTGACTTTGTGAGCGTCTTGCAATTAGGTCACTGACTTTAGGAAATTGGTCCCGTGGTCCCTGACTTTAAACCCCGTCATGCAGTTTAGTCCAAACGTTAAACTCCTGCTAATAAACTGCATTATTTTTTATAAAGTTAAGGAGCTAAATGCATGATTTTATATAAAGTTAAGGACCTTTATGCATGATTTAACGACGAGAATTAACAGAAATTTAACGTTTGGACTAAACTGCATGACGGAGGTTAAAGTCAGGGACCACCACGTGACTAATTTTCTAAAGTCAGGGACCTAATGGCACGACGCTCACGGGACCTAAATACTAGTTTCATCGTAAATAAATCCTCAACATTTTCTTTTTGACTTTCCCCCGCTCTCTCTGACATATCGAACACAGTCTCGCAAAGCGCAAACAATAAAGATTATTAAATCAAAATAATATAAATAAGGATGCGCTCCCCTCGGCTTATGAATATGATATGATATCGTTTCAAAATTTCAATCTCTCTTTACAAGGAAACAGGTGACTGAATAAAATAAAAAAGATTAATTAATTCCCCATAATTCCAACTCTGCTTCAAATTCAAGCTGTCATTTTGTATCCCTATATATAACACCATACAAAGTCCAAAAAGATTCCCTCCTTCCCTCCCTCCCTCCCTCTTCTTTGTAGCTCAAAAATCTCCCTCTGAATCTCTTTCCTTTTGTCCTCTCATCTCCTCTGTGCCGGCCTTGCTCGGTGGCCCTAGGGTTTATCACTCTCGCACAGCCATGGCTGCCGAGAAGCTCAGAGATTTGAGCCAACCCATTGATGTGCCTTTGCTCGATGCCACTGTTGCTGCCTTCTATGGCACCGGATCTAAGGAACAGGTCAGGCCCCGTTTCCTTTTCTACTTTTCTCACTTTCTCTCTTTTGCCTTATCCGCCAGCGACTCAACATTCGGTCCAGTAATTCGGCTTTGTCTCCCTCACTGTCTCTTCAGCTTCACTGATCATTTGGTTGGGGAGAGTTCTAGTCTTTCATAATATTTGGTGTCCCTGAATGTGTGAAGACAGTGAAACATACGGAACTTCTATAGTTAGGGTTCAGTACTCATCACGCAAGCTTTCACTTTAGACGGCTTGTTAACTTGTCAGGATTTCTTCTATGTAAACTAATGTCTATAAGGAGTTATTTTTATTTTTCATATAAAATTGTCTGGGCCGTTCATAGTTATACCTTTGGGGATGGTATTGTTAAGGCACAAACTTGGTTTACTAATGTATCATTAATGTAGATAATGTGCCTTTCTTGCTTATATGCTCATTTGTCTTTTAAATCCTAGGAATATTTTTAATAACGATCCTTTACATTTTTCATAATGCAGAGAACTGCTGCTGACCAGATTTTGCGTGAATTGCAAAATAATCCAGATATGTGGCTTCAAGTCATGCATATTTTACAAAACACTCAAAATCTAAATACCAAGTTCTTTGCTTTGCAGGTTAGTTTATTAAATGATCTATTATGTGTGGGCAAATGACTAAGGCAACTAGGCAAATGCATCTTGTTCCTCAAGTAATACATAAGTCAAGATCGTTTCCACAAAGATAGTTAGTAATTACTAGATTGACAAACCCAGATATTATCTAGACAATCAAACTGCGAGGATTTATACAATTTGATTGAAATTAAAGAATAAATTAAACAGAGTTCAATGCAACACAGAGGGGAGCCTTGGTGCAATGGTTAGAGTTGCTACCATTTGAATAGGGGGTCACACGCTCAAGTCGTGCAATCAGCCTCTTGCAAATGCAAGGTAAGGCTGCCTACCATTGACCCACAAGGTCTGTCCCTTCCCCTGACCCATAGTTATCAATCCCGGATAGTGGCGTGTAACGGCCGACCCCCAAAATGCTATACCAGTATAGCGCATAGAGGGATGACCGCTATTCTGAATTTTATGCTACAGGTTAGGTAATTTATACTGAATTTATACTGCCCAGTGAAAAATGTAACCCAAATAAGAATGAATGTTTGGGTCTTTGAGGAAAAAAGAAGTGGCAGAGTAGTGGGGTACAGAAACGTGAAAGGAGGGACAAGAAACAGGGGAAAAAAAACCTGACTAAGCTGCTGGACAGCAGCAACAACAACACAACCTTCAAAACAGAAGCAGAGGAGTCTCCGGAAGCCGCTGGAATGATTCACCGGAGAGCCGCCGGAGAAATGCACAGATGGTGGTCAGAAACAGAGGGTGGGTCGCGGGAGTGAAGGCTGAGAGAAGAGGGAAAATGTCGTGAAATGGGGGGAGAATAAAAGTCCTTAAAGCAGAAGTTTTTACACACAAAAGGTCTGAAATACCCCCCACAAAAGGCATTTGAACGGTAACTTTTTGAGGGCATTTTTGGCAGTTTTCATTCCTTCAGCATAGCGGCCAAATAGCGCCGCTACGGGCCGCTATTTGCACTGTTATAGCGGCCGCTACAGTGAAGTGTGACGCTATGAAGCCCTGTATAATGGCAGGGGCCGCTCCGCGCTGCTGCGCCGCTATAGCGCGCTATAACTACCTTGCCCTAACCCTGCCATAGTGGGGCCTTTATAGCACCAGGTTCCCCTTTTTCTAATGCTCCACGGGAGGAATTTTGCATGGAAGTGCTTAGGTTGACTTTTTACTTGCATTTAATTGTCTAAGTCCCTACTCAAAGGTTAACTCCATAAACTATTTACTTTTGCTAATTATACCAGCAACCAATGGCCATGAGTTAACTAACACTATTCTATAGTCAAACCCCCTACTTGGTCCATAAGGAATGAGTTAAGGAAAAAAAATTAAGAATGAAAAGGTTAATTAGTCCAATTGGTTAATTCAATTGATGAACAAGAATTAAATTTTGGTCACCAAATAATTCTAAACCCGGTTTGTCTTATAGATTCACTAATTAATCGTGGATGGTCACCATTGAATAAATCAACTAATTCACATTAAGGGTGATCAATTCTTAACATGCAATTGACATAATGAAACAAACGAAAATGGAGAATACCACAAGTTATATTGAAATAAGGAATATCAACTATCAACATAGAAGATTTATCATAGCCTTAACTATAGAAATTAGATATCCATGTACAAAGAAAACCAAAAGTCTAAATGGTAATCCATTAACATATCCATCTAGAGAGGTGTGGAGGAGATAGAGATAAAACCCCCTTTACCCCTATGTTTGGTATTTAGGGAGATAGAGGAGAAGTTGAGAGAGGGAAGAGAAATAGCAAAGAAGTAGTATCACTTCCCTTGTTTGGTTCACATACAAAATAGGGAAGAAATAAAAAAGTGGTGTGGGACCCACAAATTTTTTTTATTTCTTTGCTTATTGGGTGAGGAGTGGCATGGAAAAAAGGTGTGTCCGAAAACTGTTTTTGCATCTTTTGTGAACTGTGAGCTCTGTTGGTAGTATAACCAGAGATTCGGTTATCTGGTTTGTCAAAGCCACAGAAGAGGAGACTGGGGGAGGTGGGTCACACGGCCATGCCAGAAAACACATGCCGACTACTGCTGATTCTGAATGACATGCATTCCAGCAAGATCGAGTTTTGTGGGAATGGGGCAAAATCTTCATTTTTACTGGCATACAGTTCTTCTAGTTAGCTACTTACCGTGGCTGTCCATGAATAAAAATTAAAAGAATATTTTGAAGGCTAACAAAGCTTTGAGGCGATTTTAATTTTTACCGGCATATAGTTCTCCTTGTTAGGTTGGTTGTCCATGATTAAAAATTAAAACCTCACAATTCTTTCTTTTAACATTTTGCTTTTTGTCTTTGTATGCTGTGGGCAGAAAATTGATATATCTCTCTCTCTCTCTCTCTCTTTTTTTTTCCTGTTTTCAAATGTTGCTATACAATTGATTTTGTTCAATCAAATATCAACTTTTACCGTTGTAAAAGAAAAGTTATGTCCATAAGTAGTGGATTTTAGACCATAAAATTGATTTTAATAAATGTTTTCTTGAGAAACTATAAAAAAAATACAATTTCTCTCCTCACTTTTTATCCAACCAACCTACTACCCTTCCCAATTTCTTCTCTATTTCACACGTATTTATTACATACCAAACAACCTACAAGTTATCTCCATCTCATTTTTTTTCCCTCTTCTCTATTTCTTTCTTTTTACCAAACAAAGTGTACAAGTGGCGAGATCCCTAGATCTTCAGAAGCTCTTCCTCCTTCTCCTTTTACCTCTTTTCTCTGTTTAAAATTATCCGTCTCCCTATCCAAAAAGAGGCCTACCTATTCATGATGAAGATAAGGGTAAAATAGGCAATAATGTATTTTTTTGGCATAGACTTGGTTATGATGAATTAAGACAAGACTATGGGTCCGTTTGGTTTACAGTTGAGTAGAATTGATTCTAGAAATGAATGGTTGAGATGGATGATGCACGCTTTACGAAGTACGTTGGACAGAAGTGATTTAAAATCAATTTTCAAAACCATGGTTTTGTTTCACTATAATCTAAAACAAACAAGCTATATGTCTCCTTTTAAACATTAAAATTCAACTTTAGGAGGACATGGTCGAGTTCTCTGTTAAGTGCCTGTTTGTTTTAGCGTTGCTACAATGCAAAACCATGGTTTCACGGAATTGAATTTAAATCACTTCCGTCCAACATGTTTCGTAAAACGTGTATCACTCATCTCAACCATTGATTTCTAGAATCAATTTTACTCAACTGTAAACCAAACAGACACTAACACGACCATGTCTAATGGTTAGAGGGAATTCCTCCATTACACACAACCCCATCATATCTTTAGGTGGCCTTTGGACATGACACACGACCATGTCTGTTATACACATGGCCGTGTGCCTGGAGAGCTTCGTTTTCTTGTCATATTTTGAGTTAATTTTATTTTTCACTCTTCTAGTAAACGTGGATATTTGGTAAATATTTGCCCACTATGATCAATAAAACATGAGTATCTACAATAGATTCCTTGTTAAATACATATTTAAATTGAGTTTATCATCTTTTGCGTTTTAAGGGTTCCTCCACCTTAAGCTCCGGAGTCCCACTCCGACATAAATGACAAGTTAATATTAGTAACTACCTCATGATCTCGTGGTGGATGTTGAGGTAGAGAATGTTGAAGGAGTCATGGGAGCCATGGAAGCCATCTTCAATATATTTATAAATAAATGATCAGGACATACTTAGGTTACTTGCTATTTCAGTTTTCTGTTCATGGGTTTGGAGAAAACTGTCAATGCTACTCAATATGAATCTGGTCAAGAAGAAGAGATGAGATTTGAAATGTTATCATGAAACAACCTTTTGTCTTTCTAAAATTGAGCTCTTGGAGTATCTGCAAGCAACTAAAGGAAGTCAAACAGAGTCATTCCTCCATTACCATTGTTGCTCATATGAGAGATATTACACTTTGTATCTCTCATACTGGTGGTACTCCAACTTATTGGATTATTGACTCTGGGGCCTTTGACCATGTAAACGAGTGACTTATCACTCCTCTCTCTCCCTCCCAACCTGATTATTCTTGTTTTGTCACCCTAGTTGATGGGTCTATGCTCAAGACATCAGTCATGTTTGACCCACTATAACTTGTCTTTCAGATTTATTGTTTTCATAAATACCATGGTTTTTTGGGGCTAATCTTGTATCTTGAAAAGTAAGAAAGAAAATGTGATTACTTGGTCTAGTGTAGAGACTGAGTACTAAGTTATGGCAATATCACTTACAAAACCTACCTACTCCATGAGTTGAAGTTTGGAAATGTTGATCATATGAAGTTGCTTTGTCCAAGGGCTAGCTTACATTTGCTATTTTTGTTGAAATTTTAACCTGTATCGATTATCTGCCAAGAGGCTCATGGAAACTAAGTTTTTTGTGTCACTTTGTTGGATAGAACTATTGACTCATGTACTTACGTATTATGTTCTCGTTTGTGTGTTTACATGGATGGTTTTTTCATTTTTACCTCTGCATCCAGCTGGTTGTCAGTGCACTGTCTTTGGAAGCAACAATTATTAGGTGTCAAACAAGTTCTCCACTTTATTACAATAATTCTATTCTTAGCTGCCTTCCTTAGTATATGCTTTCCTTGTGGTTGTATATACAGGTGCTAGAAGGTGTAATTAAATATAGATGGAATGCATTACCAGTTGAGCAGCGAGATGGAATGAAAAATTTCATATCTGATGTTATTGTACAGGTATTGGTCACATTTGGAGACAGAAGAAATATGAGCTAGTCAGATTTACTTTGCTGTTTTGTTAGTGCTTATAGTCTTTCTGCATCCTTTGTCCTGTTATTTACCTTTCTTGCATAGCTTTCTGGCAATGAGGCCTCATTTCGAGTGGAGCGGTTGTATGTCAACAAACTCAATATCATATTAGTTCAGGTGAAAATAATTCTGCATTTCCCTTCTATTATTTAACTTAATTATTACTGTTATTCTCAACCAGTTATTCAGTTCATGTGCTTTATTTATCTTGATGAAAGGGATACATTTTCTTCAGTCTTGTTTTTTTGCTGTTTTCCTGATGAAGATCTATTCTAGGTTTAATATGCTTTCTTCTTTATAAATCTGGATTTTCAATCTTCCATTTCCATTGCATTCTATTGGTGTTTCGGTAACTGCATAAAAATTTGTGCTGAGCTATAACATTTATATTTATATAATGGTCAGTATGCTGTATATGCAGATTTTGAAGCATGAATGGCCGGTGAGATGGCGAAGCTTTATTCCTGACCTTGTTTCAGCAGCTAAAACTAGTGAAACAATTTGTGAGAATTGTATGGCTATTTTGAAGGTAAGTTTATCCTTGTTTCTGTTAAAATTTGTTCCCTTAATCAATGAGTAACATTACTAATACTAAATGTTCTGTCAGCTCTTGAGTGAAGAGGTTTTTGATTTTTCAAGAGGAGAGATGACTCAGCAGAAGATTAAAGAGCTTAAACAATCATTGAATAGGTAACATTTGATGGCTTTTGTTTATATAAAAGACTTCTACCATGATATTTTTGGATGCTATTTCATTTCTCTTGATTTTAATTTAGAGATCTCAATTTTGTTTTTGGTTCAATGGAGGACCTGCCATTGAGGTGGGCCCCGGGGGAGGGGGGGTGGATTGCATTTCAGGGTGGCAAAATTATTATTATTATTGTTTCCACAGTGATAGATTTGTATGTTTGCTTTTTTTTTTAGAACAAAAATCTCCCTTGTGCTTTTTTTATAGATGAAGCTGATGTCTGAGTGTGGGATTTGAAATTATTGATTCATTGACTGGTCCTGGTTTTACATGCTGTAGCTAGTTAGCTGTTCAATTATTTAATGTGATTTATTTGAATTTACACTCTATGGATGGAGTGCCTATACATTGCTAAGAATTATACGTGGTTGTGTGCAGTGAATTTCAGCTCATACATGAGTTGTGCTTATATGTGTTATCAGCGTCCCAACGAACTGAGCTCATACGTGCAACATTGTCTACGTTGCATGCCTTCTTATCATGGATTCCCTTGGGTTATATATTTGAATCACCATTGGTAGGTGCACTTTTGTGTTTAAATAACACTGCCATGGCGGAATTCTGAAATCTTTTGGTATTTGTGTTCATCACAGCTAGAGACACTGCTAAAGTTTTTCCCAATTCCAGCATATCGGAACCTGACATTGCAATGTTTAACCGAGGTATGGTGCATCTTCCTAGTGCTTATGCTTTTACCTGAAAAGACTCAAGATTATAATTCATTTTTTATGTTCACAGGTGGCAGCCCTTCAATTTGGGAATTACTATGATGCACAATATATAAAGATGTATAATATATTCATGGTTCAGTTACAGGTGCGTTTAAATAGCTACATTTTGTTCCACATGCTGCATTTTTTTTTTGTTTTGTTTATTTGCTTCATTGTAATTCTGTATCCATTTCATTTGGTTTTGATTGTATAAAATAATTTTTGATTGATCCTGGGATGATGCTATCTTTCCTGCAGGCTATACTACCGCCTACTACAAATATACCTGAGGCATATGCACATGGTTCTAGTGAGGAACAGGTGAGTCTTTGTAATTTGCTGAAATAAAAATCCTGATTTATTAAATTGCTTGTGAAGTATCTGTCTGACACTGGGTTCTTTTCCCTCTGTTTAGGCATTTATACAGAATTTGGCACTGTTCTTCACCTCATTTTACAAGGTTGGTTATATTTTCTCAATTTGAAGTCTATCTGTGATTCTACATTATAAGTACATAATCATGAGAGACAATGGAACCGTGTGAAAAAAATTGGCCGTGCTTAGGATATTATTTTTTTATGCATTGTGGACTATATTATGCTTGTGGCATATTTAAGCATGGACCCATATTTCCATATCTTGAATTTTGGTGTCTAAATTTCCTTTTTATATCTGCATAACACCTCTTCCCCCTCCTCTCATTTTCTCCCATATGATTTTTTCTTTTGCTTGATGGGTGTTCAACTCTCTATTAACAGCACTACTATTTATGCACTATGCAGGTTCACATTCGAATTCTGGAATCCACTCAAGAGAATATATCTGTTTTGCTATTGGGTCTTGAATATCTTATCAACATCTCATATGTGGATGATACTGAGGTTTTCAAGGTTAGATAATGTTAGCATATGTTTCTTCCCTCTGAATATTTCATATGCTCTGAGTGCTCAAGCTTATGTGTTCATTCCTGAGTTTGCCTAATAGGGCTTTGTTCCCCCTGGCCCTCAAAGCATCCTGACAGTGTGTCTATTAGCCTGCATATGTATAGATATACATGTCTATTCAGAATATACAAGATTCATATTTTACTTTATTTGTGAAAATTATCAGGTCTGTCTGGACTACTGGAATGCCTTGGTTTCAGAACTGTTTGAGCCACACCGTAGTTTGGAGAACACTGCAGTAGCAGCCAATGCAAACATGATAGGACTGCAGGTGCTGCATCTCTGATGATATGCTCATAACCTTGCTCCTTGGTTGTTAAAATCAAGAACCAATAATTCTCTTTTCCTTCACCAAAACACTTTTGTGTAGCAAAATAGGATCCTTTCTATTTAATGTACTTGGTATTTTTATATTCTCATTGAACATTGAGACTTGATTCAATGGATGTGGTTGCTGTGTTGGCTGTTACAGCATTATTTGCCAGTAACTTGGTAGATATTTCTGCTATCATTCCCTACACGAATGTCTTTTTCATTGTTGTATACTTTTCTTTTCTCTTTTTAAAGATGATTTCTTCTCCTCTGTTTTCCTCTGTAATTTTCTTCTCTTAGACTTAATAAATTCTTTCTATAGAAAAATTTAGAGAACCATTTCCATTTTCCAAACTGCTCCTGTTGTATATACAATTTTCCCAATGGTCTTTAATTTATTTGCATACTTGTTAATGAATTCATTAAATATACAATGATGTAAATGTGGTTTAATAAATAAAATTAAATCAGGTGAAAATAGCTATGATAAATGTGGTCTTTTCCCCTCCACTTTTTCTTATTATATTCTCACTCTCTCACTTTCTCTATCTTCAGTTATTGTTTATTTGAATTATTTTTTAAACTTGGGCATGCATAGGGTATTCCTACCACAGTCCTCATGTTATGAGATCTAAGATGTGTATTTCCAAGATAGAGTTTGAATAACTAGATCTTAAACCATAAATCATGATTTTGGGATATACATTGTGTGAAAATGGTCTTCAATTAATAATATTATGAACTCAATTTTTTACAGCATTTTTCTGAGGTGTGTATATATCTCTATAAATTCTAAGAGTTTCACTATATCTTTGGCATTATCCTTTTCTTAGGCTGAAAATGGAGATATTTTAGTCTGAATATCTCCCATGTTATTCTGATATACTATTTTCATCTTTCTAAGACTGGTTCAAGTGATATGGGTCTATGGTTCTCAATGGAATAAGCAGGTGCCAGTGATGCCCCCTGGTATGATTGATGGCCTTGGTTCACTGCTTCTTCAGCGCCGACAGCTTTATGCTGGTCCCATGTCAAAGTTGAGAATGCTTATGATCTGTCGCATGGCTAAACCAGAAGAGGTTCTCATAGTTGAAGATGAAAATGGGAATATAGTTCGTGAAACCATGAAGGACAATGATGTTCTTGTTCAGTATAAGGTAATAAGATGAAATTTAACTTCTGCCTGGGTTTAGTGGGTAATATTCACACATAGATGGAAAACAATCTGTGTTGAAGTCATTTTCATCTGAATATTGTATTTTAGATGATTTATACAAAATAATAAACTTGAGAATTGAGATATTTCTGTGGCTACATTCTGTGATTAATCAGAGTTCAATCAATGTACAGATTATGAGGGAGACTCTTATTTACTTGTCGCATCTTGACCATGATGATACTGAAAAGCAGGTATGTGAATCAGAAAGAACTGGTTCTTTTCTTTTCACCCAATGGTAAAATTATGATGGCAATTTATATTAGGTGTTTTCATTTTGAGGGATATGATATATGGACTTATTATGAAATTGTTGCTTTTTTTTGTGTCTTATATAAATATCATGCCTTCATATAATGGACTCTTGTGTTGTAATATGCAGATGCTTAGAAAATTAAGTAAACAACTTAGTGGTGAGGATTGGACATGGAACAATTTGAACACATTGTGCTGGGCGATAGGATCTATATCTGGTTCAATGATGGAAGAACAGGTACTGTGAATAAACTAATTTGCTCATTTCTATTAGACTATTGGTTTGATCAAAATATTATACGGGGAACTATCCTATATTCCTAATCCATTAGCCTTTTTGGCTCCACTTATTTGGTATTAGTGGTATGAATGCAAATGATGTTTCGTCGTATAAATCCATGTTTCAGAGATTATATATGCATGATAAATAATTTATTTCCATAAATGCTAAAAAATAAAAACTAACCCAAAATTGAAGATATTTATAATTAATAATCAAAAGTCATAGTTTAAAGTGTAAACACACAGTCACCATCAATGTAAGGTGTAATCACCAAGGATGCAAAGAGCAGTGATAAACATAGGAATGGAGTAGAAAAGAAAATGGAAGGTGATGGAATTAATGGATAAAAACAGATCATGTTAGATATAAATTAGGAGAATGTGAACTGTGCAGTGTGGAGAAAGAAGAAAGATCAGAACACATAAAAAGAGACCTGCCAGCAGTGGGTCAGTGGCTGGAAAACATTTCGGTTGGCTGGAAAAGAGCGGTAAGAAGTGGGTCACTGGGTCAGACTGTCAGATAATAGAGTTCAAAACAGATGAGGGTCAGGTTTTTTGTGTGAATGATTGAGGAAGGTTTCAAACCTTATTATGTTTTTGAAGCAACAAATACATGAGGAATCACAAGACTATCCAAAAATAATTTGATTGAAACTCGGAAATGGAGGGCAAATGTTGGCTTAGCCCCAGTTCAGCATAGAAACTGTGGCAGCCACATTGTCATTGTCCTGCTATAGTGGCCACAAATTTGGGTACAACAGTCGTGATGTGCAAGAACTCCTGTAGCAGCCACTTACTGTGACACAAAGCAACAGAGCTATAGCGCTGCTACCAGACACTGTTGAATATTGATAACTCAGTTGGAATTTGACATTAGCAGTTTTCTCAATTTTACCCTTTACTGCCAAAAATATATTAGCTATGGGATATAGAAACAATCTGACTCAATTTGGTTCTGGCTAGTTCACAACTTGACAGATTTAAAGGCTTTTTTGTTGAGGAACTAGGTTCAATTTTTAGGACCTAAAATTTTGGTTTTGGCAATTGTTCGGATCCTGAAGTTTAGAGGATCTCCAGAGGGAGCAAAATGAAATGGAAATAAAATGTAGAAGAGACACGGATGGATGATTGAAGAAACAAAGACACATCTGTCCTGAAGAAAATACTGCTTCACAAGAGTCGCCCCTTCACGACTGAGTCTGGAGAATACTCCTTCGCAAGAGTTGCCTCTTCACAACAGAGATTGGAGACTCAATTCTCTTCACAAGAGTTGCCTCTATTGTACCACTTCCCCACTGTTTAACTATTTACCTTACAGCTTAACAAAATTGCTCTTACTATACAACCCTGTCTAACTATCGTATTTGTAACCTCTCTGATTGTTTTTATTTCTACAAACATACACATTCCGAGCCCTGTCCTCATGTATCTGGGGCCTACTGTTATTGTGGTATCCTGTTGTTTTTAGGATTGTTTTTCTAACTTGTGAGTACAACCGTGTTGACTTTGTCTCTTTTATCTAAAAAATGTCAATGGGTGCTTTAGATTGCATCCAGCACCATACTTGTTAGCACACATCAATTTTTGACTTTTAATAGAGACTATAAATGGATCTTTCCTAAACTTAAGTCTGTTTGTCTGTGCGCATGACTTAATGTTTGTTTATTCTATCTTTTCTGGGATTGTCATGGGTATAACATCCATTTCCCAACCTATTAAATTTGTTTAATATCTATGTTTATCTTGTGGATTCTTTTTATTAATTTTATTTTTGTTGAAATTTTTAAGATTTATAGCCCACATCTTGCTTTTGTGGCAGGAAAACAGATTTTTGGTTATGGTCATTCGTGATTTATTAAATCTATGTGAAATCACAAAGGGAAAAGATAACAAAGCGGTTATTGCAAGTAATATCATGTAAGAGTTGTTTATGTGTTCATGTGTTCTATGTTAATGTTTTTTTTTTGGGTTGGATAATATTTATTGTTTCTGTTGGCAGGTATGTTGTAGGGCAGTATCCACGGTTTTTAAGAGCTCATTGGAAGTTTCTAAAAACTGTTGTGAACAAGTTGTTTGAGTTTATGCATGAGACGCATCCTGGAGTTCAGGTTTATTTTTTTCTTCCTTGAGGTTTTCTGCCAGTGTCTACATGTCTGGTTATCTCTAGTGATATTTACATAACTTCTTAAAATAAACCTAGGGTGTGCTAAATTTTCATGTCGGGAGCCTTTGTTCATGTCAAGTGACTCAAAATTTGAGATTCTATTTTTTAAGTGTTTGTTGCTCATGTATTATTGTCTGACACCTTATATTTTTCTTGTGTGTATTATGAATGTTTCTGCATGTTTGCTCTGAAATTTTGACTGCTTGTGCCTTATGACGGTTAATCTGACTTTTGTTTATAAGGTAATTTTTATAAGACATCCCATTTTGCTCATTGTACCGTTGTAACCTTTATAAACCATCTCCAAGAAACAAGTATATCTGCTAAAAGTTTAGTGCCCGTTTGGTTTAAATTTTAATCCATCCGGAATCAATTCTGCAGAATTGATTTTAAATCACTTCCGCCCAACGTACTTCGTAAAGCGTGCATCATTCATCTCAACTATTCATTTCTAGAATCAATTCTACTCAACTGTAAACCAAACGGACCCTTAGTATTCATTTCTTTAGTTTTGATATATTTCTCTTTAATCTTTAATTCTCTTTTTTCTTTTATGAATTGATTATATTTACGGTGTATAAACAGTCTAATTTATGTTGTAGTACTGCATTGGATTATTACAATCTATATATGCCTTGAAGTGTTTGTGTGATTTTCCTTCATGTAGTTTATTTCAATTTTGTATAGTAAAATTTAAATAATGAGACATTCTTTGTTGATTAAAACATTTTATAACCTGTAGAATATATCTGCTGCTGGGAATTATTTCTGCTTAATTATTTTCTTGTTTCATGTATATCAGGATATGGCCTGTGACACATTTTTGAAAATAGTCCAGAAGTGCAAGCGTAAATTTGTCATCACCCAGGTATACTAGGCTACATTTCCGTCTTTTTCTATCCTCCCAAAGGAAGACTCTTTCCTATCTCATCCGTCCGTACACATTCAGTAAATAACACTAATCATTGCCATTGTTCCAGGTTGGGGAAAATGAGCCATTTGTATCTGAACTTCTGTCGGGCCTTCCAACTACAATTGCAGATCTTGAACCCCATCAAATACACACTTTCTATGAATCTGTACCCATTTTTTTCTCTCTCTTTTATCTTAAGTTCATTGATCATAAATTTTTTCCTTTATTATATCTTTATACTTTTTGTGTGCACATATTTAAGTGATATTATCCTATTGTAGGTTGGCAACATGATTCAAGCAGAGTCTGATGCACAGAAGAGAGATGAATATCTTCAGCGGTTGATGGAGCTCCCAAATCAGGTTCTCCGCTTGCTTGAGAATCCACATTATTTCCTATATCTCTTTAATGTTATGCTCAATTGTACATGAACTCACATCATTATTTATGTAAGCTAAGTGTTATAATGCCAGAGATATTGCCCATTTTCTTCTGCAGAAATGGCTCGAAATTATTGGGAAAGCACGTCAAAATGTGGATTTTCTGAAGGATCAAGATGTAATTCGAACTGTGCTTAATATATTGCAGGTATATCTTTGTAGTAATTTTTGTGTGATTCTGCTGCATGTTCTTTAATATTTCACTCTGCATGTTTGAAGGCCATTTAAAGTGGAAATTACTTGTTTTTTCAGTCATCTGTACTAAGTTCTTTGATTAATTTATTGTTTGATTGTGAGTCCCCAAAAATCCTAAATTTCTTCTGCACAGTAGTCTTGTCTAGTGATAAAATGTTTCTATATTTTTCCTTAAAGTATTAGTTAATGAACAGAATAGAAATAGTCTCGTGTACTTCTCTTGCTATGTACTTGATGGGTGTCAAGGATTGAACTCTAGACCACTTGGTCATAGAGACTTTGATGTCATGCCATGAACCAACTATTCCAAGATCTTAGTTGTTTGGTGAAGAAACATGAATAGTTGTTATATTACATCTCCAATCGTTATAATTCATAGTCAACTCCAAGGTCCGTAGTTTTGTTGGTTGTATCCCCTAATTTATGATAACAAGTTTGTGATCTATGTCACTTCTATATTGCAGACGAATACAAGTGTTGCATCTTCTTTAGGAACATATTTCCTGCCCCAAATCTCATTGATCTTTCTGGACATGTTGAATGTGTACAGGTATCTTCTGTTTACTAATTTTGTTGTAGATACTTGTTTCAGTGATAAATATTTGGGTTAGATTCTTTTTTTTTTCCGAGTAAATATTAAATCATATATATATATATATATATATATCTTCCCTGCAACAGAATGTACAGTGAGCTTATATCAAAAAGTATCGCAGAAGGGGGACCTTTTGCATCTAGAACATCCTATGTAAAACTTCTGCGGTAAGAATAATTAACATTATATTGGTTTTGTACTAACCAGATTACTATTCTATACCTTTTCCGTAAGTGTTCTTTTTTATGTAGTTCGGTTAAGAGGGAGACCCTTAAACTGATTGAGACATTCTTGGACAAAGCTGAAGATCAACCACAAATTGGAAAACAATTTGTGCCACCAATGATGGATCCTGTTCTGGGAGATTATGCCAGGAATGTGCCTGATGCAAGGGAATCAGAGGTTTTGTCACTTTTTGCCACAATTGTAAACAAGTATGTCATTTTTTTTTTCCTAATTGATTTATGGAGCATTGTCACCCAACTATGCCAACCCTTGGCCAAAATTAGCCTGTTGGAAGAGTATGCCGAATGCTATTTTAATTACCAACAGTATGTGTTACTCATCTCTCTCTCTCTCTCTCTCTCTCTCTCTCTCTCATACTTGCAGATATAAAGCTGCAATGGTTGAAGATGTCCCTCGCATATTTGAAGCTGTTTTCCAGTGCACACTAGAGGTAAGTAATTGTGGTGGTCATTGGCTAGGTGTAAATGCTCTATAGTTGACGATCATTCTGATAATGACCCTTATATTGACTTCCAGCTTTCACTTCCTTTTATTTTTCAATGATTAAATTTTACAAGAAAATGTTGTGTCTTTTCTATTAAGAATTTAGACTTGGTGGTTTTTGTTACTCGAGATTTAAATTTACTGAGTTTTGTTTGAGATACATCATTTAGAAGTTCTGCTTCTGATTTATCAAAAATGTTATTTTTTTATCAGTTGTGATGGTATATAATTATTGGAGATCTGCAAGCAATTATCAACTGAATCATATCTATCCTTTTATTCTGTTCCACAGATGATTACAAAAAATTTTGAAGATTACCCAGAGCATCGGTTGAAGTTCTTCTCTTTACTACGTGCCATAGCTACTCATTGTTTCCCTGCATTAATCTGCTTGTCAAGTCAGGTTGTTTTTCTTGCTCCCTCTCTGCCCACATAAATCAATAGCACATCAATTTATTTGACTCTATCTGGTGTTGACTATGACTATTTTTAAAATTTGCGATCTCTGTCTTTGCCTAATTTTGTTTGTATTATATGTCAGCAACTGAAGTTTGTTATGGATTCAATCATATGGGCATTTCGGCATACAGAGAGAAATATTGCTGAAACTGGGCTGAACCTATTGTTGGAGATGCTGAAGAAGTTTCAGGTGTGATCTCTGTAGAGCTCTCACTCTTAACCTTTAGAAGTTCCTTTTGCATTGTTAGTTTTTCTTGTTATTTTTTATAGATTTTTCTGTTTGGGAGGATTTCTTATCCTCTCCCTACTTGTACTCCCCTCATTTATTCCTAATAGATTTTTTTTTATCTCTTTTTGTTTGCTGGCTGAATGTCTATTTGTGATATTAAACAGGCCTCAGAGTTCTGTAATCAGTTTTATCGGACATATTTTTTGACAATAGAGCAAGAGATATTTGCTGTGTTGACGGACACTTTTCATAAGCCTGGGTTCAAATTACATGTCTTGGTGCTTCAACATTTGTTTTGTCTGGTACAGTGTCAGAATCATGCTTTTCATTTCATTTTACTAACTAGGGAGAAATTGCTTAATACAGAGTTTGGTGTTTTTCAGGCAGAAACTGGTGCGCTAACTGAGCCTCTTTGGGATGCTGCTACAAATCCTTATCCATACTCAAGTAATGCAGCTTTTGTACGTGAGTTCACAATAAAACTTTTAAGCACTTCGTTTCCCAACATGACTGCTGCAGAGGTAATTAGGAGAAACAACTAATATTTAACCCTCTCTTTTCCCTGAATAGATGACTAATTTAAAAAATTTTGCAGGTTACCCAATTTGTTAATGGACTCTTTGAGTCCACAAATGACCTCTCCACATTTAAAACTCACATTCGAGATTTTCTTGTACAGTCAAAAGAATTTTCAGCTCAGGTAATGCTTTTTGTAGTACTGTTTCTCTTACTTTCTCTGACCATTACAACAATTGAAGAAGTTTAGACTTGTGCTCATAGAATATGGACTAGTGCATCGTGTTTGTGCTAGTTTATCTGGTACATATTATTGTTTGGACTAATATTTTCTGCAAGCTTGTGGGTAAATATAAGATTTTTTTTCCTGAAGCAATTTTTTTTTTAACCTTTTTGTAACTTTGTTTAGTTAAATTTTTGCATTTTAAAAATCCTTTTATAAAAGCACAGCTAAAAACAAACTATTTTGTCTATATATTTTGCTGCTTTTCATGCTTCTTACATGAAACCGCTTGTATATCTTGGCCAATATCAAACGCCAAAGCTTTTTTCCTCTAGTTGAAGTTGGCAAATGGATTTAGTGACTTCATAATTCCTATTTTGAAAATACTTTGGCCAAACAACCCAAAAAATTTAGTGTTCAAAACTAAAAAGTAGCTTTTGTTGATTCGCGGTATGGCTGGCTTGAGGTATTCAATTTTTTTAACGTAGTCTTTATTCATGGCTGAAGGATTGACTTTTGAATGTTTTCAGCAATTAAAATTTCAGACAATGACTGCTGTTTACTTTTGCTTATAATCGCCTTGTTGATTATTTGACCATACAATGTAGCATGATGTAAGATGTATTGGAACTTGTTATATTTATAATGTATTTCAGCACCTGAGATTTGTTAATTGTTCCCTCTCTACCGCAGGATAACAAAGATCTTTATGCTGAAGAGGCTGCAGCTCAGAAAGAGAGAGAACGACAAAGGATGCTTTCTATTCCAGGGCTTATTGCCCCGAGCGAGTTGCAGGATGAAATGGTGGACTCATAGATACAGGCTAAACAGCATGGGAGTTAACACCAAGGGCATTTTGACTTGTGCCACAGGCGCCCTCATTCAATCAAATACCAGATGCTTTGAGAACAGACGCACTGATAATCTCATTATACTTTTAGAATTTTCTGCTCTTCCCAATATTTCGTGTTGGGACTGGTTTTTCATAGGTTCCTGATTTTCAGAGGTTTGGCAGGCTGGTGATACTGCCTTGTCGATTGGGTGAGTGTAGATTATTCAGTTGCTGATTTAGGATGATATTAGTCATTTGTAAGTGTTTCACCAGGGCAGCTTCCCATAGAATCACAGGATGGATGACTCAATTCCGAGTATTGATGACTCCTTAGGTGTGACCTCCTAACCTCTGGCAGTTTGTGCAGAAAACCCTTGTGGTTTGATATTTTGTAATTTTTTTTCACCAATTAATTTTAGGGAAATTGATGTGCCATGATTGCATTTAATATATGGTCTTAAGCTATTAGTGTGTTGCAGATCACGTGCCCCGTCCTCCCATTTGAAAGAAAAACTTGTATTTTATTGTTGATGTCTGGCTTTCCAGTTTTAATTCTCTGCTAAGTATTCTATACAAGTGAAAGAGCCGTTTAAAGTAACTTTATCTTTGGACATCTTAGTGGTTAGAGAGAAGAAATGTGTAAATTAATGTGGGGGTAATCGTGTAATATGAATTGTAGTTGTCCTATGTTATTCAATGGTTTAACATGCAAGTGTATGGGGATATTATTTGTGCAAGTATTACTCCTTTGATGATAAATGTGTCGTGGGTATTATTTATATCCGCTGTTGCTGAGCAGCTTAACACCGATGTTTGTTTATCTTCTCACTTTCTCAACCTATTCCCTAACACTCCATTTACTCAATTAGTGTGGGAGATGGTGAAGTTTTAAATATTACGTCAAGATATTTCCTTGTGTATAGTGATACCAAGTGATAAGATATTCAAAATTGTCTACAATAGATTATTAATTTTTGGTATTTTCTTATAATCTCCGTATTGACGTTGTTTCAATAGAAGTACCACTGTACCAGACAATATGTAACTTGTAAAATTGTCATTTCACTCATTTTCACCACATATGTTGATCAAATCAATAATTATTTTGAAAAGGAAACCATTTCCTCACAAAGATTAGAGCCACTCCAAGCTTGATACTTATTCTAAAACAAAGGCAAAATATATCCATGGTACTTATAAATGACACTCGTTTTTACTTAAGGTGTGTTTGGGAGTTTGGAAGGAAGGGAAAAGAAAGAGTTAGGAGAAAAAGAAAGGGGAAGGAAGGAGGGGGAAAGCTTTATAAGTTAAAGAATGAGAGGGTTAAACTCACAAACACATGGGAGGGAAGGATGTCCTACAAACCTTCCCTTCCCCTCTTTTCCCTTTAATTTTCCAACTCACAAACATACCCTTAAGAGACTGTTTGTGTCTTTGAGTTTGGAGGGGAGGGGAAGAAAAAGATTGGAGGGGAAATGGAGGGGGAGAAGAGAAAGGGAAGACTTTGTAAAATGTATTTGAGAGAATCAAATTTTCAAACACAAAGGGAAATGACTTTTAATAAACTCTTTCTTTCTCTCCCTTTCTCTCCAAAACTCAACTCAGAAACGTGCCCTTAGTCAATATATGTGTATAATTATTTTTATAATCGTACTATCATTTGTTTTTATAAGTTGTGAAATTGATATAGTTAATTAGAAATGTAAGAATCTAATTCAAATTGATTGTCATGGGAAGAGACAAAAATAGCATTTTTAATTCTAACAACAAATGGCTACTGGCTAGAACAAATAAAAATAATTATACATATTGGGATTAAATTCAATTTTTTTATATAGATCGAATTGAAAATGAGTGCGTCGTACAGGGTTTAAAAACCATTTTTTTTTTTTTGGAAATGAAGGTAGTAAGTATCTCTTCCTCTCGAAACGACTTTATAATATTTATTCACAAAGACCTTAAAACATCACTGTCAAGTCTCAAGTGTTAACTTAGCAAAGAGGAAATATGAGCAACAAACTTTATAGGTATTGCAGATTGAGAAATCTTATTCAGTAGTTTAGTTATTATGTTCCCCGCATTTCTTGCTCCAAAACCTTGAACTAACTTTGCGCTCCCCATACTTTCTTTTATTCTTGGGAAAGTTGACATCTCCATATATGCAGGACAATGACATGTAAGATTGCTCGGATATCACAACATAATATGTTGCGATATTAACAATTTGACATTGTAACAGGATGCAGACTTTCTTCCCTTTCACCTATCTTCACGTCATGAAGCATCTTAATAGGAAGGTGACTTGCATTTTCAAGGGTGTGATCCTTTCAGCTACCCGTGTATCAAGACATTGTCGGCCATTTGCAATAATCTATGTTCAAAGTGAAGAGATTCTGATATGAAACCACCCCTAATGATAACAAACTTTCTTTTGCATTAAGCCTATGAAGATCCAAATAAATCATATTTGATTGCATAAAACACTTTTTGTTTAATGTATTTTTTTCAATTTTAATTTTATTTAATCTATTCTAAACTACTGGAACGTCATGATTAAAGTATCATCATTTTAGTTCTACTTTTCTTTCAACTCATTAATCTAACAATGATAAATATATCAATGTATTGCAGTATTGTTATATTTTAATTTATCAATGTATTGCAGTATTATTATATTATATTTTAATTAAATTAAATAGTTTTACACGTAATCTTTTTATAAGGTTAATATTAAAAATTAAACAGATAACTATATAATTTCACAAATATATATGAAGATAGAGTAGATAGTCATCACATTCTCTTTGAACTTTTCATATCTCTCTCTCAAATGATTTTACAGAGAAAGCAATGTGCACTTCTTTTCCCTTCTTTGTGAGTCTTCAACACCTCTGTTTTCTCAATTGCTCTCTTGCTGCGTTGCTTCTCAGTCGTGGGTGGCAGTGAGTGGTCATGGCTGGAAAAATGGGGAGCACTTTCTGGCGTGGCGTGTCCGCCAATGGTAAAGCCCTCCAATCCCTTCAAACATGGAATGTGTCATGCATGTAACAAAGCTCCTATAATCACCATGTCATGATAGTGACCTAGTCAAGTTCGCATGACTGCGAGGAAAATTGGCACATGTAATTTTTTTACTATAATAATTGAGAAACAAATAGGCACCTCTTCACTCACTTTCCATGTCCGTCTCATCATGTCTCGAAGCATTATGAGCTGCTCTATTGCCAACCATTACATTTGCTAATTCTTGGATTGAACATGAAGTACTCTGCCTCATCTTATCAGCCAGTATTTCAATTTGATCCAAAAGCCCTAAACCCAAGAGCCGATTCCTCAGCAACTCAATGGTAGTAACATAAGGTGGTATTCCTTCATCAATCATCATCTCAAAGTACTTACATGCCTCCTCTAGTTTTCCCTTCTTCTTACAAAGACCATGAATCATGACAGAGTATGTTGAGACCGAAGGATAAAATTTTTTATCCCCCATGTTCTCCCAAACTTCAGTAGCTTTATCAAACCTTCCTATCCTAATCAGCAATTTGAACACCATGTTATATGTATGGCGATCAGGAAGACAGTTATCTTGTTCCATCCTGGACAGTAACCTTAGAGCCCTATTGACCGCACTATGATCACAATGGTATGCTTGTATTGCATTATAACTCCAAGTGTCTGGTTTTACTCCTCTTGAAATTATTTCATCTAACAATTGATAAGCTTCTTCCACATTTTCATTCAAACAGAGTCGTTTTATAATACAATTGTATGTAAAAACATTTGGCAAAAGGTCACATCTTCTCATTTCATCAAGAACCTTGAAAGCTGAACGCATATCATTTGCATCACAATGTGTGCGAATGAATATTGAGTAAGTAAAAGCATCTGGCTCAACTCTTTTTGACAACATATCATGAAAAACATTTGTAGCTTCACCCACATGGCCTCCTTTGTAGAGGGCCTCTAATAAATTATTATATGCAAGCAAATCCACTGGACATCCTTGCTCAAGCATTGCTTGAAACAGATCACATGCCTTCCCTGAATCACCAATTTTACCCCATCCACTTATCAAAATACTGTAAGTTTTAGCAGATAACAAGAATCGACTCTTAGCTTGATCGAAAAATTGTTGAGCCTGCTTGACATGCTTCCTTTTGCATAAAATGTACAAAAGCATATCAAAATCACGAGTAGTCGACTTAATTCCAAATTCATCCATTCTGAAAAAAGACCGAATTGCACCGTCTGGCAAATTAGCCCGGCTATATGCCTTGAAAATGAGCCAGAAAATTTCACTCTTGATTTCACAACCAGATTCTCTCATTTCTATGAGAAAATCCCAGAGTATGGCAAATTGTTTACAATTTCCTAAGATTTCCACCAAAATGGTGTAGCTCTCAACACTGTGCTGAAAACCTTGAATTGATTTAGCCCAGAGAAAGAATCTGTGGGCTGACAAGCCAAGATTTTTGCACCTCTTCAAGACCTGTTCAACTAAATTTGTGGATATTTGTTCTGAAAATGGATTGAGAGAAAGTTCTAGATCATGGTGAGGGTATCGGTGATCACTGACTAGACGAGATATCTCATTGACAAGGTCTGGCAATAATGGCCCTGAGATCTGTGGGGTTGGCAAAGTGTGAAAGTGATGGCAGTTGGGCTTGTGTTGGAGAAGAGGGCACAAGAAAGAGGTTAAAATTTTATACTTAGAGAATAATGACTGGAAAGCCATTTTAGACATTGTGATAGTAAGATATCAATTCGAGCACTGGGAAGGATTCAGTACTTGGTTAAAGCACCTTCAGTCCAACATTTTCCATCGCTCAAAAATAGGACTTCTAAAGATGTGAAAGCCGGTAATGCATATATTATATGTGCTAGTGGACATATAACACCTTCATAACCTGTCTACCCTGTTTAGATATTAAAGTAAAACACATTTTATTATATCATAGCTGTCACAGACACAGTTATCACAGAACAATTAAAACATCCAAGATATAGAACACAAATGCCAGACATATGGCACTTAGCAGTACTTATATGCATTTTAATATCAATAACTTGAAGAAAATAGAGAAGATCCTACTATAAGTAGTAAGTAGTGTAAAGACCGCAATCAAGTCTCTACATAATAAAATCAAGGAAAAGGTTGTGGTTTTATATATATAACTTCAGCTTCAGCAGTACTAATCATTCATCACACCCCTATTATACCCTAAAAAAAAAAAACTGAGTCCTGACAACCATACTTCCAATTTGATTCCAACTCGGAGTTAGGAAAAATTGCTGGCAAATTACTGAGGTAAAATACACGGAGGTTTCTACTCAAATTCATAAATGTGAAACTGGATTTCTGCTGAACCATGTAGGTTTGGAAATCAAAGATTTAAGTTTTAAAATATTTTTTCCAAATTAGCGAACACTGCAATTCGGATAAGAAATAACACTAAAAGGAAAAAAGAAAATGGTGGTTAAGGATTTTTTACCTGAAGCTTCAGGTGGGAGGAGGAGAGAGAGGTTCGAGTAGTTTAGTTTCTAGAGAGAGAAAACCAGAACACTGCCAATGGAGAGTGAGATAGACCCGCGATTCTTACAGAAGGACTGAAATTTGAAAGAGCAGCGTTCATCCCCTTGTCGATGATGGGAAAGAAGAACCGAAGGAAGGAGGCGACTAGTCCGTGGGCTGGGCATTGAAGCCCAAACCCCAAATTAACACCCACGTTTTTTCTCCTATACCACCTCCTTTAATTCCTATGTGATGGATATATATTATTTCATTTCAATATTATTTAATCCCAATCATTTATTAATATAAGTATTATATCAGTGAATGATACTTAACAATAAAAGAAATAAAACGTGTCACGTGTGATATTTATTTTATATAGAATGTATATACAGTTTTTCTTGTCATTCAAAATTTAGAGGAGACAAATATATGAAATTAAAAAAAAAAAATATTAGCGTCTTTCATTACAGTACGAATCTAACTAAAAGTTTTATATTTCAGTGTAAAGTTCATCTGCTAAATACTTCATCAAATTAATTTATTTTAACGTATAATATGTTTTTAAAATATAAGTAAAATTTCACTATTTGATAACATACTTACAAATGTCCAAATTATTTGAAATTTGACATATATGATCATGAATATAATATAATGTGATTCAACGGTTGGATTGATCAAATTCTTATTTTACTAAAAGTTATTAAGAGGTGTAACTCTTAAAGTTTGACACTTGGTGTCAACGGATCCTCTCTCTATATATATATAGAGAGAGGAGATATCAACTTAGTTACATCAAGTATTAATGAATAACCATAATTCAACGGTTGGATTATTAAAAAACACATTCGATTTGTAGTTATCAACGATGTAATACTTAGTGTAATTTACACCGGTGTAAGTTGATCTCTCATATATATATATATATTGAATTATATGTCACTACTTCTGGTCTTTTTATATAGTATATATGAAATAAAAAGGTATAAATTTTTTGTCCTATAAATATATATATATGAGGAGGGTTATAATTACACCGGTGTAAGTTACACCAAGTATTACACCACTAATAACTATAAATCGAATATGTTTTTTTAGTAATCCAACCGTTGAATTATGTTTATTCATCATCAAGATTATATGTGTCAAATTTCATAAAATTTCAACACTAATAACTTGATAATCAAATAGTTGGATTTTTCATATATTTCAAATGTATATATAACGTTAATCTTGAGATATCTCAATGACATATCAAATAATTTCGGATTAATATAAAATTTTATATGTATGATCTATATGACAGTAGCTTTCAATCCAACGGTGGATTATTTAATACAATGATCCGTTAAAAAATTATTCAACGGTGTAACACTTGGTGTAAGTTACATCGGTGTAATTTGAACCATCCCCATATATATATATATAAAATAAACATAGTACTATTTTTAGTTGTATTAATTGTTAAATACTTTATATACCATTAACTTATTGTTAGTGATTAATGAGATACACATTTTTTCAAACATTTAATACTAAGAATATTTCTGGAAGAAAAACATAAATTTATGGCACTAATAATTATTTGAATTTATGACAATGTTAATTATTACTATCTGATTCCAATGTATTTCATTCGTCTTGATGATTTTAGTTTTATATTTCTTATATATAAGACTAAAGGTAATATAATATTGTCGAGGAAATATAATATTTAGTTTTTGAAGTTATTCAAATGTAATAAGAGTTTAATATACATACACTGTTAGTGTAAAAAAATTTTACACAGGATCCAATGATATGCTGTCACATTATTTATTAAATTTAATAATACATGAGGTGTCATATTCATTAAATGATGTGGCAACACATTATTGGACATCTATGTAAAAAAATTTACACTGACAGTGTATATATATATATTAATTAAATCCATGTAATAAATAGATGTGAAAATGTTGAATTATTTCTGTTGTGCTTTGTTTAAATATTAGAATAATATTGATGTAAATACACTCATTTTAAATTGAATCCAAATATGAAAAGCTAGAAGCACGTGTTACGTTACTACACTTGAAAGAAGGAAAAAAACTAGTTACAAATATCAATATCATCGTTTATATGTTGATGAGAGGATTTTATTCTCTTAATTATAAAAGATATATTTTTCAAACATATGACTATTTTTAGGGTACAAAGCTATTAGTCATATCTTACTTTAATATGATAGTACATAATTAACTCTAAACGAGCTTTTTTTTTTCCAAACTCTTGAGTTTGAAAATGATACATAATAATAAAATAACTAAGCATTTTATATGGCCACACTATGCAGAACAACAGTTTCAATGGTAAGTCCAGGTCCAAAACCAAATAACACGCCCCATTCAAGTCCTTCACCTGTGGTTTTAAGTCCATCTTGAGCTGATTTCCTTCTCATCTCATCCAAGATGAATAGGACACATGCACTTGACATATTACCATATTCACTAAGCACTTCTCTAGTGGCTTTCATCTTTTCAGGTTTCAAGCCTAACTTTTGTTCAACTTGGTCTAGAATTGCTGGTCCACCTGGGTGTGCAATCCAAAAGATTGAGTTGTAGTCAGATATGCCCAATGGTTGGAAGGCCTCAATTAGTGCCTTATCAATGTTCTTTGAGACAATTCCAGGGACATCTTTAAGGAGATGAAATGTTAGCCCAACTTCACGGAGGTGACCATCAATGGCTCCTTCACTATCTGGAGCAATTGTTTGTGCAGTCCAAACTAGCTCAAACAAAGGTTTCTCAATTTCTGGCACTGGATCAGAACCAACAATGACTGCAGCTGCTCCATCTCCAAACAATGCTTGTCCCACAAGGCTATCTAAATGAGTGTCAGTAGGGCCACGGAATGTAACTGCGGTAATCTCAGAGCAAACAACCAGCACACGAGCACCTTTGTTGTTCTCAGCCAAGTCTTTGGCCATACGAAGCACCGTGCCACCAGCGAAGCACCCTTGTTGGTACATCATGTACCTTTTCACATATGGGCGAAGACCTAAGAGTTTGGTAAGTTGATAATCAGCTCCAGGCATGTCTACGCCACTTGTGGTACAAAAGATCAAGTGGGTAATCTTAGACTTTGGTTGTCCCCATTCTTTGATGGCCTTTGCGGCGGCCTCTTTCCCTAGTCTAGGTACTTCAACAACCACCATGTCTTGTCTAGCATCCAAAGAAGGTGCCATGTAAGCACAAATGTTAGGATTCTCTTTTAAAATATCTTCTGTTAAGTACATATACCGCTTCTTGATCATAGACTTGTCACCTGAAATTAATTATAAAGAATGATATTAATATGACAATTTCAAAACAACACACAATGATTGTTCATGGAAATGTAAACAATTTTACTCTGATAGGCTACTTAAACATTATGACTAACCTTTTCAAATCATAACACTTTTTAATATTTATATTACATTGAATTTTATTTTAAAAAAACCAATCTTTACACTCAATCATGTATATTTCAATATTTAAAAAATTGATTTTTTTAAAAAATATATAAAATAATAAATGTGATATACATGATTGATTAAGGTAAATTATACATTAAATGAAATATTTAAAAAGTATGTATAGTTAATTTAAAATCATTTAAGTTTCATATATATGTTTATAAAATAAATTGAAAATGAAATTTATTATTCTTAAAATACATATTAAAAAGCTAAACTACTTTGCAACATTATATTCTAATATAATACATGAAATTAAAAAAATATATTCAAAATTAAAATTATAAATAATTTCATATATGGTAATTTAGTTAGATACATCGATCTCTGGGATTTCTTAAAAATGTCAATTTAACCCAAAAATGTATTATGTATTAGCTAGCTAGTTCATTTTACGTAACAAAAGAAAACTAGAGAAATAAATTAAAATTAATCCAGAGTATGAACCAACAAAATTAGAATGGGGAGAAAAAGATTACTTACACATGCGCTGAAATTTCTCTTTAAGCTCAGTCTTCTGCTCGCTGTTTGTGATTCTGAAGTAGTAATCAGGATAGGTGCTCTGTTCAACACAGTTTGGTGGGTTTGCTGTGCCAATGGCCAGAATGGTCGCTGGACCTTCTGCCCTTTGAGCATTGCGAATCTCAGATACACTCACCATCTTTAATTTGCTGAAATGAAGTTTCTAAGCTATGGATTGCAATTAAAACTCAACTCCCTCAATTAGCTTGTAGCTAGGTGAGGTAAGTAGAAGAGAGCTAGCTGAAAGGTGTGTGCTGCAAACTTGTGTGGGGAGAGAGGATTTTATATGTATGTTTGTGAAGGGTGGATTGGAGGGTAGCTGAGCATCACGTGCTTGACTTATTATTATCACTTTCCAATGTGTGCTTTCTACGTTCAACAACCGGGCACTATGACTGCCTGCTTGATTCTGTGGCCTACCAGTTTGGTGGCAAATGAAATGCCGCATCATGACTTTGAAGACCTCTCTACCCTATTATTTTGGTTTTATTTATTAAATTACCTATAATTGACTATATTTTATGCATTAATTATAAAATTTAATTATACTAATTATTGTCTATGTAAATTTTTTTACACTATTTAAATTATACTAATATTTTACACTAAGAATATATAATTATTTTATTCTTTATTATATTGGGGAATTCTAAGCTACATGCATCACAACTTGGACCGAATAGTATACCCTCTTGCCATTAGCCGAACATGTAATTTGACTTGTGTGCAAGATTTCGGAAACACCACTTGCTCTAATTCCGGATTCATGGTAATTGGAATATATTAATAAATGTAGCAGGTTTAATATAACATTTACTTTCAATAGTTTCATTTATCTTAACTATTGAAATCACCAAACACATGGATCAGTTGATAAAGGTTGTTCCAACTTTACTAATTATTTTGAGTCTGAGCCCTATATACGTAACTGTGTTAAATGCTTAGATGAAGAGCTTTACTATCCATAGAGGTCATATCCGACTCAAGTAAGATTGTCTCATGTGGAGAATATTGCTCTCTTAAAAAAAACACTACTAAAGATAATATCCCAAAAAAGTTATTAGGTCGATGTAAAAAGTTATTAGGATTGAGTTATATACCTCATAATAATGAAATTATTTAATTCTTTTCAAAATAAGTATTATTTTTTTGTTTCAAATTTAAATAAAAAAAGAAAGAGGAAGATATCATAAAACATTAGAAACGTGTAATAATTGCTCTTTCTAGTAAATTTTACATATGTTTATTCTTATTTTGTCATAAATGTAATATAACGTACATATAAATATATATTAGGTTTAAGTGATTTAAAATAAATTTATTCATTGTTGTATTTTAAAGAAGTACTTTAGCATTATTTTTTGTGTTTCAAAAATCAAATAGATAAAGAAAGAGATATATACCATAAAATATTTAATGAAAACTCGTTTATTTTATAAGGATTAAAAAAATAATTTATCTCTTAAAATAATCTAATTGGCCAGTATTATTTAACCTTTAAATTTTAATGAAATATTTTTTAATATAATTATAAGTATAACGTTTGTTAATAATAATTATACATATTGAATTATTTGTGACAGGCATGATTTATAATATTCAATGAGTAAAACATCACTTTAGTTCTTGACTTTTTCAGAGTCGGACATTTTAGTCCCTGACTTATGAAAATACACAATTTAGTCCCTTATTTTGTTCAACATCCATCAGTTTAGTCCAAAACGTTATATTTCATCAAGTCATTGTTGATGTGGCAATCTGACTTGTCTCCAGGGTTCAACATCCATCAATTTAGTCTCTGACTTTGTTTAACTTCCATCAATTTAGTCCCTGACTTTGTTCAACATCCCTGACTTATGTGTCATCCTTCTTCTTGCACTCACCCCACTTTTTTTCACAGCCACCTCTTCTGTGCATAATATAACAACTCAGTTACTCCCAAAATTTGAGCTAATCTAATTCAATTTCTTAATTTGAGCAACAATGCACAAGCTTAAATACAATAACATATATCCAAAAATTAAAAACACCGAAACAAAAATATAAGGAGATATATAGAGAGTGAGAAGGAGGTTCAAATGACATAGATGTGAAAAAATCCAGGTAGAGCAAGTACAATGAGACAAAAAGAATATAACACACTCAACAAAGTTGATCACTTAAAATGACAGTAGTCAAAGAATCCAATTATTAATAGGTCATAAAAAATGAAAGAGTAATGTTTGAAAATTTTGAGGAAAAATAGTATGCAAGTTTATTCTATTTATTCTATCGGAGGCAGAGCCAGAGGTGGCAAAGGTGGAGGCATAGGAGGAGGAATCAGAGGTGGTGTTGGCGAAGGCTATAAAGGTGGCAAAGGTGGAGGAGTTGGAGGTGGATATGGTGGTGGCATAGGAGGTGGTGCTGGCAAGGGCCATGGAGGTGGCATTGGTGCTGGTGAAGGCTATGGAGGTGGTAAAGGTGGTGGATTTGGAGGAGGAGTTGGCAGTGGGCATGGTAGCGGTTCTGGAGGAGTTGGTGGTGACTTTTAATTTAAAACTTCCTAAAAGCACAAATGATCTTATACTGCCATGCAATTAATATGCATACTTTGTCTATGGATGCAGCTAGCATGCAACTATGTACTCTATATTAATTAAATAAATCCATGAGTTGTGATGTTTCAACCATGGAGGTGGGCTAATAATCATATAATATAGAGGGGTGGGTGCAAGGAAAATGATGACACATAAGTCAGAGATGTTGAACAAAGTCAGAGACTAAATTGATGAATGTTGGACAATAGAGACAAGTCAGATTGCCACATCAACAATGACTTAACGGAATATAACGTTTTGAATTAAACTGATGGATGTTGAACAAAGTCAGAGACTAAATTGTGTATTTCCATAAGTCATGGACTAGAGTGTCCGACTCTGAAAAAGTCAGGGACTAAAGTGATAATTTACTCAATATTCAATAAATATATCATTTAATAATTTTATTCAAGTTATTTTTACTATATATAGATACACATATAGGTAGGTAGATTTTTACAAATTTTAATACTATGCATATAGAATTTACAACAACAACACTAATTTTCCATAGATGGAGTAAATTATTTGACTTAAATTACGTTGTAAAATTTATCATGTATTAAATTCAATAAAAATATCATTTAAGTCTAAATTTTTTTAATGATTTGATCTATAAATTTGTTTTAATATTTTTTATTTATCTTTATTTGTTAAAATATCATCTATTTGGCCAATCCTCTTTAATGGTATCTTTACATGTTTTCTTTATATATGTTCATGTTCAAATCATCTAAGATTAATGTTATAAATTTTGGATCAATTACTGACTTGGTTGAAATAACAAGTTATTGGGTCCGTGATTGAAAAAGTTAAAAAAGGGTAAAATAATTTTTTAATTCCTATTAAATATCTGAGTTTTGATTTTCATCCCTGGAAAAAAAATTTATTTCATGATCCTTATAAAATATTTAAGCTATTTTTCAGTCTTTGATATCGATTCTACTATTAATTGTAGATGTGTTGAACATCTATAATAGTGACAAATACTTAAGAAGTACCCTGACACATTATATAAGAGTGTTACACTCCTTAAACTCATTCGGAGAGTCATATTTCATGTCCAACTTGAATTGAAATTCTTTGTATATTTCCTTCTTCCTAGCTATATATCATAAACAATCTCTAAATGAGTTTATAGATGCTAACAATGTTGTATAATGTGTCGGGGTGTTGCACATATGATTATTAGTCGTGATGGGCATTAGACACATCCGCATTTAAAAGTAAAATCAACAACAAGGACTTAAAAATAACTTAAATATTTTATAATGATGAAATAAAAAAGAAATTTTTTTCAATGACGAAAATCAAAACTCGAATATTTTATAGGGACTAAAAAATTATTTTAGCTTACATTAAAATCTATAAATTCATGTTATGATACTATAATACTTAAGACTTGTGAAAAAAATATATTATATTAAAGAAATAATATTAAGTAGATATACAAAATTTAATTTTTAAATATTTTATTTTGAATAAATAAAAAATATAGATTCATAAAACATGTGTTACGGATAAGAAGTTAGAAGGGTAATTAATACTATTAATGAATACGTTAATATTAAAAAAGAAGGAAAAAATAAAGTTGAATTCAAAAAGATAATTGATAATACCAACTGTGGTTGGTTAAAGTGGTATACGCCCCTTAACTGGTTTCGAGGTCGAGTCTCGTATACAAAATCCCTACATTTTGCTCTCGTGAAGGATACATATGGTTTATAAAAAAAGATAATTGATAGAAAACAAAATGGTTTTATATCATTTTTAAAAAAATAATGATCGGTTATAAAATTTTAAATAGATATATATTTTAATTAATGGAAACACAAATGAACTTTCTATATTATACATTTGAGACTTCACATTCTTAACAGAAGTTGGTTCAAGTGGTATATGCTTGGTGAGTTCGAGTTTTGTGTAAAATAAAATCTAGATACGACTCTTCTAAAGTGAGGTTGTATGTAAAGTGAGCAAGTGAGGGGTCATCTACCATTCATATAATTTAAAATGTATCATAATCTCAATCCATAAGAATCCAATGGTGAATAACTCCTTACTTGCTCACTTTACACACAACCTCACTTTAGAGGAGCATGAAAAAAAAATCTCACTAGGAGAGTTAGCCCCACCAAAAGGTTCCCAACTCGAATGAGATTGTCTTCTATGGAGAATACTTGTGATTCACACAAAATAAAAACTTAAAACCTCTTTATTCTTTTAATTTTAAGGAAATAAATTTAATTTAAATTATATAAAAAAAAAAACATTTTCCCACATATTATGTGAATTGATATACTAATAACATTATAAAATTCAATCACAATTGATGTGTAAGGATCCTCTCTAGTCTCTACAACCTCTCCAGCCAAGTTTAGCTACGAAATAACTACAAATTTTGAGTTACTAGTTATTTCGTAGCTAAACTTGGCTGGAGAGGCTAGAGGGCTAAAGAGGATACGGATCCCACAATTGATCGATTCACCCTTTAAAAGAAAATAAAAAAAAATATCAGGTTGATATTGATTTTAACGAATATTCAATTTGTCAGTGTTAAATTATTTGATCTAGTTTTTTTTTTGTTAAACACAGGTATCCCTTATTATTAGAGATAGTCATATTCGGGCCTTAGTCATATTTAAGACTCTTTTAATGAGAAAATTTAGGATGGACCAATATATTTTGATTCTATGGCAAACCTTTACTATAAATAATAAAAATTTAATATTAAAAAATTCAATAATATATTCTATCAATTTTATTTTATTTTTTATAATAATAAAGTGCGGGGTTTACTGTAAACCCAAAACATCGGGGCTCACCCTAAAATTCTCCACTTCTAATCCATTTCCCCAAGTCATAAGTCATTAACATCTTATATTTTTACATCATGTTTAAATCAGAATACTTATATAAATAATTTGTATTTACGTTAATTTGATGTACACGTTAAATATTTATAACGCAAAATATTTTTGCATAACTCATTATTTATGTATTTTTAAACACTTTACTTTTGAAATATTTCTTTCTGATTAAACTTGGAAGTCTTGGTATTGCAATATTCATGTAAGGATATGATGTTCAAATAAATTATTTTGACAGATTTACTTTTGAAAAAAAATATTTTGATAAACTTTTAACAATAAATTAATTTTAAATATAAAATAAACTTAATTAAATCACCGTTATATTTTATATTATTTCCTAACTTTTACTTACAAATACAATCATCATAATCATTAATTCAAAATGCTGTAGACACGTTTGAATAAGGACTTAAGCATGTGTTACTTAAAGTGTTGAAGACACGTTTGAATGTAATTTGACACGCACTAAGATAATACTAAGATAATACTACCTTCGGTTTTATATATAAAAAATATTAGACTAAACTCATAAGACCAAAGAAATATATTGGAATCTATCAGTGATAATATTAATAATATAATGAATTTAATTTTTTCTCAAAAATACCCTTAGTATTAAATGAGTAAATGAGTGGGTACTTCTTTAACTGCCCACAATAAATTAAGGGCATATAAGGTATTTAGCAATTAATGCAACTAAAAATAATACTATTTTATTATATATAGGAACAAAAAAAATTTCATTTTTATTTCTTATATATAGGACCGGAGGTAGTAAAATAAAATGTAAGAGTGAAAATTTTTTACATTTGTGAGAGAGTTTAAAATATTTTAATTAATTCAATTAGTGGAAAAATGTGAATATTTTAAATAAAAAATTACCAATTTAATAGTTTTAAGTAAAAAAAATGATAAAAACACCGTAACAATTTAAAAAAAATGAAGAATTTAATTTGTTTAGAATTATTAAAAAACTAAAATAAGGTATAACCATTATTGTTAAAACCGGACCGGACCGGCCGGGAACCGGCCTGGTGACCGATCCGTTCAACCCAGAAAATCGGAGGAGCTCAGAACCGGTCAAGAACCGGTGAAAACCGGTATAAAACTGGTTGAACCGGTCCTTTTAAAATTTTTTTATTTTTTTATTTAATCTAAAATATTTTATGATAAATAAAGACATATATTTAAGGATTACACATAGATATTTATTATTTTACTAATCATTATTAATTTTTTCTCTTATAATAAAGTCATTTATATTGATTTACAACTTTATATATCTTAATTTCTTATAATTTTGTGTCACTTTATTAATTAAATATTATATAATATTAAAAATTATATTTAATTAAAATCGGTTCAACCACAGTTGAACCATTAAACCGTAAATCGGTGTCTTCACCGTTCAATTATCGGTTCAGTTTTTAAAACATTGGGTATAACTATTGCGACCGAGTTCTAATCCAATAATAAAAATTGGGCATAACTATATAGTTGTACGTAACTCCCGAATATATATAAAATTCCATGTGACTTTGAGTAGTTAAATCTTGAATCGTCATGGGTTGGAATCAGCTACCCACCTACCACAGCAACATATTTAGTTTAAGTGATGTTTATACATTACATTAATTATTTGTAATATATTACTTTTTAGATAACGATTTTTTTCTTATATACTTTTTTTTTTGGGGGAAAGAAGCTAGATGCATTTGATACTTGGTATAAGAAACCTATATATAGTACAAGATAATTAAAATATAATTAAGTCCTTATCAAATGTTAGGTATGCTTAGCTAATGTTAAGGTATAATTTCCTTGTAATTTTTTAAAGAAGTTAGTAAACAATAATTATTTTAAAGATGAACTAATTTCCAATACTTATTAACATATTTAATTCAATTTTTCTTAAAATTAAAAATATTCACCTTTTTTTAAAAATACTAAAAACACAATTATTTAATAGGATAGCCAAACATTAATAGTCGAGTTTATTTTTTCCTTATAGATACAAACTCAAGTGAGTTTGAAAATGATACATAATAATAAAATAATTAAGCATCTCATATGGCCACGCTATGCAGAACAACAGTCTCAATGGTAAGTCCAGGTCCAAAACCAAATAACACACCCCATTCAAGTCCTTCACCTGTGGTTTTAAGTCCATCTTGAGCCGATTTCCTTCTCATCTCATCCAAGATGAATAGGACACATGCACTCGACATATTACCATATTCGCTAAGCACTTCTCTGGTGGCTTTCATCTTTTCAGGTTTCAAGCCCAACTTTTGCTCAACTTGGTCTAGAATTGCTGGTCCACCTGGGTGTGCAATCCAAAAGATTGAGTTGTAGTCAGATATGCCCAATGGTTGGAAGGCCTCAATTAGTGCCTTATCAATGTTCTTTGAGACAATTCCAGGGACATCTTTAAGGAGATGAAATGTTAGCCCAACTTCACGAAGGTGACCATCAATGGCTCCTTCACTATCTGGAGCAATTGTTTGTGCAGTCCAAACTAACTCAAACAGAGGTTTCTCAATTTCTGGCACTGGGTCAGAACCAATAATAACTGCAGCTGCTCCATCTCCAAACAATGCTTGTCCCACAAGGCTGTCTAAATGAGTGTCACTAGGGCCACGGAATGTAACTGCAGTAACCTCAGAACAAACAACTAGTACACGAGCACCTTTGTTGTTCTCAGCCAAGTCTTTGGCCAAACGAAGCACCGTGCCACCTGCAAAGCACCCTTGTTGGTACATCATGTACCTTTTCACATATGGGCGAAGACCTAAGAGTTTGGTGAGTTGATAATCAGCACCGGGCATGTCTACACCACTTGTGGTGCAAAAGATTAAGTGGGTAATTTTGGACTTTGGTTGACCCCATTCTTTTATGGCCTTTACCGCAGCCTCTTTTCCCAATCTAGGTACTTCTACAACCACCATGTCTTGCCTAGCATCCAGAGAAGGTGCCATGTAAGCACAAACATTAGGGTTCTCTTTCAGAATTTCTTCAGTTAAGTACATATATCGCTTCTTGATCATAGATTTGTCACCTGAAATTAATTATAAAGAAATGATATTAATCCAACAAATTCAAGAGAGCACTAAAATCAATTCTCTAATGACTAAACTCCTGTAATATAAATAATTTTTATAGATTTCTTTTAAATGTTTACTAATACTTGAATATTGTCATTATCTTTTACAAATCATAATACATTTTATAATAGATACAAAAAATAGAGTAATATAAATTAAGAGAAATGTAAATTGTACTACATGTACAACAAAGAGAGAGAAAGAGAGAAATGTGGGATGTGATGAAAAGGGATAAAGAGAAAAGTGTGTTGTATGAGTTGTTGTATGATTTTATGTTGTATGAATTACTTATCTTATAAATTAAAATCAAGAGTATATTTATTTACCAACAAAAAAAATAAATAAATGGGAAGAGAAAAAGATACTCACACATGCGCTGAAATTTCTCTTTAAGCTCAGTCTTATGCTCGCTGTTTGTGATTCTGAAATAGTAATCAGGATAGGTGCTCTGATCAACACAGTTAGGTGGATTTGCGGTACCAATGGCTAGGATGGTTGCGGGGCCTTCTGCCCTCTGAGCCTTGCGAATCTCAGACACACTCACCATCTTTAATTTACTTCTTTGCTGAATTTAAGCAAAGTACTGCAATTGAAATTGGAACTTCTCTCCCACAAGTAGTTGCAGTACTTAAGCTTGTAGTGCTGAAAGGTGTGTGGGGAACGGGGATTTTATATCTAAGTAGGGTGGTGGATTGGAGGGTAGATGAGCATCACGTGCTTGACTAATACTACTCTCAGCTTCAAACATTTCCATCGTATAGTATAATTAATAATCTCTATTTCCACATTCAAACTAAGGTGGCTGGCTGCGTGACGAACGTAAAAGTTTGGTGGCAAATTCCCGCATGACTATCAAGACCCTCTATAGTCTGTATCATATTCTCTCCGTCCCTTATTATAAGACTCTTTCAACCGTTTCACACAGTTTAAGAAAAGTTAGTTAATTTATTGATCTTTTAAAAAAAATAATAACATTCCAAATATACCCATATTTATAAGTCATTATATTTTAGAGACATTAATTGTGACATAGTGGAAGACTACAAAAGTCACTTTCCAATGGTGTAATTGACCATGTAGGTAAAACTTCATTAATTATTGACACTTATCAATATATGGGAAATAAAAGGATTTGAATATTAATTAAGGGCAAGTATGGAAAAAATTATTGTTTTACCTAAAAATTTGCAAATGGTCTTATATTAAGGAACACTCAATTCTTCTAAAAAGGGTCTTATAAATAGGGACGGAGAGAGTATCATTTTAGTTTTAATATTCACTGACCAATAATTGGCTATATTTTATGCATATGTAAGGTTTCAATATCAGATCATTCAAATCACATCTTGAATAATGTCATGTCAACAACCGAATTAAATGCAAATGAAATCTACGGTTAGAGATGCACCACATCACCTGGTATAACTTTGTATGATCCTGTTGTTGGGCCGTATACTAACCTCCCTTTTTTTTTTTCCTAATTGCATATTACCTACTAAGTGAGTGGTAGGTGCAAGTGTTACGACTGGACCGAGTTCTAAACTTCTAATCCAATAAAAAATAAAATAAAAACAGGGCATAATTTTGTTAGTTGTCACTACGGAATATTTTAAAACTTCAATGTGACTATGTAAGTAGTTGGAACTTGAACGGTCAAGGGATATGGAGCCACCTACCCACATTAGACCAAAGCAGCACGTTTAGTTTACATGATAATATTTATATATTAATTTTAAATTATCTTTTAGATAACGATTTTTTTCAATATATTGGAAAATTTAAACTCTAACACCTCATTTTGAGGTGTAGAAGAGAGAACATACAAATAGTAAAAAAAAATAGAGATAATGTGAAAGATACGATGGCTGATAAAAAAAATAAAGAAGTATAATGAATCGTAACAGTGCACTAAAACACTAGTACAAAATAAGCTTTTTAGAACAGGATTTAACATCGGTTATTTAGTAACCGATGTTAAATAATGCGCGGTGTATTTTTGAAATTATATGAACATATGTTACATCGGTTAGAAAATAAACCCATGTAGAAACTCTTCAAAAAAAAAAATCTTATTTTTTCCCCTATATTTTCCTTCTCTTCCCCAAATCAAAATGTATTGTTCTCTAACCCTAAAAATCTCAAGTCGGGACTCTTAGCCATCCCAAATCAAGGAGCAGCGGCGATAATGGGGCGGTGCGTGATAGAGGAACGGTGGGGTTTCTGGCGCGGCAGAGGGCCGACTAGCGACTAACTCCTTGCCACCATCCACCGTAAAACGTCACTGCCGTGAACCACCATCTTCCTCCATTCACCACTAACCTCGTTGAACACAGCAAGCCCCACCACCAAGATTCCTCTTCAAGGCACCATCATCTTCCTACTGGGAAACAGTATCGTGCCCAGCTACCATTTTCGACGCAGAGTTTCCATCGGAACACCACTGCTTGTCGTCGCGCTTGTACGCCGTGAAGCACCACTATCTTTGTAACCAGAACCGCTGGCAACGTTTCCAATCTATCCAAACAGCACCGATCCTCTTTCTCTCTTGTCGTTTCTGTCTAGACCCCCTTCCCGGGCCTCCCCTGTTCTATTTCGAATGGCATATTTTCCTGGAGAAGAAGTTTCCTTTTATTTATTTGTCTATTTCATTTTTATTATTCATTCCTATTTCTATTTCATTTCTATTTGGTTTGGTTTCTCTTTACCGTCCTTTTATTTATCTCTATTTGGGTTGATCTTGAGTGCCTAAAGGTTTCATTCCTATTTGGTGGTGGCAAGGAGTTAGTTCCTATTTGCAGCAAGCATCCTTTAGCAGCACTGTAAGTTTATCAATTACAGGTATTAAATTTTCACCTATTGTTTCAGATTTGTCACTCTAAGGTTCAAGTATGATGAAATGATAAGATTAGGGGAAATCAACATTTGCCTTAGTGTTAGAAGTGCTAGAAGTGGTTGTTGTATGATGAAGTACATGATTCTTTAGTTTCTTTATATCTTGTTATGTGTTTTCCAGTGGATGGGACTTCAACCCAGTACTAGTAGGAATTGATTGATTGAAATGTGTAATGGTGTGAATTAAAATCGACATGGCTACTTATAATTTGATAGGATTTTGTAATTTTAAATAGATTTTGATAGTATTCTATCATTCTGCCTATGTATTCAATTTTCCCCCTAGTTTGGCCAATATGGTAGCAACTTTTTCAATTCCACTATCTCTACTCTTTAGGGCTAGAATTATAGTTTTTTTGTTACTTTTTCTATAGTTTATATCTACAGAACATACAAATTTTGATTAAAAATGGTAAATTTCATGTTCTAAGCAGAAAAATTATCTCCTGCATTACTTCTGAATAGTTAAGAGTTGTACTACTGTTGTAGTGTCTTCTTTTTAAACTTGATGAGTATAAATTTACAATATTAAAATCATTGAATTATATTGATGAATAAACTCAGTTGATGAAACTTGGCAAATGTACTTCACAGGCAAAGAACTTGGTATAATAAAAAGGATATTTAAGATTACTTAGTAGTGCTAACACAAGAGGACTTGGGTCTGTTCTCACCAGTTTGAGATTCTTAATAACTATGACCCAAGGAAGTAGATACTAGATAGTTCCTTCTACACCCTAATAAAGGTGTATTTTGTACTATGAATGAAAGCTAGCAAGCTAGAAGAGACTAACACTCTGGCACCTTGTTGAGTGGAAAAAAGCTTCAGATCTTATTCACATTAGCTAGTTGACAAATCTTTATAATAAGGACACTGAGCTTAAGTATTTGAAGTTGGTCATCTTAGTGAATATTCTCTTCATCAATTATCTGGTTCTCTGTTCTTATGAGTATCAATGTTTTCTTGTGAAATTAATCTATCTGTTGTGTTTATTTGTAAAAACAATTTGAGTTCCAGGCCATATATATAAAGGGATTTTGATGTGATATATATATAGATCTTGCACCACCTAGTTAATATGGAAATTCACAATTATTTTTTATTAACGTTTTTCTAGAATATGATGGTTTTATCCAATTGTCCTAAGAGCCATTAATAACAACGTAAAAGGAAAAAGTAAAATGAAAAAGAAAGAAAAAACGAGGAGGTTAATATGATAAAATGATTGAGTGGAAAAGTTTCCTTCCACGTAGAAATAATTGAAGAAATCTAAACTATAAATATTATAATTATTTTATGAATGAAAATAAATAAAAATAGAAATTATTGTATGTTTAGTAATGTATTGCATTATCTTTGTATCATTCTTATAGGAGAGTTTATTCAAGCTTCCATACACTATGCTGCAGAAACAAATGTGATAATCTTATCTAAAGCTAAAGCAATGGCTTCCCTTCCATTGAACATAAATGATGATAAGGTAAGATTACATCTATGTAGCACTTGTTTTTAGTTTCTTTTATTCATTTCTACAATTCTTGTGTGCTGGAAATCTTTCAAATTATTATCATTATGTTTTAGAAGGGTTAATGTCACCTACAGGGGTTTCTAGTTCTACATGTTAGCTGTAGTTAGCTTTATTACAAAATGCAAAATGAAACATGATCAAAATGGCAGTTCAGGAAAAATATACCATAAAAGGGAAACATAAAGAAAAAATGGCAATTTAGAATGGTTTGAAAATGAAGCAAAAACTATGCAATCTCTTTACATATCAGTAATAGAAATTCCTTTAAGACAACCATGAAAAAATTGTTAAGAAGCCATAAAAACATTTCTACTATGTGACAAATGAAATGTAAACTAGGCACCTTGTAAAATACAAACATCTCCTTTCGAAAATACAGAGTAATTAAGTTTTCTTCTTCTTCTTCCTTTGCTGGACTGGATCTTGTATATATGTATTGGTCTTTTTTTCAGATGAAAAGTATCTTAATTAATTTTTGGTTTGAAAAGTGAGATGAGTTATAAGCATATTAATTTGTTTGTTTGAAGCAGGGGTTTTACAGTGAACTCAAAAAGGGCCAAGCATCATCTTCATCTTAATAGCCTGTGAATGCTATAAAGTATTGAAAAGAATAAGCCAGAGTTTTGGACTCAGTGGAGTTGGAAGGTTAGTATTTCTTAATTTTGAAGTCTGAAGGGAGAGTGCCCCCATTATAATAAGAATAACAACAATCAACCAATTAGATTCAACATATTAGAAAAACTGTTGTAGTTAACTTCATTACATGAACAAATTAGATTCATCAAATATATATTTTGAAGGCTTTTGTAGCTAGTTAGTTTACTAACATAATATTGTGTCTGATGATTATAGAAACCCACTATATATGAAACAAACATGTTTTCGTAGGAGGAAATGGAGATTTTATTTGCGTTTAGAGTTTGAGGATATATGTTCAAAGTGATTAATTAGATTTAAACAGAAAATAATTAATTAGTGGCAATTCATTCAAAGGTCTGAGGTCGTGATTAGAGACGGAATTTTCCGTCTCTATTCTGTATGTAATGGATTTAAAAATGACTTTCTACATCGGCTACTCTCACAACCGATGTGAATGAATAGATTTTCTACATCAGGTTAAAAACCGATGTAGACCCCATTTTTGGAGCCGTTTAGGAGGAGAGAAGAGGAAGGAAAAAAAAGAACAGAAAAATGAGAAAGTAAAATGAGAGATATGGTAAAAAAACAATGAAGGAAAAAAGAACAAAAATGGAGATGGAGAAGGATTGTTTTAAAAATAAGTGTATGAATATAATGAAATCGTTCCAAGAAAAAAATATAATCCAGTCTTTGTCAAATGCTTGGTATGCTTAGTTGATAGAGGTATAATCTTTTTTTAAAAAAATATTTTTGAAAAAATTAATATAATATAATATAATTATTTTTCAAGTAAATTAAGTTATATGCTTGTAGCGTACCACCCTAGTCATCGAAAAGTGTTCATACCTTATAAAGTTATTTCGCATGAATGCTTTATAGTTTGTGGGACTATGTAACGTACCGCTTGAGCCGTTCCATATACCTCAGGCATATAGAGATCGGCCGGTAATATCACTCATCAGCACCCTAATAACGGAAGTTAGGAAAGAATCAAAGGAAATCTATCATAATAATTATCTCATATCAATCATCTTCATGACATATCTCGCAGATTATTACCAGAATGGAGAGAATCCAAATAAATACTAATATGACTCGGAGCAATCAAAGGCCACGAATCACACCCTGAAGATTATGAGCAGTAAATGGGAGGTCAACCTACATACAACTATAAAAGGACCATTACAGCTAGGAATCATAATTTCGACTCTTCACTTAGATTATGTTATTACTCTGCCAAATTATGTTTGTAGGGTTTCTATGGTCTTTGTAAGAACATTATCATAATAATTATCATATCAATCATTTTCATGAAATATCTCGCAGATTATTACTAGAATGGAGAGAATCCAAATAAATACTGATCTGACTCGGAGCAATCAAAGGCCACGAATCACGCCCTGAAGATTATGAGCAGTAAATGGGAGGTCAACCTACATACAGCTATAAAAGGACCATTACAGCTAGGAATTATAACTTCGACTCTTCACTTAGACTATGTTGTTACTCTGCCAAATTATGTTTGTAGGGTTTCTATAGTCTTTGTAAGAACATTTGGCGCCCACCGTGGGGCTCTGGTAAAACTTTCCCAGAGAACCACAAGATTTTAAAATGGTGAAAACCAGATAGACTAACAACGACGGACTCGACGACGAAGATGGCCCAACTCTGCAGGATCTCGTACGACAAATGGAACAGTTGAAACAAGAAAATCATAGAGTACAAGAGGAGAATAGGCTTATGCGTCAACAGATAAATGAATTACATAATCCAGATGGAAGTGAAGACAAGGAAGAGGAACGAGAGACTTCTCGCTCATCAGAAACTCAGCAGACCTCTCAACATGGCGGATCGCGTATAATTCGAGAACAGAATCCCACATCAGATAAGCATTACCACCCTTTTTCCGATTTTATTATGTCTACTTCATTGCCCAGGTATTTTAAATTCCTTGATCTCCCAACTTACGATGGAACAACTGATCCAAGCACTCATTTGACTAGATTTCACACAGTTATGTTGACAACAGGTGCTACTGACCCCATTTTGTGTAAGGTATTTCCAGGTAGTCTAATAGGTCCAGCATTACAGTGGTATTCGACTTTAGCTCAAAATTTCATCCACGATTTCAACGAGTTTAGTTCGATGTTCATGGGTCAATTCTCCTCAAGTTGCCCATTCAAGAAAACGGAAGACAACCTGTTTAGCATACTTCAAGAGGACGATGAACCTCTAAAAGATTACATCAACCGTTTCAATAAGGAGACGATGGAGGTGAAGGAGCTCGACCCCAAAATTCATCTTAGGGCAATTGTTAATGGCTTGAAAGAAGGTTAGTTTGCAGATGATTTGGCCAAATCAAAGCCAGTTGATCTTGCTGATTTCCGGAAGAAGGCCGCGGGACAAATAGATGTTGAGGAAGCCGCACTGGCAAAAATACGATTAAGGGCGATGTTGACGAAGCCCACCAGAAAGGAGCAATCTCAAACGGAAAACCCGACCGAGCATGTCTAACCCCGACAGTCAAACTTTTTCAATCCTGATCAATCAAAGAAAGGGGAAACACCAAAAACCACATAGACCAGGTCCAATTTTCGATCACTTTACTCCCTTGAATACTAGGAGAGCGCAAATCCTAAGAGACGTATACCACTCAAGAATTATCACTTTGCCCCATCCGCCTAAAAATATTCCCGAGGGAGTAGATAAGACGAAAATATGTGAATTCCATAGAAACTTCGGCCATGACACGGAGGATTGTTGGACCCTTAAAAATCAGATCGAGCAACTAATTAGACTCGCCCATCTGGGTCATTACACGTATGACGGAAGGTAGAATAGAGACAGAAGAGAGAATGTCAGAAAAGAGAACCACAGAAGACAGGGCAAAGAAGAATACCCACCCCCTAGAATTTGCTGAGACTCTGTCTCACTTCCCCTACTTTCCCACTCATAATCCATTGAATAAGCAGCTATTTTTCTCACTCCTAATCTCAACTAAAACAAAATCCACACAGAACTCACACTATAATTCAACAGAATAAAAACAGAAATGGAAGTGATACCTGGAGAATAGTATGAAGAAGACAGTCTCAAAGCGAGTGGTTCAGCGGGTGATGGAGAACCTTAAAAGCAGGCACAAGGAAATGATAGAAGAGCGTGAATAGTTTCAATAGAATAAGTTGAGGGGTTGGGAGAACAGATGTTACAGTTGAAGGGTCTTCACGGTCAAGATCAACCTTCTAGAAGAGTAGTTGCGATCCGACGGCTACAATTCAAAGGAGAATAAAAAATTAATTTCCACCAAATTGAAGCGACAAAACCGCCGAACCATCGAAAAGTGTCATACCTTATAAATATATTTCGCATGCTTCATAGCTTGTAAGACTGTGTAGCATACCGCCCGAGCCATCGAAAAGTGTTCATACCTTATAAAGCTATTTCGCATGATGCTTCATAGCTTGTGGGATTATATAGCGTACCGCCCGAGCTGTTCCATATACCTCAGGCATGTAGAGATCGGCCAGTAATATCACTCATCAGCACCCTAATCACGGAAGTCAGGAGAGAATCAAAGGAAATCTATCATAATAATTATCATATCAATCATCTTTATGAAATATCTCGCAGATTATTACCAAAATGGAGAGAATCCAAATAAATACTAATATGACTCGGAGCAATCAAAGGCCACGAATCACGCCCTAAAGATTATGAGCAGTAAATGGGAGGTCAACCTACGTACAACTATAAAAGGACCATTACAGCTAGGAATCATAACTTCGACTCTTCACTTAGACTATGTTGTTACTCTGCCAAATTATGTTTGTAGGGTTTTCTATAGTCCTTGTAAGAACAATGCTCATTAACATTAATTCAATTTTCCTTTTAAAAATATTTATTTTATTAAATACTTTGAATAAATTCAAAAAATAATTACTTAATAGGCTAACCAACCATCAACAATGGAGTGGAAGATCAAATACAATAGATTATGTTGTCCATGTGTATCATGTTAGATTTCTCCTTTTATTTTGTCAATCATTACATTTTTACACAGAAGACGATCATCGCACAAATAGTTTGTGCATAATCCATCACAAATACAAATGGAGGCAACACTTACACTTTGTTTGGTTTGAGAGTTGAAATAAAAAAGAGAGAAATAGAGGGTGGAGAAATAAGGGAGAGAGAAATAGTAGTGAAATATGGATGATTTGTAAATTGTTTGGTATAAGAGAAATATAAATGAAATGGATGAGAAATAATAATGAGTAGTTGTTTGGTTGAAGAGAAGAGATATGAGAAAAATTTAATTTTTTTATACCGTGTATTTGAAACAAAAAAAATCGATTTTTTGAGTCAAGTTCTTCTCTCCCCTATTTCTCCTCTGCAAAACTGATGAGAAATACAAAGTTGTGGGCCCCATGTTGTTTTATTATTTCTTTTGCATTTCACTGGCAAACCAAACGAAGGAAGTGGGATTACTTCTCGCTATTTCTCTAGCTTTAGGTTATTTCTTTGGTATTTTGACAATGCCAAACGAAAGGTTAGAGTGGCATGCTTCCTCAAAGTTTCATTGGGCCAAGGTCTCAGGTTTTCTACTATCAGCCCACCCAGAATTTTAAGCAGAGTTTGCTTTTTAACACCTCTTTTTGCTATTCGCACCCCATAATGTTTGTAATTTTAAAAATTCCCTCCCTACCCCACCTCCACCTCCCAACACCCACCATAACTATTAATTTTTTCCTCTTTAAAAAACACTTCCAAAAATTAATTTCTGAAAAAAAAATATTCAGAAATTAATTTCCGGAAACCAAATGATAAAAATAGCTTTCGGATGTATATTTCCGGAAATTTTCGAAAAAAAGTGGCTTCCGAATGTATATTTTCATATATATATATATATATATTTATAAATTTTCAATGTTAGAGACGAAACAAGATCTGTCGCTAAACTCCGTCTCTAAATCAGAGACGAAATTTTTCCTTGTTTATAAACAGGAAAAATTTTGTCGTTGATTTAGAGACGGAATTTAGCGACAGATTCTGTTCCGTCTCTAACATTGAAAATTTGTAAAAAATATATATATTTCCGGAAATGTCCGGAAGTATATATCTTGAAGCCACTTTTTTCCAAAATTTTCCACAAATATATATCAAGAAGCTATTTTTTCCGGAAGTTTCCGGAAATTAATTCGCAAAAAAATTAATAGTTATGGGGGATGTTGGAAGGTGGAGGTGGAGGTGGGGGAGGAGCTGGTGGTGGTGAAGGTGGGTAGAGAGAGGTAGGGTGAGAATTTTAAAAGTTACAAACATTATGGGGTGTAAATAGAAAAAAGGGGTATTAAAAGCAACTTCTGTTTTAGACCTATTCTCATGCAAATTGGGTTGGTCAGAACACTCCTAAAGTTTCTATAAAGAAAAAAAAAACACTCATAAGTCCGGTACATGTTAATTATATATCATCTCTTATCTAATGACATTCTAATAAGAAAATAAATGTGTCTTATTTCTCAACATAATATAAAATATTACATATTATCTACTTGGTATATAAAATGTAAAATGTTGTATAATATACAATATATGTTTCATTATAAACTAAAATACCACTATTAAACTATAATATTTACCACGTGAATTTATTACAATGTAATAAATAAATATGAAAATAATGCATAATTTTTGTCATGTTTAAACATTAAATATTAAAATAGTGTTTCATAAAAAATCAAAAAATGAATACAAGTACCGAAAGTTAGAAACGCATGCTATATCAGGATTTAAAGTTATTAGCCATAGGCATGTATTATTTTAACATAAACGTACATAATTAAACTCTTCAGAATTTATTCTTGGTACAAACCCTATCTAGTTTTAAAATGATACATAATAACACCAAATTAAGGATATTATATAGCAACACTTCGTAGAACAACCGTTTCAATAGTAAATCCAGGTCCAAAACCAAATAACACACCCCATTCAAACCCTTCACCAGTGGTCTTAAGTCCATCCTTAATCGACTTCTTTCTAATCTCATCTAAGATGAATAAGACACATGCACTTGCCATGTTACCATATTCACTAAGCACCTCTCTTGTGGCCTTCATCTTTTCAGATTTCAACTTTAACTTTTGCTCAATTTGGTCTAGAATTGCTGGTCCACCAGGGTGTGCTATCCAAAAGATTGAATTATAATCAGATATGCCTAATGGTTGGAAAGCCTCAACCAATGCTTTTTCAATGTTCTTTGAGGCAATCATAGGGACATCTTTATGAAGATGGAATGTTAACCCAGCTTCACGAATGTGAAGTTCAATGGCTCCTTCACTATTTGGAGCGATTGTTTGTGCAGTCCAAACTAGTTCAAATAAAGGTTTCTCAATTTCTAACATCGGATCAGAACCAACAATGATTGCAGCTGCTCCATCTCCAAACAATGCTTGCCCCACAAGACTATCTAGGTGAGTTTCACTGGGGCCACGAAATATGAATGCAGTAATCTCAGAACAAACAACTAGTACTCGTGCACCTTTATTGTTCTCGGCCAAGTCTTTGGCCAAACGAAGCACCGTGCCTCCTGCAAAACATCCTTGCTGGTAAATCATGTATCTCTTCACACATGGGCGAAGGTCTAGGAGTTTTGTAAGTTGATAATCTGCACCGGGCATGTCAGTACCAGCCGTGGTGCAAAAAATTAAGTGAGTAATGTTGGACTTTGGTTGGCCCCATTCTTCTATAGCCTTGGTTGCAGCCTCTTTCCCTAGCTTAGGTACCTCTACAATCATCATGTCTTGCCTGGCATCTAAAGAAGGTGCCATATAAGCACGAATATTAGGGTTCTTTTTCAAAATATCTTCTGTCAGGTACATATATCGCTTCTTAATCATGGTCTTTTCACCTGAAATTAGTTACAAAGAAGTGACATTAATATAACTTCAAAATCAATGGCACAGTGATGAGTCTTACAATGCAAACAATTTTATGGATTTATTTTGAACATTTATTTTAGTGGGCTAATTAAATATTGTGAATAACTCCTACAAACTACAATGCTTCCTACTATTCGCATCTTGTTGCAATTTATATTTCACTAGCAAGTATTCTTATTAGAATTAACTTGTTTTAAAAAAAATTCACTCATAACTCACCAATTAAAATGTCAAATTTTACTCAACATTAAAAAAAATTCCATTTTTCCCTTTCCAAATCCTAAACCCATATCATACAAAATGTTTCTTTAAAAAATAAAAACACTACATTTCTAATTTTTAAAACCTTTGAAATTATTATAAATACCTAAATATTTGGATAAATAAATATAAATGTGAGGATTTTAGGTAAAAATAAATTAATAGGAGGAGAAAATTTGCTTAAACTAAAAAAAAAACTTGAGGATTGAAATTGTACAAAATCCAAACAAGGGATTAAAACTGTAATGAGGCATTTTTTCATAACAGAAAAAGAAAAAGAAAACACTAGCAAAATAGATTAAAAACTGAGAGCATCAATAGAAAAAAAAAGAGATAAAAACATGAATTACAAATGCGTCGAAATTTTTCTTTGAGGTCGGTGTTGTGTTCATTGTTTGTGATTCTGAAGTAAAAATCAGGATATGTGCTCTGTTCCACTATGTTTGGTGGAGTTGCAGTGCCAATAGCCAGGATGGTCGCCGGGCCTTCTGCTCTTTGAGCCTTGCGGATGTCAGCTACACTAACCATTTTTTTTTTTTCTCCTCTCAAACTCAAATACTGCAATGCAATTGAACTAAATTGGCAACTAGTTGCTGTGGTACGGTGCTGCTGCAAACTTGTTTGTGGCTAGTGAAATTTATAGAGTAAATTACTCCAACACGTGGCGGGTCTTTGCTAGGAAAGGTTTGTTTATCGTTGCTGATCAGATGGCCACATTGTCTTTGACCAGAGGACCAATGAACGGGGCATCTCGAGACAAAATTGATTATTACACGAGACCAGTGGAATGCAATTTTGTAGAGGAGATGCTTTTTTCTCTCTGTTTTTTTTTAAAGGAAACTAGCACTGCCTTCGTTTGAGTTGTGAGTGATATTCATTTTTATATGTATTATAAAAATTTTATAATAAAATTAATTTATAATATAATCATATATATTAATTAGTGGAATGTAAAAAATATATTGTTATTATGTTTATAAAAAATAATAACCAATAAATCATTAATATAATTATAAATTTAAAATATATTGATCACTTTAATTCTATATAAAGTGTATGAAAAAAATCTATGTTGGAAGAATTATCTCAACTATTATGTGGATGTTCACACAAGGAACGAGACTGTCACTTATGGAGAATATTTGATATTCATCCAAAAGTCACTTTAGCAAAGTGAAAATAAAAAATCTAAAAAAACTAAAAAAAATATTGAAATGAGAAAATGTGACATGTGTATTGACGAACAATATAGAGTAAAAAGAATAGACAAAAGATATAATACGTGAAAACATTAATGAATAAAATAGAGAGATAAATGTAAAAAAACACATTAAATTTATTACAATTAAAAAAATGATAGGAGTAGGACTACCTCCCACGAAGGATACATATAGTTAATCATTTTATTGAAATAAGAAAAAAAAACTAAAAAAACTCAAGTAAGAAAATGTGACGTGTGTACTGCAGGAATACTTTTATGATTGAAAGTAAATAGATTAATAGAATAGATAAGAAAGAACATAAATGAAAACATTTATCAATAAAATAGAGAGATAAATGATAGATTGAAAAAAACACTTTAAATTTAATGTAAATTAAACACATTTATTGTAATTAGAAATAGATGATGAGAGAAATTGTTTTAATGTAATAATAAAAACAATTAAAGTGTGATTAAAAAATAAATGACAAAAGCAAGACTGTATTCTGTGGAGGATGTTCATGATTCATAAAAAATCACTTTACTGAAATTGAAAAAAAAAAACTAAAGTGAAAAGATATGACACGTGTACTGCAAGAAAAATGTTAAGATAGAGAATAAGATAAGAGAGATAATGAGTGAAAACATTAATGAATAAAGTAGAGAAATAAATAATATATTAATATTGAAAAAAAAGCTTTAAATTTTGATGTAAATTAACATGTTCATTGTAATCACAAATAGGTTATAAGCGAAACTGTTTTAATTTAATAATAATAATAAAAAAAAATGAAAGTGTGATAAAAAATTAAAAAAAAAAGAAAAAATGAAAACGACAAGAGCAAAACCGTCTCTCATAAAGGATACTCATGGTTTATAAACAAAAATCTCTTTACATGACATTTGTTTTTGTCTATTAAAATAGATAAAAAGAAACTGATAATGATAGAAATTGTTTTATAATAATAATAATAGTAATAATAATAATAAAATAAAATTAAGGTTTGATTTAAAAAAGAAAAAAAGAAATGACAGGATCATAAATGTCTCTCGTGGATGATACTCGTAGACGGTGGTTCATAAAAAAATTCACGTTATTAAAATGAGAATAATTTTTTTAAAAAAAAAAATCAGGTGAGAAAATTTGACACATTTACCGCAGGAACAATTTTAAGATTGAAAATAAATATATAAATAGAATATATAAAAGAGATATTAAGTGATAACATTAATGAATAAAAAAAAGAGATAAAATATGTTGTATAGAAAATCAAACTGAAATATAAAATGAAAATGAATATTAGTTAGTTTAATAAAAATTCAAACCGAAATATAAAATGAAAATGAATATAAAAGAATACATGAAAAAATCACCATTAAGATAGTTTTCAACTAACAAATTAATTTTTAAAACTTCTGATAAATGTAAATTATAACTATTTACATTTTTACATTTTGATTTTTTTTCCATGACAAAATATACCCATACAATGGGTGGTATATTTATTATATGGCAGAAATAATCAGGTTACTTTTTAAATATATGTATTATTTATATTTTAATTCATTTTTATTATTATTAAAATATATTTTTTATTATTTTTAATTCGATCTCACTAACGAGTGCCCCGATCCTGAAGCACTGGTTAAGAATGAATATATAAAAGGTTTTTATTGGAAATCACGATATTAATTGCATCTGTAACATTAAATATTACACCATCTAATAAAAACTTTATACTTTTAATTTTTAAACCAGTGCCTGTGATTAGCTTTTTCCTTTTACAATTTAATTGGTTTCACAAAATTGCCCGTGTACGGCAGAGATATGTAGTTTAATTGAAATTTTAAAGATGGATAAAACAATTAAAAATGAATTCAAAGGAAAAGTATGTGACATATATTATTGTTAGATAATTTTTTATTAATTATTTTTTTAAATTAAAAAAATAAATCAATGAAAATATTTGTATTATTTATATTTAATTTACTTTTATTACTCTTAAACTAACTTTTATAAATTAATGTACCCCTACATTGTAAATAATTAGAATATTAGCTGCACTCTCTAAATTTATACTCTCACTTCTTTTCTTTATTAGTAACTTTTATTTACTCACAGCCACTAAAAGTTTTCTCTCACTCCTTCATCATTTTTTAGTAACCTTAAAAATATAAAATAAATATTCTTTCTAATTTTCATATGTAAGTCTTATTATCCTTTGGATATAATTATTTTAATTTTAAAATATATTATCTTCCATAGTTAATTAATTTTCTAATTATGTTAGAAATAACAATGAAATACAATATTACCACATACATTGCACAAGTAAAACAAAAATGAATGAAAAATATCTTTATTAATTTATTTTCAAAATTAAAAAAGAAATAAGGAAACAAAAATGAATGTAAAATAAATAATATCTGGTCAACATTATTATCACAACAATTTTCTATAAATTATAATATTTTCAAAAATACAAAACTTAAGACACTTTTTTTGTTTATATTATATTATATTTTATTTTTAAGTAAATTAAAATATTTTTTCAATTAAGTTGGTTTTCTAAATTTTAGTTTAAGTTTTTATATTTAATAAAAATGGTTGTACAATCCATGATATGCTTGAATTCCAAAATTGAAAAAATAGAAATGAATATAACAATAAAAACAACATGTGATATAAAACATAAAAAAGTTGTTGTTTATTGAATTCATTTTAAATTCAACTATACAATTTGATAATAAATATATCACTGATTTTGAAACTTAACTTTTTAATATTTGAGTTTAATTAGTATATACTGATAGTATAAAACAATTTTACACGATCATTCAATGATATAACACCACATCATTTAATGAACATGACACCTCATATGTTATATATTAAACTCAATAAATGATGTAGCAATACATCATTGGGTGACCGTGTAAAACTTTTTTACACTGTCAATGTATACATTAAATCCTTAATATTTTATAATTTATACCTACAAAAATACCGATACAATATATGAGACACTTATTAGTTTAATTTAAAAACTGAAAATGACAAAAAAAAAACTGAATCTAATTAAACTCCAAAAACTTGATGATTGTCAGTAATGATTGTTAAATGTTTATATACTTTTAATTAATCTTTTCTCTAATTAATATGAGACTATAATAAAAACAAAAGAGAACATAAAAATGAAAGCAACAGGTTGTAATTAAAATAAATGTCTATTAATTACTTTATTTGTTGAATTTGTTAAGAATTATATATTTGATGTATCTTTATTTTTATATTTTAATTTTTTATTATCATGAAAATATTTTTTATCAGTGAAAGTGCTTTTAAGTAAATATTTCTAATTTATTTTTATTATCTTTACAATAAAATTTACCATTTTTTAATTTTTTACTTTTTTATATTTAACAAAAATAGTTTAATTTTTAAGTTGAAAATAATAGAAAAAATAAATATAAAAATCACATTAAAAGCAATGAATCCCGTTCGTATCTTTTTATGGATTGATTGTTGTATTTGGTTTTCTAATCAATTATTGAGATTTAAGAAATTCTATAATTTATTATATATGCGAATGTATTTCATTATAATTTTATTTGGTGATTTTTTTTATTCTCTAATATCTATTTTATAGGAATTAAATCCAATTTATTTATAAATTAAAGATGAGTGCCGTAACGACAGTTGACTAGAATAATGTTTACACCTCAAATTGCAGGGTAAAAGATTTTATTTATATATCAAGTTCTACACTATTTTTTATACTTCATTTTTCTTTTTTTTTATCTTTTTTTTCACATTTTTTTTTAATTTTTTTCACACACGTCTCACCTCTCAAAATTAGAGTAACAACCTGTTATAATTATCATTGATTATGTAAATCAGTTAATAATGGGTTGTTTCAGTTTAATTAGTGATCTCGATTTTGAGTTCGGGTATACAACTGTATTAAATACTTGGAGAGAGCTTTGACGCCCATAAAAATTATATGGGCCTTAATAAAATTGTCTCTCATGGAGTATACATGCGGTATTCCCATAACAAATTAGGACAACATGTTATTATCCTTATATATCTAGGAAAAGGTAGATTATTTAGATGAGACTTAGAAAAACGGTGATGAGATAGCCATCAACATTCAAGAAATTAAATCTCATATAAAGATGTAAAGAGATAAAGCCTAAGAGCGTGTTTGTTTAGAATTTTTAAAAATTATTTTCTATTTTTAAAAACAGAAAATAGAAAAATTTATTTGATAGACTATTTTTAAAATTTGTTTTAAAAAGTATGACTATTTTTAGTTTTTAAATATTGAAATTCTAAAATTACTTTTAAGTGTTTTAAAAAATTATTTTTTATTGAAAATTTTGTAAATAAATCATTTCATTTATAAAAAATAATTTTTAAAAACTCTTTTATAAGATCCGTTTTCAGAAAATAAAAAATAAAATTAAATCAAACAATCTCTAAATCTTTATTTTTATATTAAAAACTCGTGATATTTTAACCCGATTAGATATAATCGACGACTACCCATAAAATAGAATCACACAAAAAAACTCACGAAAATCGATAAAAATAATTGACCGACCCAAAGAAATATATATATATATATATATATATATATATATATATCTCCTCCCGCCTTGATTTTAAACCCGCACCTGTCCCGCATCAGAGCAGATGCGATAGCTGGAACTGAAAGCTTTATAAGGAGGTCATGGTCTTCAATAATCAACATGGACATTTCTGGCGATGTCTATTGTTTTGGAAACATTTCTCTCAGTGACTTTCTCACTATACTATATATTTTCCTTTTGGGACAGTGGGACATATATTTCAAAATCAATGAACATCACGTGAGTGAATGGTGTACACATGAAACATTTTTTTATGGCTGCTTCTAAGGTGAAAAATCATTAGAAGTTGTTCATGTGAGAGACCAATAATGAAGCTTCTGTAGGAGTATTTTTAGGTGAAAAAAAATATAATGAATTAAAGAGGTCAAATGCATTTACTTTGTTTATAAGTTGAAATTAGTCTTTGTAGTCCACCTACTCCAAAAGCTCTCACATTTAACTTCTCCATAGATAACTAATTTCAACTTATGGATCATTTGACTTCTTTAATTCATTTTATTTTTATGTTATAAAAATTCTGCTGCAAAAGTGTGTCCAAACTAGGCCTTAATATTGGCTGGGTGGGAAAACATTTTTTTATGGCTGCTACTATGCTTCGATGCTCAACGGGAAATTGCCCATATTCTTCTGACAGGAGCAGGTGCTCACCGGTGCTCAGGTTGAACACCAATGGTTTAAATTTTTTTTTTGTTTTTTTCTTTCTTGAAGTTTAAGGTAATATTTTTTCAATATTTTTATTTAACTTTTTCGAGGGTTTGAACCCAGTAATCATTTTTTATTTTTTTATTTACCTTTCCTAGGGGTTTCATCCCTGGGTAACTTTATTTTTGTAAAGTGATTTTACCGGCAATTTAAACCGCATGAAAACAACATTTTTTTAAAATCTTGATTTTTTATTTTATTATTTATTAATTAAAATACTTATAAATAAAAAAATGGGTGATATGTGTGTATTAGTGAGACCCATTTAAGATTTGTGAATAGTAAAAAAGTGAGGTGTTTAATAAGAACATGCTAATATGTATACTAGTGGGTTATTAAATAAATAATATTATAAATTAATAAAATAATTTAATTTGAGAAAGACTTCTCTAATAATATTTTCTATCAACATCACCTTTCATTTAGTTATATAGCCATCTTTCAATTTTGTTAAATAGGATATACAAGCCCTGATTAATAGGATTGACAAGTCCATAATGACTCTGTTTGCCAACAAAATATCCAGGTGTATTGAAAGTAAGTTTTTTTTTTTTTTTTTAATGAACATATATATGGTATTAATGAACATATATATACCTATTTTCCTAGGTATGGTAATATCATTCCAATTTACAAGATTAATTCCTAAATTATCATTTCCCTTCCAGAAAAAATTCTCTAGTTGTCGTATCCAAACAATCACAAATATTTTGAGGAAATCAATGAATTTGCATAGCATAAGTAGGAATTGAGTTTAAAATTGAAGATAGTTTAATATTATAATAATAAAAATGAAAGTGTGATAAAAAAGCAAAATAAAAAGAAAGCGACAAAAGTAGCACAACTTCGCGTGGAGGATACATGTGGTTCATTAAAAAATCACTTTAATGAAATGAGAATAAAAAATAAAATAAAATAATGCAAGTGAGAAAACATGTCACAAATATTGGGGAACAATTTTAGTATAGAGTAAATAGATAAATATGATAGATTAGAGAGATCACAAGTGAAAACATTAATGAATAAAATAGAGAATTAAATGATATATTGGATAAAACATATTATATTTAATGTAAATCAACACATCTATCTATCTATATTTCTACATTTATATGTAAAATTAGCTTGAACCCAAAATTAAATGCATAACATAATTACTAAGCATTAAGTTTAACAATTTTAATTATAAACATTATTATATTTGAACACAAAGTTAAATACATTTCATAATTGCCCCAAACACAGTTCAACAATTTTAATTTAAACCCCATTTTCATTTAATAATATTTTTTTTTTTTGGTTTAACCACAAGTATCCTCCATGGGAGGCAATCCTGTTTAATAATAATTGTTTAAGCAATTTTAATATTTAAATTTTATGTATAGAATAAATAAAATAGCAAGAACAACATAAGCTAAAAAGATGCTTAACATTATGGCAGAAAGATCTCATTGTATAAAAAATACCCTTTTTTTCAATTTTATGGAATAAAAATTATAGTAATTTATTTTTGTTAAAGGAGGAGGAGAGCTATTTCATATTCATAATTATTACTTAATGCATATCATGTACTATCTATTACAATTAAGACTTATATTTGTGCAATGTAGGTTTGTGTATATATGTATACGGCGCATCTAAATTTTAATAATAATAATAATAATAATAATAATTGTTTAAGTAATTTTAATATTTAAATGTTATGTAATAGTACATTTATATTCAATATTAATAACTTTATTCACAAATAATGGCAAAAGACACTGCATTACAAAATTAAATGTGATGATTAGACAAATAAAACGGTAATTATTTCTTATACTGGATGACTAATTAATATGTTAAGATACCTATTAACCTATGCTCATTGTTTAAAATATTTATTAGATAACACAAACAATAAAAATTATTTTAGCATATTTAAATGTTATTTATTAACCTACTAAAACAAACATGGTAACCTACAACATTTCATCTTCCATCATGTCCTTTCACTTTCTTATACTCTGTGTATATATAAAGAACACTCATACTCAAACCTTTATAGTGAGGGAAAAAAAATAGTCCGACAAAATCACGTATCATAAAAATTATTTTTATAAACTGTCAGCACCCAATTTTGTCCGACCTTATGTTTTTTAATTCTTTTCATTTTCACGTTTTTTTTTGGATTAATTAATTTGTTAGTTAATTAATTATTGATAGTTAATTAATTAATGGATTGATTAAACATTTTGACAAAAAAAAAAGTGTTAAATTTTTCTGTAAAAAATGCGATTTGGGCCAATTTTAGCCCATTGTTTGTAAATCATTTTTAGAAAAAACTCTTATGGGCTAATAGGCCCATTTGCTTCACTTTCAGCAAAAAAAGAAGATTGTTTCAGATTTTTTTCGTCTATCGGGCCATTTTGGGCCCATCGATTGTGGAGTTTAAATTAAAAAAAATCTTTTGGGCTAAGAGTCCATTTTCAATTTTTCATTACTTAATTCAAAAAAAGAAAAAAAAAGAAAAAGAAAATAGGGGAAGGAAGCTTGAAGAAGTAAAGGGGAGAGAAAGCCAGTGCAAGTGGTACTGACTTGGACGGCCACAGTGTGTGAAACCTGTAATCTTATTTCAGCTAATTAAAGTGCATTTCAGCTAATTAAAGTGCATATGAGAATGACAATTTCAGCAAAGCAAACTAAAGCAGTGCAGCTTGTGCTGCTAAAGGTGGTTCAGACTGCTAACAGGACACACACCAGTGCAACTTGCACTGGCAAATACAGCTTGGGGCGGTTGAAAAGCAGTATATAAATACAATATGTGCAAATAAAAAGAGGGGGAACCCATTTTTAGAATAAAATTCAGGGAAACCAATCAGAGAGATTTGAGGGAGGCCATTAGAGCCATTTTTCAGAAAGGGAGATTCAAACAGAAACACACACTACCTACTTTCATTTAAATCCAGACCATATAAAGGTTATACGAAGAACTAGGGGAAGATAGGAGCAAATAGCAGATCAAGCTTCATCAGGTAAACATCTTTCAATACCTCCAGATGTTTGTGTTTCAATTAAAGTTTTAACATCAGTAAGCTCTCTCTCCCTATTACCATTTTTTTTCTTTTTCCTCTCAACCGAGCATAAGAGGGGAGCCATGAACAACGCAAAAATATCATGAATGTCTGCAACATATTGTACAGTCCCGTTTTTTTTTTACAGTTACAGAACAGGGAAACAAGCATTAAAACCCAAAAAAAAAACTCAAAACAGAGAGTAAAATATAGAGAGATAACCAAAAAGAGAGAAAAAGGGAAAGGGGAACCCCGCCAGTGGCCAAACGGCCGCCGCCGCGCGTACGCCCGCCGTCCTGGCTGCACCACCGCCGCGCCACTTCGCCGCCATCACCTGCGCACCACCGTGCGCCGCTCGTCCTCCCACCTCCCGCCGTGAAGACGCAGTCGCGTCTTCCTCGTGCAAGGCCGCCGCCGTTGCTGCGGTCGTCCTCCTCTCTCTGCGCAGCCACCACCGTGCGCCGCTCGTCCTCCCACCTCCCGCCGTGAAGACGCAGTCGCGTTTTCCTCGTGCAGGGCCGCCGCCGTTGCTGCGGTCGTCCTCCTCTCTCTGCGCAGCCACCACCGTGAGCCCCTTCGTGCGCCGCTACGGTGTCGTCATCAGAGGTGGCTACTCATCCCTCAAGCCGCCACCGAACCTCCCTGGCTGCGCCCTTCCTGCATGCGGCTGCCACCACGGCCGCCTCCCTCTCTGTTGCAGCTTCTCACCCATTCCTTTTCTTTTCCCCAATTTGAAACCCTAGGAGAAGAGTGATATATGATTTGGAGCCTGCAGACCCTATTTTACTTCACCGTGTTTTGTTCCTATTTTGGCCCTTTTTCTTTTTTTTTTTTGTGTTTTATTTTGAACTTTTTTTCTTTTCTTCTGAACCCAATTGGGTTAGTTTCATCTCTTGAAGCCCATTACATTTTGTGCTTCTTTTTTTGTCCCTCGTTTTTTCTAAGGATGGGCCAGTGATGATGTGCTGAGGCCCAACTCATTTTTTTTTCCTCTTTTGATCTGATTTGGTAATATTGTTCAATTCTATTATTTGTTATTATCTTAATATTATTATTTATTTATTTTGTTTCATTTATTACTAATAATCTCTTTTTGTAAATTATTTTAGATCCACCATCTTGTATTTCTTTTAACTGTTTAGAATTATTTATTTAACACTTGTGGATGTAAATATTTGTTTATTTCTTTCTCTGTAAATAATCGATTATTTGTAATTTTAATTTTGTGTGCATGTAAATATTAATTGATTCAATTTATCCCCTTTTATCTTTGACGTTAATAGAATGACATTTCTATCTTTTAACGTCATTTCAAATAAAAAATAATTGAGCATAGTCATTTACTAGCTCAATAATTTGCCCGTTTATAAATAAAAAAAAATATTTTTTAAATTGGTTTATCAAATCGATTACGTTGATAGAATAGCCTTTCTATCCTTTAACGTATAGTTTTAAGAGAAAAAGGAATATTGAGTATAGTCATTTACTAGCTCAATGATGTGCTTGATCTCAGACCTCTTCCAAAAAAAATAATTCTTTTCTCAAAAGTTACGTTAATTGAATAGCATTTCTATTAATAACGTAAAAAGGAAATATTGAGTATAGTCATTTACTAGCTCAATAAATGCGTGAAATTTCAAATTCATTTTAAAAAAAGAAAATGATTCTCTTCAAAAAAATGACGTTTATTGAATAACATTTCTATCAATAATGTCGTCAAAACAATTTCAAGGGTTCGTTGTATAGCCATTTGCTAGCATCAACTCTGCTAAAAAATAAAATCCTTTTTTTTCTTTGAATTAAAAACACTTCCAAAATCAATTTCCTCATTTTTTTATTTTATTTTCAAAAATTAAAAATCATTTTCTTTTCAAAATTAAAACCAATCTCTTTTAAAACACATTTTTAGAACTACGTGGCTTTGAATTCTCCATTGCACCTGGGGATACGTAGGAGCGGGATTTCTCGTCGAGCCGAAATAAAATTTTCAACATTTTGTCCCATTGATTTCAAATTAATTTTTTCATCATTCTTTAATTTAAAGAACATAAATAAATTTTGTTTTATTTTTAGAGGGTAAAATAAACATTTTAAAAGTTAATGAATTTTGCACAATTAATTAAGGGTAACCGTTTTAACGGATGTTGTAGGGTGCTAATACCTTCCCTACACATAATCGACTCCCGAATTTGGATCTTTTGTTCGCAGACCAGGTTTTCATTTTAAAATCATTTTTGGGTTTTCCAATTTCCCCGAACAAAATAAATTGGTGGCGACTCCCCACAATATCATCATTTTTCATTATCTTTTCTCACGGGCTCGCCGACCCCGTCGTGGCCCCGGTCGCGACATAAACTTACATATTAATGATATTTATTAGGAGGATGTTCACTAACGACGATGAATAAACCCGTGCTGCACGGGAATATTTCTAGTTTATTGTACTTCTTAATGCGTGTTTTTATGTAATGAAGACTTAATTAAATAGGAATGGATAATGAAAGAAACCGTTTTAATATATATATATAGTAATAATAAAAAGGAGAAAATTAAAATATGATAAAAAAAAGAAAACAACAAGAGCAGGACTGCCTCCCGTAAAGGATACCCGCGGTCTATTAAAAAATTTACTTATGTAACGAAACAAATTAATAGGAACAGATAATGAGAGAAAACATTTGAATATAATAATAATAATAATAATAATAATTATAACAATAATAATATATAATGGTTTTTTACCTGTGCAACATTGCACAGTAAAATAAATCAAAATTAGAAATATTTTATTAAAAAATGTAACATTTAATAGTACCAATGCATTAAATATTGTGATAGTTCTATTTTTCAATAAAACCTTTCCACTTTTAATTCATTATTATGTGCAATATTGCATATGTTAGAAAAATCGAAAAAAATAAAGTGAAAGTGTGATAAAAAATAGAATAATGACATGAACAAGATTGTTTCCCATAAATGATACTTGTGGTTTATAAACAAAATCACTTTGTTAAAATGAGAATATATACAAAACTTAAAAAAAAATGTAAGTGAGAAAACGTGACACGTGTATTGGTGGGAAACAATTTTAAAATAAAGAGAAGAGATGAAAAAATATTGCTCCACTTTTCCCTGAGGCTCTAATCAGATGAATAACATTTTTTTTAATTTAATATTTACCAATTAATGGATTAATTTTACTTTTTAAATTCCCCCCAAGTTTTGCATGTTTCACCTTCCATTTTTATAACACCTGATTTGCAATTTTATCAACTTGTAGACCAACGGTTTCCCGTGCAAAATCAAGACCCTTCATTAGTTTATTAATTTATCCAACGGTGATGAACATATTTCTCACCGGCGGATGAGTCTGTTTGTTTTCCACCCTAGACAACACCTTTTTTTATTGTTTCTTATCAATTCATCGAAAAAATCCTTAGATTTATTCTTGAACTAATCATTTCTTTATTAATTAGTGTTTAAATCAAATTAATTATATAAATAATCTTTAAACTTTTAAATATCCATCATATTAATCATTTAATTTTCACATTATCTTATTACATTGGTCCATGTTAGAGGACTAATATGAGATATATTTAAAAGTTTGAGAATTAACTTTTATTTTTATATACTTTAAGGACTAAGTAAGAGAGATAGAGTGATACTTCGGGAATGAAAGCGATGATTTATTCTAAATTCATATAAAACAAAAATTATATAAATAATTTAAAATGAATAGATAAATTTTATTTTAATATTATTTTAAAGATTTTAATTATTATATGACAATTTCGTCAAAAAAAATATTATATGACAATTAAAAATATCACCATCTTATAAAATATAATATAATTATGATTCAATAATAAAATACAAGTTAGAAATATGTACTTTAAATGGCTTTATATAACGTATCATGATCTTCTCTATTTCACGAAGAAAAGAAGATCCCCAGTCCTTTTAATATTACAATAACACATGTCTTTAAATATTTCAATGGTTGAGATTTCACTTATTAATTTCATTTAAAATAATAAAAAAGAACACTTGTTGTCATCAAATAGAGAAGAACACGTATTTAACCCACACAAAAATGAAAAGAAGAACACAATGCATAAAAAAGAAGAAGAATTGAAGTCGTTGTGTCGCGATTAGTACCTCCAAATTTCTATTATGCCCAAACCCCATGCCTTTTTCTCTTTACACATCCTCCCATGCAATCCAAGAAAATCTTGTTTTTTTTCTAAGGACTCACCCCAAAAAAGGAAGTAAACAGAGAATTTAGTTGAATCTATAATTTTACTTTTTTTTGGGTATCAAACACAAATTTGAATCTATATTCTAGTTTCTTGATTATGGTATTGTGATTATGTAGCCCACCTCACTTGGTAGGAAAAGACTATATGTTATACTGTTATTTCCTAATTAACTTCCTAAAATTGAATCTAAAACATCAAGGGAGAAGATGCAAAAATGACGTCGTTTAGATGCTTACATGTCACTTAACGTGACATGTCAGCTCCTAAATAACAGAGTTAATGGTTTTGGACTAATTTGCATGACGCTGAACTAAGTTAGGACTAATAGAGGTATTTATTTAAGTCAGGGACCAATTTGCATGACGCGAAAAAAGTGAGGGACTAAGGTGAGGGTTTACTCCTTATTAAATTATATTTTTCTATTAAATATATTAGAATATTATGATTTTTTTTTATTATTTTATGATGAGATATAATTTATTTTATATTATTTTATAATGACGTTTTTAACATATTAACACATAATGATATTCTATAATGATAAATTATATATGTGATATTAATATAATCATGTATTATATAACATTTTCTTTAAATTCTTAAATATTAGTGGATATCCGTGGATACCCGCTATCCGCATGGATACCCATTAATCTCGTGCACCACCCCGTTAAGATCCATATAACCCACCTTATAACCACAAAATAACTAGGAATGATAGCCTTAGTCATCAAAGAATTAAGATATTTAGCAACAATCAAAAACAGGAAATGAGCTAAAGGGTCTCATTGCCTTAGACATCGACTAATACCAAACTCCCCTGTTGAGCTACCATTAATGAGTACTGGAATTATGGAGGTATGCAAACATTCCGCAATCTATCTTCTCCAATTTTAGGAAAACCCATTTTGTTCATGACATATTGTAGGAAGTTTCAGTTGACCGAGTCATAAAACTTTTCAAAATCCACCTTAAAAAGCAAGTAACTCTTTTTTTTTTCCTTTTCATTTCTTCAATAACCTTAGGGCTTCAGCATCGCAAGATGCTTGTTGCCGTGGAGTGCTTAACCGGTCAGTATAAAAGGAGTGCTTCACTAAATCAAGTGATGGAGCATTTTGTTTACCTCATGCTTATTTAGCATCGGTGCTTATATAAGTACCGGTGCTTAACTTTTTTATTTTAAAAGTAATTATTGTGTAGTTTGTGATTGGTTAATAAATGAGTTGTAGGGTTCATTTAAAATTTTTTTTAAAGTTGTTGAAATGAAGATAAAACGTGATTGAGTTGCTTAAAGTAATAAATAATAATATAATAATATAAAAATGTATGAAAAATTATAAAATATTAGTTTAAGAAATTTTTTAGGGGTGTTGGGACGGAGATGACCTTACACGATTATCCACTGCCATCATAGTAGTAGACGCCGTCCAAATTTACAGCAATAACAATTTTGTTCTTTCGCTGAAAGTTGGAAATCGGCAATATCCCAAATTTACAGCAAAAAGACCACGCTATGATATTGTGGAACGACTCATATTGCTCCACTAACCCCAACTTCTTGGCCTCTTGCATGCACGTTTACAATTTGATTATAACCAGTATATTACGGATATTTATGACAAAATGGTAAAAAGTCTTTAAAAACTAAAGTCGGGTAGGTGTGAGTTTTCAATTTTATTTTAAAAAAAATTCAATCAAATTTTTATAATTCAAAACTGAAAATTAAAAATCACTTTTCATAATTTTCAAAATAAATGTTTTAAAAATCATAATTTTTTTTTAATTTTCAATTTTACGTTATAAAAACTGGTTTAAAATTTTTTCAAAATAAAAATTGAAAAATTCACAGCCTCCTCAAACGACCCCTAATATAGCCGACTTGTTCCACATTTCTTTTAAAAAAGCCAAACCAAAATAAATCATTTTTAAGGGGCACTATGCACATTTACAATATTAGTATGACGACGAATAGATGTCACATTAGAGCAATATTGGGATTTCTGTATTTTCCTCTTCCTATATCTACATTTGGCAGTCTCCTCCTGGTATGTACGCAGCCGACTTTATGCTTTTCCATCTTGAATCTCCTCATGGTAACCATGACCAGAAACAGATGAGGAGGAAGAGATAAGCCTGCTTCCGCTAGCTGATGATGATGTGCCATCATCTACGTTTCTATCAGCCTTCGTCCTCTGCATATTCTGGAACTGATTTTGCAGAATCTGTTCACAATCATGTAAATTCAATCTTTATCAAACAATTTAATAATACGGTGAAATGAGACCATGCACCGAACACATTGATCCAGACTCGTGCATAATATTTTAGAATGCCAGATTCAAATATCATGACAAGCCTGAAAATAAATACCAAGTCGTATGCATTAATTTGTTATGAATAAGTGCTTATAGAAGCCTAATTCTGCCACCCTTAACTGGGGTGGCAGGATTCAGAGAACAGACAGTGAGAAGGGAATATTCATTTGATGGTCACCATAATCATCAAATGTGACCTTTTATTTTCATATAAAACCAAGATGACACATAACACTCACTGTGTGGAGGAAAATAAAAAAGAAAGTGCAATTGTACCTCAATCTGCCATTGTAAAAATTTTCTATGAGCTTCCAGCTGAGAGCTTTGGTTATTTGGATCATTTCCAAACCCCTCTCCATAATTCATAGGGACTGTATGTGTTCGGGAAGGTAGAGAATGGTAGTGTCCCATTGGAGGAAATGATACATTTGTTGGTCCACCAGGGATAAGAAACTGCTTTTGTGCTTGTTCACCGGAAGCTTGTTCTCCATTAAGGTCAGTATTAGTAGACTCAGCCATAGATATTTGAGCCGGGGGATAGAGTTTGTACCCGGGAGAGCTGTGAATTTGAGAAAACACATTGTTATTTGCACACTTCATAGACTAATTCAGTATTATCAATTTTTGGGTGACGCTTATATAGAAGAGTAAGATCACTAAATTGGTCTCTCTGGCATAATGAGTAAAATGCAATGTAGCAAAGTTCATAGAACACCTAATGCAATGTATTTTACCATATTAGTCAATAATTGCACAGAACCACACTTTTTATACCAAAGCAGCAATTCATAAATTTCAGACTCCAATTTTCCAAAATCAGATCAACTTTATTGAATTGGATTCAAGCAAAACTTCCGCAATTAAGGGTATGTTTGATTACTGTTCTTGAAAAGTTATGTTTTTAAAAAACTAAAACACAGAAAAAATGTTTGGGAGTCTATTTTTTATTTGATTATTATTTGAAAAACTTGATCTATAATATAGGGGAAAATTGAGAATGCATTTTATTTGTTTTTTTACTCTCTGTCATTTCAAACAAAAACACTATGGCCACCGGTCCAGCACCTTTGCCGCCACTACCACTACTACTCGATCACTGTCGCCAAAGCATCCTCAAGATTTCAAAACTTCGTAAAAAGGAAAATTCATCATAGAAGTCTTTTTTTGATATTTTTATTCTATGAAATAATTCTAAGAAAAAAATTCAAAAACAAGAAAACAATAATAGAATCACATAGGCCATAAGAATTAAAAAACATACTTTTAAGTTCAGGAGCTCATAAAATGCAAATAAAGTATTGAAATTAAAAAAAAAAGATCAAGTTTTTGTTTTTGCTTGAAACAGATATTTTTTATACTCAATGAAATATACTAAATCAAAAACAGTTAGAATCAAACCAACTTCTCTGGGAAGGGAAGTCTTTACATATTTCTGACAGGTTAGTTTGTTTTCAGATTTGAAACAGTTTTGTAACACCTTTGCAAAATATAAGACTGTGCTTGACTTTAGGAATAACTTGTAAAATTTCAAAAGAAATCAGCACATATATGTTAGTCTCAAAACCCAGTTTTGACAAATTAGAACTGTCTCAGCTTTTTGATAGCTTACAACAACCAAAGTCTTTTACCACTAGACGAGGTCAGTTATACAGATAAAAAAACATCATTGTGTTGTGTCAAAAACCAATCCCTCAGAGCGGTCATTTCAATCGATTGAAGGAATAGCTTATACTAAAAACATTCAGGTTCTAAAACCTGTCAATCCTTCTAAGTGGAGTTGATTTATCTTTCTATTTCTCTCAATATTTTTAATTGTCTATTTATCCCACTAAAAATACAGTAGAAAACTCCCGTTCATTTTTATACAAGGGAAGGCACCTCCCAAGCAGGTGCCATGCCTTAAAAATTGCCTCAACAAAGTTTACTCAAAGTTCTTAATATTTTATTGTGTTTTAAATTAATTATATTTACATTGTATAATAATACTCTAAATTTACTATCCCATTTAAAATTCAATGAAATCAGGTTTTAGAAGATGAACGTATCATAAGATGCTCGGCCTAGGATTGATCTCATAAGCAGTTCCAGAAAAAGAGGGCTATTGTCCAAGCAGAAATGCCATACCATACAAAAGAAGTTGCCGAGGGATAAACATAAGACTTCTCATATATTGAAGCTGCAGCAGCAGCAGCTTGAAGTCTGGCTTGATGCCGACTCAAACTATAAGTTGCCACCCCACTGCCAACCTCAGTTTGAGCTGTGTTTCCAGTGCCTGTCCCAATTCCTGCTCCAGGTTAAAATAATCAATATTAAATAATATACTGAATAAACATATTTGCAAAGCCACCGCATTTAAAATGACAAGGCAAGAATTAAGCAATATGCTTATTTAATCTTTCAGATATTATATGCTTATTTGAAATAGTATAATTGTGTTGGACTCAGGCAAGTAACAGTCATCCAAAATTAGAAGAAAATGAGGTTTTGAAAGTTGACTAGTATATGTAACAAAATATATATGATATCTTCAGAAGCATCATATGAAACTAAAAACAATAATTATTTTACAAATGTATTAAAATGAGATTATGCACTATAAAAATAAATTGTAAAATTAAGATAATTTAAGAAAAGAAAATATGGTGGAACGTGCAGATTGCAAGAGTTGTTTATTTGTCAAAACTCAAAATCATATTTCCAACTCTATTTTTCCATTTCTGTTTTATTTTCAAAGACACTGTATTCCTTGAAATAATATCAGTTCAATTCTTACATCTTGCACATTACTAACATTTTTTATGAACACTATCTACCTACAGTGAGTGATTATCATATGATTACCCTGTCGATGACCATCTGATTGTGATCCTTGCTGCCCTCCAGCTACACTTGTTCCATTTTCTGGTGGTACAACCAAGGCTCTGCAGGTAGGGCAAGTATGTTGCCGCTCCAGCCATGATCGGAGGCAATGAACATGAAAAAGGTGTCCACATAAAAGTTTCTTGGCTGAAGTCATCTCTTCACGACAGATAATGCAGGTTGCATCACTTCTGCAAAACCATTTAAAGAATATATATTTAATATCCATAAATATTAAATTAATAAGCAGAGGTGTTGAACCGAGTTTAGAAACAGAACTCACGCATTAAGCTCTTCAGGGGTTGCATCTGGAAAGCGATCATTCATATTTGAAGTGATCTTACGATATCGTATGTAATCTGCAACACGAACTTTGAAGTTCCTAAATGTCTCGTACAGCTCCCGTATTAGGTGCAAGGGAATGCCATAGTTTCTAATGGGTCAACTTAAAGTTAGTAGGTAAAAAAGATAACCAGTGAAAGTTAAACATGTAATCATACCAAACTAAAATGAGTAGGGAAAAAAAACCCAAATGTATATATGCTAATGCAACAGAAACTATTAAGTATCATTGTCAATTATGACAGTAAATCATATTTTAAGTGCAGTTTTATGGCTATATGAGTAAGTGTCAATGAGACACATAAAAACAGTAGACTGTGACTTCTTAGTGCATGCATATGAAGGCTACCATAGATATATGAAAGACAAATTGACTGATTACTTACACAAAAATTACAAGAAAGAAGCACAGATACATAGACAAGTGAAGCAAGTCCCTAACAAGTTCCAGGTAAAATGTGAAGACTGGTTTCCTTTCCCATTGTCCTTCCATAATCATGTCACTGACATAGAAAACATATTTTACAAAAATTGAAACCGTTGTTGTTGCTAGTATCATGTACCTGAGACAGAAACAGATAATTTGTCAAAGAAAACACTCAAGTACATATCATTTCTAAACCACAACCAAGAAGAAATATAATGCACCCAATAGCAAGTAGATGTGAAATTACAAATGAAGTACAAATATATCCCTAGTTAGCATGTTCAGTATAAGTGCTTCACCTATGATCCATAACTATAATTTCATTGTTTAGTATAAAATAAGCACATATTTATTATTTGCAATTGCTGTCATATGGTTTAATGTATATTCAGACAACTATTTCTTTTTCCTACGCCACAAACAACTCTGATGATATCATTGTAGAATAAATTTTCATTCTTAACTATGTCATGATATTTCCAAACAATGACTAGCTTGATTAGAGAGCAGGAAATTACAATTTCTGGTCACCAATTTGATGGATATCATTATCCAAAAAGAAAATTCAAGAATTTATAACTGTGTCAAAGTTAAAGAAAAGAGAGTTAAAAGTAAAGGGTATTTTCAATCTCATCCAACCAGAAGTTCAGCTGCTGTACCATTTGTAATTTTCAATTTACATTAGTGTCATATTCATTTGTAGGAGGAAAAGGAATAGGAAGGCTTACTCAAAAGAAAAGAATAGTGATACCGAAGCCTGCCACGTTTCTATCAAATGCTTCATAGAACTGTATAAGAAAATGCTATCTAGAAGGAGGAGGAAACCCATAAAAGATACAATACGAATATGGGACAACATGGGCACTGAAGGAGTGGTCTCAATGTACTCGACTCTCTTTTGAGCTAACCAATGCAAAGCCTTAATTAACAGCAGTGCCGTAACCATTGCAAGGAATGTAACAGAGAAGTCCTGCCTAAAAATAGTAATTGCAAATAGGATTTCCATAATCTCCCTCCATGATTGCTCATTAAGTCTCTCAACCTCTGCCTCTCGGAGGGAACCCAGGAATACCTTTTTTGTTAATTGCCATAAAATACACATAATAACCAAACCCATGTTGAGAAGAAGCACCAAACTGATCTTGGAAGTTGACAGATATACCAATGCTGGATACAACTGGCCTCTACTGTTAAATGCATGATATGTAATAGCCAGAGTTGCAATCAAACTAAGACCCGCATATGTCTTCAGCCTCATCATTTTGCTCTACATAAAGCCACAGCAATCATTTAATCAACATCTGAAAACCCATTAGTTATTTACACCTGCAATCAATCTGTCCTACATATGCATTCGCATGTTCCATGAAGTAGAATCAAACAAACGAAATAAACATAACTGATCCTCTTTTTCCCTTAACATTTGGTACATAAGCAACCAAAAAAAAAAAAAACAACAATCGAGAAAATGAAAGGTGTCAAAGAAACGCAATAAATTATTGAGATAGTCATGCATTATTTGGCTTTGGAAATTACCGAGAAAATGTAAACTAATAGAATGAACGATTCGCAATAAATATATTAAAATTAAAGCAAAACAAAATAAAAAAAATGAAGAAGGAGAAAGAAAGATACTATATCATTATTATCTGAAGGCCAAATTGAAAGGACCAGTTTATGCAGACGAATCTTCCAAACAAGATAAGCCCTAGCTTGGAATCAGATCAACATTGAGCTAAAGAAATTCGAGAAAAATAAAATTTGAAAAAAAATAATAAAAAGCTTCATTTAAGGAAATAATTAGGTACCGATTGAAATTGAAGGGTCAGAGTTGGAACGGAAAAACAAACGTCGGTGACCACCAACTTCGTCGCCTCCTCTTTTGCCTCTCGCTCTCGCCGTGGATTTCCAATTTTCAGTCTTAATATTAATCAATAAATAATTTTTTAAAAAATGATGTAAGTTTATCCAACGAGACTTCGCCACGTACGTTTTTGTCTGGACAGGCCAGTTTAAAAGTTAGTAAAACATTATTCTTACCTTTTCCAATTTACACTAATAATTTAATTTTAGATTAAATATGATGTTATTCCCTAAAAAATAATTAAGATTTGATTTTATTTTTTATAATTTAAAATACGTGGTTTTGGTCCTTAAAAATTAAAGATACAAAATTTAGTTTGTATTGCACAGTTTTGCTAAAGATTTTATTATGAATTAGCTATGAGTTTTTATTGATAAGTACTCAAGAGAAATATTTTCACTTTTTAAAGGACCAAATCCACCGATTTTGAATTGCATAGACCAAAATTAAATCTCAATTATATTTCAAGGACTAAAAATATATTTAACCCTTTAACTTTTAAAGGGAAAAAATAATCGGTGCCCTAAAATTTTTATTTGAGACACATTTAATGTTAAAAATATAATTAATATCGTGATTTCTAATAAAAACTTTATATATAAATTCTTACCAAAGTTCTTAAAAAACTCTACATAAACTCCACATGACTTTTTTTAATAACATCTTTCAATTTATGTAAGAGTAAATTATTCCAACCTCCCCTCTATTTTATACTTTCAACACAAAACCCCCTCTATTTTCAAAACTTACACAAAATCCCTCCTATTTTATAAGTATATTACACTTAAATCCATTATTTTATATATTACATCGATAAAAATGCCCCAACTAATTATGGATTTTTCTCATTATATAAAAATCCCTCTATTTTTTAAAGTTTACACAAACCTCCTTATACATTATAATTATATTATAATTAAATCTATATCACTATAAAATTTAAAAATTATTAAATATTGATACAATTTTTAAAACGAATTATTTTAAAATAAAAAATCATAGTTCCATATTTGTAAAATAAAGAAAATTATTTTAAAATTTTTGTATTAAAATTTCGGTTGCATAAATTAAGAAAAGAACAGTTGCATAGTTTTAAGGAGCTTACATAGTTTCATGTTTTGATGTTTCTTGTTAAATATATGAATTTAAGCCTTTCAAATGACTATTCAAATGCCTTACAAAGAATTGCATGCCCAAAAAAAATGCCTTACAAAGGAGAAGTGTTTAAGCTTTATTAATTATGGGAAGGAAAAGGATTAATATTTGTAAATTGCAACTATGCATATTTAATTAGAAAGGGTAAATTTGGATTTTTGAAAGAAAAAAATAACAAAAGAGAGAAAAAAAGTATCTAAGGGAATATTCCTAATAGATTTAGGCTAATTGAGGTTTTGTGTAAGTTTTTAAAATAGAGGGGGTTTTGTGTTGGAAATGTAAAATAAAGGGGAGGTTGGAATAATTTACTCTTTATTTAATTATAAGGAGAGGCAAAACCACTTTAAAAAAATAGGAGAGACAAAACCCTAACTAGTAACTACACTTCAATAATAAGTGAGAGAAAATGAGATAACCTGATGCAAAATTTTAAATGGTGCAAACATGTGTATCACTTATCTTTCACAATTGATTTCTAGAATTAATTTTACTTAACTATAAACCAAACTGACACTAATTCTCCCTAACACTAGGTACAATATCTATCTCTCACATGACGACTCCCACTTTGTTAGGATTCATATTCATTTGATCATCAAATTGCTTACAAGGTATGCAATAACCCTCTTGCACATAGACTTTACCATAATCTTTTGCCTAATCTCTCATTTGGAGTATATATTTTTTAATTGGAGTTATGAAGCTTAGTAATTCTTACACCTCACATGCTCACACCTTATTTGAACATTCTTTTTTTGACTAAAATTATTCGCAGACATAGCTGTGGATTTAACCATCAGAGTTGGGATGATGATTAAGTAAGATCCTTCAGAAAATAATGACTCCAGGATTCGAACGGTCCTTACAAATAAACTCCACCTATGATCATATGCTTCCACCATGACCGATAGGGATATAGCAAATTCTAATCTTAGTATTCAAGTAATTAATATCTAGACTATACTAACAAATTAGTTCATGAGAGATTCTTGACCGTGCAATTTAGTCCATGAGAGATTCAAAATCCCAAAATGGTACCTAAGAGATTGCTCCATCATGCAAAATGGTCCCTGTAATGCATATCAATCCTTGAAAAGCAAGCAAATTAGTCCCTCAGACATTAAAAATCACGTAAATTAGAAATTTACGTGATTTTTAATGTCTGAGGGACTAATTTGCTTGCTTTTCAAGGATTGATATGCATTACAGGGACCATTTTGCATGACGAAGCAATCTCTCAGGAACCATTTTGGGATTTTGAATCTCTCGGGGACTAATTTACTAGTCCAGTCTAATATCTAATTTTAAAATATGCTATTTTGTCTAGTGTCAATTTCGACACCGCTGCCTGAGTAAACAACCTTCGTGCCGAATCATGTATTTACATGAGAACTCCAATTTAGATGGTTTGCCACAATTGCCTCGTATAGCATTTCTTTGAAAAAGTTTTGCAACATTTTAGCATTTCACATTTTATAAACATTAAAAATTGGCTATGGAGACCACCTTCCCAGCTGCGTGAGATTCTCAACGACGATGCTCGAGCTAACAGAGAAAACGATTCCCTCAGCTAATCCCTGTTGCAGCGTAGGTATAAAATTGTATTCACCAACAATAAAATCAGCGCAGAGAAAGTGAGATTCATACACGAATTTGATAATTTTGTATCAAAACAAGATACATCTTGAAATACAGTTACGGAGACTGTCTTGAATCTTTCTACCTTCAATAAATTTTTACCTCCTATACATACCCGAATGCTGAAGTGTCCTGCAGTACTCCAACATCGTTGGGGAGCTTTTTACCTGTTCCCATATCTTGGCTGAATTTTTCAACCATTCACGCTCAGAAACGGGTCTCGTGAATGATTGTGACTTCATGGATAAAATCTGACAAACAGAGAAGCATGTCACAATTCACAATATGTCCTGAATTTTGTATTACTATTATTAAAACAAACTAACTGGTCTGCTAGGAAGGAGGCAAAATAATTATAGCAAAGTAAATCTTGATAAATCATACAATATAGTGTTTGTGGGATATTGGAGTGTGTGTGCAGCCACGGAGAGAGGAAGAGAGAGAAACCTGATCCCGAAATTTCCATAGTGCAGAAATGTAACTCTCATGCTGAGCTCTTGGATTTTCATCTTTTTTCTTAAATGGGATCGCATACAAATTTAGCATGTTAGAATCCATGTGACTATCATGAACTATATAAGGCAAAACATGCTCCTCGGGCTGGTTTCCAGTGTGCTCCCTCACAAAAGAAGATGGTTTGAAATATTGCATGAGTGCCTTCCTCAACTGCGCAAAATTTTTAGGGGTAAAGTCTTGATCTTGCAGCCTATACACAAGTCAAAACAAAGTACAGATTAGTACTTCACTATGCAGCAACCTTATTTCAACAAGATAAAAAATTGGATACAGGACCGAACTGTGATAAATGATAATATGATTACAATATTTTTTCAAAGGACAATATATGAAAGTCAGCCATATTGTCTAGGAAACACCAACATTATAATGCATAAAAGTTATGCACAATTTTAGTACTGTGTCCATGTATTACGCTACCGTCATGTGGCCTTACTTTTGGGCCTCATTTGCAATTACTTTTCTTTTATCAATAGTCAGTATCAGCTGACTACTAAAATCTTCTATAATCTTTGGTTCTTGATTTTCTTATATATTTTGAAATAGTTAGTGCTAACTGCTACACATGCAGTAGGTGTTATAGATCCCAATTATAAAGGTTATTTAAAGGAAACATTCCTGAAAATTCAAGTCCAGCCAAGATGTGAGTAGCATGGGAAAAAACGCAAGTAATTAACCAAATACAAGAGGCAAACAGTATGGAGCCATCATGATGCATCTTACCTATGTTTGTTCTGGTGGATGGAAAACAAGGAGGATGAAAAATACGAATTCCAAAATATTTTCCTCTGTTTGGTTTGGAGGAAAAAGTGGAAGGAGAAAAAAGTTTCACTAAATTCAATACAATTTTCCTTCCTCTCACCATTTATTCCACTTTCTATCGTTCCAAACAACCTAAAAATGGTCTCACTTTCCCTCATTTTCTTTTCTACTTTTTTCCTTTCCTTTCCTTTCCCTCCATTTTCCTTCCTAACCAAACAAACCATTAGAGTTTATTCTGGTTGCATTACAATAACTACAGCATTTGATCACTCATTCATACCAATTGTTTCCTGTCAATATGTTATGGCAGAAAGATATTTCTTACTTGGTGTGTACAAAAACAGGAGTAGCCATGTATTCACGTTCAGGAGTTTTGTTATCTTTCTCAAGCCCTGAGCTAGAGCTCTGTGAAAGGGATGAAGCCAGCAAGGATGGGTCTGAAATGCCATGCTTCAACAAGTCAACCTACATGATAACAAGTACAGCATCGTCAGTCCTTCTCTATACATCAATCAGTTTTACAACATAAATTTAAAAAGAATTAAGTGTCTGCACAAGACATGTAAGAATTTTAAATTAACCAAAGAAGAAGGAAGCCTAGAAGCAGCTTTTCTACCAAATTGTAGACAATAAGGTGTTACAAATGCATGATATTTCTCTTTATTCACTCAATAACATCATGTACATGTCCTTATAAGTAGAGGTGTCAAAATGGGCCGGCCCGCCCGAACCTGCAATATGGGAGGGCTTGGGCACTTAAATTAGAGGCCCGAATTTTTGCCGGGTTTTTTAGCCCGAAAATGAAAAGGCCCGGTGTTAAGCGGGTTCGGGCCGGGCTACCCGATCGGGCTAACGGGCGGCCCGTTTTTTTTATAAAAAAAATTGCCTTGCTTTTGAGTTATGCTTAAGTTCGCTGGCATGACCCATTTTTTATTTTTATTCCATCTAAAAATGTTTGAAGTTCTGAAAATTGAAATTTTTACTGTGAAGTCAATGGATATGGTGAGAAATTATGATTTTCTTTTGATAGATAACTAATTAATTAAAGCAATTATGATCGAGTATATTATTATATTAGTGCATATATATACTTCCTCAAATCCAAGTTTGTCAAATATGTATTTTATAATCCTATTTTGAAGAACAATTTTTGGAACAGGTGCAGTATAGGTTTATTTAATTTAATTACATATCAATTGAGTACTATTATAAAATGGAAAAATCTTGGAATAATTTAGAATCAATTTTGAAGAACAATTTTTGGAACAGGTGCAGTATAGGTTTATTTAATTTAATTTAATTACATATCAATTGAGTACTATTATAAAATGGAAAAATCTTGGAACAATTTCGATTCATCGAATGCAAATTCATTTTGCTTTTCCCCTTTTAAATGATTTTTATAACTAAATTGTAATTTTTTTTAGTTTTGTAAAAGTATAATTGTTTACAATTTTTAATGAACATCATTTTTGAATAAGTTAATTTTTTTTTAACCGGGCTGGCCCACACAAGCCCGCTACCCGCATAGGGCCGGGCTAGGGCACTAAGTTCACAGGACCGAATTTTAGCCGGGTATTTTAGCCCTGCCCACACAAGCCCGTTACCCGATGCGGGCCGGGCCGGGTAGCCCATTTTGACACCTCTACTTATAAGTGAGTCATCTGAAATCTACAAAACTCAAAGCAGACAAGAGATTAATCAAGTAATTATTATCATCTGAACTTATCAGCAAAAGGAGAGGTCAGACATTTCAAAAGCCAAAAAAAAAAAAAAAAATTGAGGAAGGAGCTGGTACCATGTTAAGATTAACGAATGCAATGGCTTCCAAGACAAGAAACACTTCCAACATGTTATAAAGTTGCAACTTGCAAGTTGCAACTATTCACAGAAATGTTCATTGTAAAAGTAATGGATGGATCTTAAACCACTTGATTTCATATAGTGTAGGCTAGACAGTGAAGCCAAGCCCTTGATCTATTAACTCGATTCTTTTAGCAAAGAAAAAGATACCCATTGAATGCATTCAAACAAATGGAATTAACATGCATCATAACTATTCTTCAAATAACTACATAATTTGCATAACACTAACTAATCATTTAAGTATTGAACATGGCCTGAAGCATTTGCAAATATCACAAACAAACTAGACTAAAGCACATACCGTCAACATTAAGTGCCACATGCTATCATCATGGACTCCCTCTGACACCACCAGCAGAATATGACATATAGATGCTAGAAGAACAGCAAGCTAGAAAGATTCCTTGCAGCATCCCAACATAGTCAAATTCATCAGATAAAACGTACCAGGGGAGGAAAAACAATCATGATAAAGCTATAAAGTTTATACTGTATACACAATTAAATTTTTATTGAAAAAATATTCTCTGCTTGGGAGTTACTGTTTACCTGAATACCCATAATTTCATGAGCCAATTCAGCTGACAAGGTTTCTCCACTTAGCACTGAGATTGTTGAAGAACCATCTGGTCTCATCATCTCAGCTAAAACAGAAGCACTAAATACAGGCTACAAGTACAAAATATATAAAATATAAATACACACATAATAAAACCAGTGGAGCTGGAAATCCCACAAAGAAAAAGGAACACTGGGAGCAATAGGAAACTAGCAAAGCTCCACATGAAATTCGAAGCAAATAAAAGAATGAGGGGGAAAACGCTCCCTTAGCCTTATACAAGATCTAAAAAAAATAACAAAGAATAAGAAAACATTTTGAGGTTGACCAATGAAGTTATTGTGGGGAGTACCTGGGTATCAAGAAGAATAATACGTTCAGCAGATATCCTTGGTTCGATACCCGTAGAACAATGCCTCGCCATAGTTCTATTCTCTTCAGATTGTGTGGCAAAAGGTGGTAGCATCCCTGCAGGATTAGACATCAAAGTTAAATATGTGGAATGGAAGTAAAAAGAGTCAAATTATGTGAACTAACTCACTCACTCACTCACCAGGGGAACTTGAATCAAAACCATAAAGTTCATTCATAATAGTTGACTTGCCAACTCCTGGTGGCCCAATCACTCCAATCACAGTGAAGTCCGTATTTTCAGTCAAAAACTGCAGCGTTTTTTAACATCCAATTGCGATTACTCTCTATCTCGTTCTCAGTTACCGATTATAAACATCGAATTGTAAACATTTTGAGCGATTTGATAGGGCAAAGGAAAGTAGAGGTGAAGAGAGATTACATACAGGGAGAAAACGATCGAAATGGAAATCCCAGGATTCGGAGAGGAGGTTGAGGGATGCGACGGAAGGAAGACGAGAACGGAGCTGCGCGGAATCGTCTTCGCCGGCGCCGCCACGGCCGAATTTTCCGGCGATGGGACCTGAGGTTACGAGTCCAGGCTTTGCTAGAAGGATTTTTGGAGAAGGAGAGGGCTCAGATCCCGCCATTGTTTCGTTTCTGCTTGCTTCGTACTCGTAAAAAGTATATGATATGATTTAGCATGGCTTTTCAGTTTTCAGCAAACACAAGTTTAAATTCTCAACACATTATAAACCTAATTTTATTATATTTTAATACTAAATTAAATATGCTCTTAACTATGAAAGAAGCGTGTCTTGCAATAACAAATTTTTAAAAAGAGAAAATATATTTGTTTTTACTAATTTTTTATCTTAAGAGAATTAAAATAAAAAAAATATAGAGAAAAAAATTAAATTGAATGTATTTTACATTTTTACCGGAATTAAAAATATTATTTACATATTTTAAAAATTTATGTGATTTAATTTATAACTGTTTGAGCCGGATAGGACCTCTATGGGCGATAAAGTTTTTTCTCCGAGTATCTAACACAACTACATACTCAGGACTCGATTAATTATATGCAATTGACTCATTTAAAAAGAGAGAGTGCATTTTAGATAATAAAATACAAAAGGACAACTATTAATAAAAAATGTCAGTTTTTAAACTTTATATTTTATTATAATTTTAATTATTATTTTTTTAATCAATTATTATTTTTACATCTTATCCTCTAAAGTGAATTATCTCATTTTAAAGACCTGAAATTTATACTTATATTATATACATAAGGAATGATTATTAAAAAATAGTATATGTAGCTCAAAATAATTTATTTGGATTTATCTATAGTCTATAATGATTTAATGATTATAAAAAGATCTACCCAAGCTTAGTAAATTATTTTTCCTCATATATTTATCTTTTTGTTGGTGGTTTATTATTTTAGTAAAAACTTTCGAACTACTTTTTTGAAAAATAATGGCAGGATAGTAAAGTGGGTAGTTGGGCCCGATGGACCAACCCGCCCAAATCGTAAAATGTGGCAGTGTGGGTTCGGTCCCTTTTGCCCACTAACTCACTAAACTCGCCCCACCCAACCCACCAACTGTCGGGCTGACTCATCCTATTTAACTATTTTAAAAGAAAATTTATTATTATTTTTTGTGTCTAATTATAACTATTACATAAAAAATTGAGGAAAAATATTATGTAAAAGCCAAAATATTTAAATTATTTTTTAAAATTTATTATGTATTTTTTTTTTACTTTTAATTGTTTCTCTTGTTTTTCAGGTGGGCAAGACAGGTCAACCCACTAGCTTGTCTTAAAATGAGTTGAATTGATTATGCCAGCCTACTTTGCTTGGTGACCAAGTCATCCCACGAGTAAGTATGTTGGCCTACCTTGCTTGGTGGACCAAGTCATCCCACGATTCAGTACTTCCTTATCCATTGTGTGGTTAAAATTTTTTATTTTAATTTAAAAAAATATTTAATTAGGGAAAATTTACCATACATGGATATGTGTCTAAAATTTAATGGAGGGAGTACCTACTACTGTAGCAATGAATTTTTTTCCCATCCCACCCCTTTTTCACCCCTAAAATGGATTGCACAACTTACAAGTGGTGATGCATGAGATATTAGTTCTGTTTAGTAGAACTTTTGGGTTGAAATCGAAAGATAATGTATATGGTAATGTGTTGTCACAAAAGCTTAAAATTACTTTTTTTTTTCTTTGAATTGTTGTCAAATCAAAGAAAAAAATAAATAAGGGATCAAAACCAAATTTCCCTTTATTTTCAAGGACTACAAACATATTTAACCTTTTGCTGTAGAAAAATCCATAAGATATTCTCCGTAAATTTTAGAATCTGAACGAAATTTCCTTTAAATTTTGAAGTCCACAAAACAATTTAAAGGAAAATTCATAAAAAAATCTATAATGAATATTATCATGACATCCCTTAACGGAATATAATTAACGACGAGAACTAAAATCTTGTGGTTTAAAAAAATAGAGGATTAAAACCAAAGAAAAACCTTCCCTAAACTTCTTAAGGATCTTATTAGAATTCATCATTTATCTTTTGTGGCCCTTTTGGAGCCAAGAATCAGTGGTGACAAAGCTTCCAAAGCAATTCAAAAGATTGGGCTTCATGGCTGTTTTAGAGTGGAGGCTAGAGGCTTCTCTGGTGGCATTTGGTGCCTTTGGAACTCCAACTCCATCAACGTAGATGTTATTAACTCCACCCATCAAAGTGTTAATGTCTGTATCAAGGATGGTTCAAGCCCCCCATGGCTTTTTTCAGTTGTTTATGCCAGTACATCAGAATTGAAGAGAATGGAGCTCTGGGATCACCTTCGACTTTTCCACTCTCAAAATCAATCCCTTCCCTGGTGTGTGGCGGGAGATTTTAACACTGTGCTTTATGAGTTCGAAAAAGTGGGTGGGGGCACTGTGAGAAGATCATCGGCTTTGAGCTTTCACAATTGCCTGGAGGACTGTCTTTTTACTGATTTTGGCTTTAAAGGTCAAAAACTCACTTGGAGTAAAGGCCCCTTAAGAGAAAGACTTGATAGACTTGTGGCAAATGAACAATGGATCTCTAATTTTAGCGCTTGCAGCATGATCAACCTGCCCCTCCCCTCTTCAGATCACTCGGGGCTTTGGATCATATTTCCCCAGCACAATTCCAATACCAGAAATCATCATAGCTTTAAATTCCTTGCTCCCTGGCTGGAACACTCTGATTTCAGCACCCAGGTTCAGAAAAGCTTGGATTAAGGGTGACTCCTGGTCCCAGAACATGCAAAGATTTACTTCCAACATAGCTGAATGGAACTACTCTGTCTTTGGTAACATTTTTGCTCGCAAGAAACGCTTGATATGTAGGCTCCAAGGGATCCAGAACAAGCTCCTTGAGGGTCCTAATCCTTTCCTTTATTCCCTTCGAAGCAAGTTATGGGATGAATACTCTCAAGTTCTTGACCATGAAAAAGCTTATTGGTTCCACCTGTCTAGGAGCAAATGGATGGCACAGGGGGACAAAAACACAAAATTCTTTCATCAATCTACCTTGAGCAGACAAAGAAAGAATAGAATTGAAGCTCTCCGGGACTCAAATGGAGATTGGTGCTATGATAATCAGGTTTTAAAACACATGGTTCTATCTTTCTATGTTGATTTATTTTCCAACTCTTTACCTTATATGCCTTTACCCCAGGATATCCCTTCTTATCCTTTCATCCCTCCTGAGGACTTACCTCCTCATGCTATCCCTGATATATCTGAAATCAAAGACACCTTATTTGGCATAGGTAGTTTTAAGGCTCCAGGCCCGGATGATTTTCATTCTCTCTTTTTTAAATCCTAATGGGAGACTTTACACCCTCACACAGTTTATTTTGTGCAAGATTGCTTTAAAAATCCTAATAATATAGGAAGTATTAACCAAACAACTCTGGCTCTTATCCCTAAAATTGAGACCCCGGAATACCCTGCCCAATTTAGACCTATCTCACTTTGCAATGTTATTTATAAAATTGTTACTAAAATAATTGCTGAAAGAATTAGACCCATGCTAAGTAAGTTAATATCTCCTCATCAAAGCAGTTCTATTTCTGGTCGCCACTCCACTGATAATATTATCATTTTCCAAGAAGCTATCCATACCATAAGATCAATGAAAGGTAAAAAGGCTTTTATGGCTGTAAAACTTGACCTTACTAAAGCCTATGATAAGCTTAAATGGCCCTTTATAACTGATTCTCTTTCCCTTGCTGGTTTCCATCCTGACCTGGTCAATTTAATATCCCATTGTATCAGTTCCTCTTCAATAAATATTAAATGGAATGGTGATCTAACTGACTCTTTCCAACCCTCAAAAGGTATAAGGCAGGGAGATCCTATTTCCCCCTACCTTTTTGTTATTTGCATAGAGAGACTAACCTACCTGATCCAACATGAAATTAATTCAGCTAATTGGTCCCCTCTAATTTTTGGTAGACATGGTTTTGCTCTCTCCCATTTATTATTTGTTGATGACATTATTTTATTTGGAGAAGCCTCAATGAAACAAGCTCTTACTATCAAAACCTCTCTTCATAGTTTCTGCCAAGCTTCTGGCCAGGAGGTCAATTTAACTAAATCCCAAGTATTTTTCTCTAATAATGTTGATTCTAACCTAGCTATGCAGGTCTCTTCTTGTCTTGGGGTTCAGAGAACTGACAACCTAGGTCTCTACCTGGGAATTCCTACCCTTCACAAAAGGACCTCCCGGGATATTTACTCCCACATTGTGGACAAGGTAAGGAAGAAATTAAATAATTGGAAAGCTAATTCCCTCTCCTTTGCTGGCAGGGTCTCTCTAGCTCAATCTTGCCTGTACAGTATCCCCTCTTACATCTTGCAAGCTGCTGTAATTCCCTCCTCTATTTGTGATGATATTGATAAGATTTGTAGAGATTTTATTTGGGGTTCATCTCAGCATCAGAGGAAATGTCACCTGGTATCTTGGAACAAAATCTGCAAGCCTAAACTCCAGGGGGTTTGGGTTTCAGATCCCTTAAAATGTTGAATGAAGCCTATTTACTGAAATTGGCTTGGAAAATTCAAGCTCATCCTGAAGCCTTTTGGGTCCAGCTTCTGAAGGCTAAATACAATTTTGACTTTCCCTTTCAGTCTCCTTTTTTTACTTCCAACAAAGACTCTGTTCTATGGAAGGCTATAGCTAAAATGGGCCAGAATTTGGATCAGTGCACTTGCTGGATTTTGGGTGATGGGTTATCAACCAGATTTTGGAAGGACATCTTTGTTCCTAATTGTGGCCGCCTCTGTGATCATCATATTGCTTCTATCCCTGTTGATATGAAGGATCTCCCTGTGGCCTCTTTTGCAACAAATGGCTCCTAGAACTGGGAGATTATTAATCCTCTCCTCTCTACTGATAGTCAGCAGCATTTAGCTGCTATAAATCCCCCTGATCCTGATGAAGGTCGTGACTTCCCAGCCTAGAAATTTTCTGCAAATGGAGAATTCACCATCAAGTCAGCTTATGAATTCCTCTTATCCGCTAGCAATGTCCCCCGACAAGAAGATGAGATCTTTAAGCTGATATGGTCTTGGCAAGGTCCCCCCCGTATTTCTGCCTTCATTTGGAAAGCCCTCCATAGAAGGTTACTTACTAAAAGTGAGAGGGCTAAAAGGGGCATGACTCAAGATGACAATTGTCCCAAATGTAACTGTAATAAGGAAACCTTAATTCATGCCTTGCGGGACTGTGAAAGTGTTGCCGAGCTTTGGGAATCTTTAATTGACCCTAATGATTGGGCTTCTTTCTTTAGCCTGGGTCAAGAGCAGTGGATCAGGAAATACCTAGAATTCTCGGGGAATGTTGTGGCTGGGGTGGCTTGGAGCTTCCTTTTCCCAGTTGGTATCTGGATGTTATGGAAAGACATAAACTCCTTGGTGTTTAAAAATAAAACTGACCTTCTAGGAAATTTATTCTTCCATATTGTGAGCCATTCTAAAAGAATCCTAGAAGTTGTAGCTGCTCCCAAACCTATTGCTCAGAGAATCTTCAGAAAAGAAGAATTGATTGGCTGGAAACCCCCTGTTAACTTCTTTAAATTAAATGTGGATGGATCTGTTCTGGGCTCTTGTTCTCAAGCCAGTTGTGGGGGTGTTATTAGAGACCATGATGATGGCTTTATTAAAGGCTTCTCTTGCAAAATTGGATACAACTCTGTTTTAAAAAGCTGAGTTATGGGGTCTGCTTATAGGCCTCCAAGCCATTACCAATAGTCAGCTTTCAAATGTGATCATAAATATCGATTCCAAGCTTGCAGTTCAGCTTGTTAAAGCCCATTGCCCTCCCTCTCATCACTGCTATCAGCTGGTTAGGAAAATTAAACAGATTTTATCTCCAAACCCCTCTTTCTTCCTCAGCCATTCTCTCAGGGAATCAATCAGATGTGCGGATTTGATGGCTGCTTTGGGTCAGAATCATCATTTGGGCACTACTTGATACCAAGAGCCTCCTGATAGTCTTAAGAACCTCCTTATTGAGGATTGTAGAGGAGTTGCTTTTCCTAGAATGATTTCTTGTAATTAGTTTCTTTCTCCTTTTTGGGCCTTAGGCCCCGATGTTTATAAAAAAAAAAGAAAAGAAAAAGAATAAATGAATGACCAAAACCAAATTTCACTATATTTTCTGGGACCAAAAACATATTTAACTCCGTAAAAAATATATATTTCCCACCAATATTTTTTTTTAACCGAGCACAATTAATACATCCTCTCTGATCTATTCGAAAGATTTTCTCAAACATCTGACATACGGTTCTTCACTATCTCTGGTTCAATGCATAGGTCTGACATGAAAACAGAAGAGAGAATGAATCTTTCTGATAAAGTATATGAAGAAATAACAGAATATACATGAAAACAATGAACATGAAAGTTGATAACAAAGTTGTAATATTCTTGAGAAAAAATCTGTATTCTGTAGTCTGTACCCATGATTGAAAAAAAAGGAGATAATAAATGCCATGGATTATGAAATTGAAAGTCAAATTAATTAATCAGCAATAAAAAGAATGTGTCACTAATCAGTAATTAAAAGAATGTCACGTTACAAACAACATTCAAGCCTTTCCTCATCTTTCTCACCAGGTGAGGTTGGCTAAATTTTTTTTACATTAACTATCATAAAAATAAAATGAGATTGTAGTTTATATTCATTTTTCATCACTAATAATCACTTTTATATTGAGACCATCTTTGAAAGTCATCATCACTATCTTCAGATTGCTCTGGACTATGAAATTCCACAGGACCTTCCTGATCTTTAACATCGGTGTCCTGCTTAGTTGGTGCAACCTCCTCCTGCATTCAGATAAAATGAGTATCGGAAAATAGCATGGCCAGTTACGGGATAAGAATATTAGACTTCAGAAAGTTCCTTATATGTTGATTTAATTAACAATGTCTTCAAGAAGAAGCTTTGGAAACTATAAATTGCCTTTATCTGGCTAGGTCACATCAGAAAGAATTTACGACATATCACTCTGAAATGATTCCCTCATTAAAATTTCACATAATCTTGCCATATAAAAATTATGTTTCTATCTCTTATTAGATATTAAATGAGTGGGACCCAATCAAAAGTTGTGACTATCAATGAAAGAGAGAGAAAAACACAGTTTCTACATGAGAAATTTTAGCATGGAAGGATCCATTTCCTACACAGACAGGACAGTGAAGTAGTTTCCTTATATTCCTATGCTACATAACCATAAAGGAGGGAGATTAGTGGAGGGGAATGTTATCTCAAACACGAATTGGTATAATTGGCTTGCATTTCTACATCGATGCGCACAGCCTGCAGCCCATAATTGGTCCAGGGAGTTCCCCTGCGTACTTAATTGCGTACGCTGTCTGAGCTCCAGTCTGTTATGTTTCTCGTGTTTCAATACCCATTTTTCTTCTTTTGGAATTTCTTTTGCTCCCTTGGAGGGTTTTTTAAAACTACCAAAATTACTAATTAACCAATGGAACACAAATTTCTATTAAAGGAAAAGAGAACAAATAATCAAGGCAAGTTATCTTGCACCCCTGCAGCAATACTATATGTAACTTGGCCATCTGAACTTAACAGAAGAAGATATCAGCAGTTCAGCACTGATGTAATGACTTGGGGTGAAAGCCTTAAACCTTACAGGAATGTATCTAAGAAACAAAAGCCTGAGTAAAAAGGGTAAAATATGTTTTTGTTTCTTATAAAATAAGTGTGTTTTGATTTTGATTCTTATAAAATACGTTTTTTCATTTGTGTCCCTCAAAAATTTAAAAGTTTGAAAAACAGATTTTGGAAGGATGCAGAATTTTTTTTACAAGGATCAAAAACATATTTTACACAATAAAAAGTGTTAATTTTCACAGAAAGGGAAAAACATCATACAGCAACAACCAAAGTCTTTTCCCACTAGGACAAACATCATGCAAATATGCAATAAGAATATTTCTCTGATAAATATGGCACTTCAAAAGAACATTAGCCTAAAGGATGTGCAGCAAAAGAATGGAGACATCAGAAGATAAACTTAATGGGCCAAAAGTGCATACATTAGTTTCAGGTATCGGTTCCTCAACCTCCTCCCCAGTCATGAAATCTGAGGCATCTTTGCCAGGGTCTTGTTCTGCCTTGGTAGAAGCTTGTTGTAGTCGCTCAATCACCAATTTAAAATGCGGGTGATCTACGAAAAAAGGAGTATAGATTTGCTTCAGTAGAATATTATTCCCTCATCAAGGAGTATATCAAGAGCAATAAACCATTCTAATTTCAAATTTATATTTTGCCATGGTAAAGTGAATAAAAAGTCATAAAAATATCTTGAGGAACATTTCAGGACCCCTTAAAAGAGTAAACCCCATGCAGAGAACAGTAACTAAAGAGTTTAACCTTTTGCACGATTATTTAGAGCATCAGATAACTGTAAAGGATGCTGCCGCTCTTCCTTCTTGTACTTCAACTTAATTTGATGACGTGTTCGACCAGGAAAAAGTTGTTGTATCATAGAAAAATCTGTGCCAAACTCTCTAACAGCCTGTGTTAAACAAAATTAGTTAATTTACCGAAATGGAAAGCTCCTTGTCCCATCCCCCTTCCCCAAGCACCACAAAAGAGAATATTGATCATTTCTGTTAAAAGAAATAATAACACCAGACATCTTGTGAGAACTATGCAAATACCTCATAAAACAGTTCAGTATCTTGTTTTGACCATTTCCCCCTAGGTGCCTTGTCCATGAAAGACTGGTAATTAAATAAAGAGGGAGCTAATGGAATCTCTTCACTGGCTTGATCATCACCTGGGTCTCTACCATCTTCTGATCCAAATATCTCCTCTTCATCATTAGCATCAGCCTCATGTAGAAAATCTCCACCACTGCAGATAAATATTTTGCAAACCAACATCTATTTACTAGACTGTAAATGAATCAAAAGTGACAGTAATAACAGCCAGCGGATAATATGAAGCACATTTTCTATATAATGTTCCCCTTTTTCCTTTTGTTCTCAAAATACTGAGGGAGTTGTCACCCAAAAGCATAAACTGCCTTGATGAATATAAAAAATATAAGGACCTACAATTTGTTTTTCTAACATTTTACTCACTACCTCTCATCATGGAATGTTGAGAAAAGGACCACTATCACATCTACCACCCTCCATTCCTCAAGCCCTCAACCCACTGAAGCCAACAAAAGTGGCAATAGAAATAATGCAGTTTATTGGCAGCATGACAATCCATTCAGTCAAAACCCATTTTGACCAATTGCTGAAGGACTTGATAGAATCATTGAAAGAGAGAAGATGTAATTTAAGCCATGTGATGGTTTTTGTGCATGGCATTCATATGTATCCAAGGAAAAGAAGAAAGAAGGAACAAAAAGAATTTCCTTTACTGAAAAAGTTTCTCTACATTTTCAGATATCCCTTAGTTCACCAGTATAAGACTGTGTAAGAATTACAGAGAATTGTAGTAAATAGAGATGTTTACAGTAAAATATTTTTCAAAATAATCTGATTTTTGCAATATAATCATATTATTTTATGAGTAAAAGATAAACATTGACCAGAAAGTTAAAATGTAAATGTACACTCTTACTAAAGCTGAGTACCTTTGATTGGTGGAAGATGTTTTTGAAGTTGTTGCCTCCTTTTTCTACATAGGGATAAAAATGATACAGTTGGTAAAAATTTAGGCCATAATGCCGTACTAACAATGGTTAAGCATTGTAACACAAGGATTAGAATTGAGAATACACACCGCCAGCCGCTCTCTATATTCTGCAAGTAAAATGATATCCTTAATGGGCAAGGTTCGAGGATCAAGTTCATCCTCAGGAATTTCCAGCAGAGCCTTGTCAACTATGAAAAAAGATAATACTTTCATAGTAAGCATATAACATATAATCACCAAAGACAAATTAAACACAAGTAGTCTAGTAAGTTTACCACATCTTTTTTTTCGTCGGGTTGAATGAGAGAACTTTTTTGGAGGTTCTTTAGTAGTTTTTTCTAAATCATCATCAGCCTTTTTACGCTTTTGAGATGTCTTTCCATTTTTAGCTGCAGACTTCTTCTTTGAACTTGTTGACACTCTTTTCTTCTTGGACGAATAATCCACTTCATAGTCATCACCATTTTCTTGAAGTTCATCTATATTACAATTATAAGGAGGGTCAAGGTCATCATCATCCTCAACATCCTCATTCAATGAGTATTTAGCAGGTTTATGAGCTGCTTGTTTTCTCAGCTGCCTTGATGTTTTACCACCTTTACCCTCCTCGCCAGTTATTGAAGATCTCCCACGCTTCCTTAGAGAACTTGACATTGTGCCATCCTTTTTTCTCCCGTTAGCATCCTGAGAAACATTATTATGAAAATAAAAATCATTTACAATCAGATACACAAATCAGAAAAATGAAAAAGAAAAAAATCATGACCAATCATAATAACTGATATTTACTTCTTTTTCTTCAGTAACATGCTGATGCAAAAGATCAGCCAATGTGGGACTATCTGCAGAATTTGTCAATTCTTCATGCACTGGAATTTCAGAAGTTGGATCTGTGCCAGATTTCATGGATTGATAATCAAATACATCGTCAACTGGGCAGACAGGATTCAAGTCCACAACTTCCTGATACAAATAATAACCATGTTCAATTTTATACAAAAAATTAACTATTTAGCATACTTTACAGGAAATTATCATATCCTTGAAATCACATAATCATCACCTCTGTTTCCGACCTTCTATTGTTTGTGTGAGTATTATCCTTATTGAGGACTGCAGCTTCATCGAAGGATAACGAATCTGGGGTGGTATGATACTCGGGGCCAGGACACCTTTGAACTTGGGTAGTATCACGTACCCCAAAAGAGTTAATAGAAGTACAAGCTGGAATGACAAAATTTTCCTCCGTACCCTTCTCATTGAAAGCATGAAGAGATGGTTTTCCTACACATTAGTTTTTCCAGTCACTACTGAAGAATGCCAGGGTCAGGCACTTACTAATTGGCTGGGTGCCAATTAACCATAACAGTGAGATTTAATGGCAGCACAATACAACTAATGCTCATGAAAGCTAAAATGAAGGAGTATAAAGAGAGTTGACATAATTTGATAGACCACATGACATTCAATACTCACCTGTATCCGTGGCAGCTTGGGTGAGGAAGTCATCAAGGGATTCCAGCCCTGAGAAAATGTCTGCAGTCTGTTGATACAAAATTTATCAATATTTAGCAAATTAATGAATTTGAAAAAAACAATATCAAATTTTCCTTTACCTCTCCAGGTGATTTACCAAAGCTAGAGGGCCAATCTCTAGTTCCATTATGAACCACAACCTCTGAAAGCATAGCATTTAGGGAATCTGATTGGGAAGGAATTACTGCTGCCAAGCTTCTGTTGTCTTCAGAGAATGGAGTACTCGAGCTCATATAATCAAACTTATTGGATAAATCAGTTGTCTTAACAATCTCTGATGTGGTTAAAGGTAAACTGGTTGGTCGGTTTAGTCCGCCACTACCATCACCACTAGACTGAAAAGATTGAACCTCATTTGTACAAGTAGTAGGCAACCCAATAGATTTTTCCATAACACTAGTTGAAGCAGAAGCAATAGCTGGTGCATTGCCTACTCTTGGTCGGGGCTTAATCTTGGGTTGAAACTTATGAGCTACAATAAAAACAAAAAAGAATAACTTGCCTTTTCAGTAATATGAAGTGTATTTACAATAACATAATATTACTAACCATTCCTAGTGCCAGGATCAGGGAGGACATTGCTGAAAGGATCCAATTCAAATTCTGCAGACACTACCTAAAAAGAATTCCCTCCATAAGTTGATTACACCTATCTGAAGCAATAGAACTACATGGAAAAAGACATCCAAAGTTCAAAATTCTACCTCTTGTTCTCTTCCAAAGTTAAAATCTGAATGAACGTTGCTCTCAAATATTGCAACCTTATCTGGGTTAGCTTGCACTGAATTATCAATAAGTTCCAAGCTCCTGTTGCTATCAAGAACTGAACCTTGCCCACTGTTAGGTGGTTCTTCCATCCTACCTATGGTTGAGCATGTTGTAGACGGAGCAGTCATATTATTCAATACATTTTCTACAGCATTGGCAGGGTGAACTGGTTGTCTTGTACCTAAACCACACGATAGATATAAATGAATCAGACTAAATTTAATTTAAATGAGATGTGCAGATGGATTATGCCTTGTGACACTTGTACAAGTCTGATCTGAAGAAAAGAGGCTTCACACACAAATAATGTGAAAGCTTAACTTACCACTGTTAAGATCGGTCTTACGAATGAAGTTAGTGACTGATCCCACCTCAAAACCTACAGGATCTGCCTAAAATTGATAAACAATTTAAGGGGAAAAGTCAGTTACAAATACTCCATAACAATGAACCATTATGACCAGCAATAGCAAATAACATTACCTCAGAAGCTGATTCAGTAAAGTTTGTAAAATTCTGATTAGAATCAACTTCAGATACTCCAGTCATGGAAGGCAGATCATCCACTAAGGCTGCAGTATCTCTGTTTACGCTAACTTGTTGAGGATTTCCTATTTCAGAATTTGTGACATCCTCCAAATTTGGAAGTACCTTTGGACGATGATGGGACCTCATCGATTCTTCTGCTGATGTACTTAACGTTGAAGTAACTGCATTACATTCATTCTGAGAAATTCCTTTGGAGTCTGTCCCAGTGGATGATGAAGCAACATGTGTGTTCTTTCCATCTCTCGATGAGGTTGCGTGTTCTGATATTTCCTTTCGGGGCAGCTGTTTCGATTTGGCCTTTGGCATGAACTTGCCACCTGGCCGAGCTACAAATTAATATAATAAAATCAGCTGACACAGATAAGATTGAAAATAAAAAAGCTTTACCATTATCCTTTGAATGTAGTGCTTACCACGTGCAGCAGGAGCCCCAGGCAGAATATCATCAAAAGGATCCATTGGACAATTAATTAGGTTCACTACAATAGCCCAGGTTCCCTTGTATATAACAAAGCTAAAGCTGGAAAACTAAATAAAAATTATCCTGTAAGCAGCAGATTAAGCAATGAGCACACTCACAACACAGAATTTACATATCAACCTACAAACTTTGGGCATTGAGTCATGAAAAGTGCAAGCTTTAGGCAGACACGCTACCCTCACCATAATGGTTTGAAATTGCCGACTGCATCACGCCGCAGTTGCGATGTTTTGAACATACTGCCGCAACGGCCACGATGCAATGGGTACAATGGTCATATCGCGCTTCAAAATCCTCAAACAAATTGTTTTTCATTCTTACTCTTTCTTTATTTAGTAGATTTAGAGGGAATTCCAAGGCTTAGGGGGGTTTAAGGATGATAGAGGGTTGGTGATGAAGGAAAGGTGGGATTGAGGCAGAGGGAGTGGGAGTGGGAGTGGGAGTAGGAGTAGGAGATGTAGGATTTTGAAGGTGAGACATGAAAGGTTACATTTAGTGCAAACAAAAACTAAGTTCTTGTCGCAACAGCTGCAATGCACATTGCAACAGCCAAAATGCCTGCAATCACAGCGGCAACAACTATGAAAGCTAAGGCAATTTAAAATCATGCATAAAGGTATCAATTGGCCATTTCACAAAGTTGAAAAACAGTATATTAATATTACTAATTATTAATCAGTTCTAATTGTCCGAATAACATAATAACTAATTTACTCAGGCACCAAAGCTAGGCTGTTCATATATTGATATATATCTTTCTACAATCTTCAATATAACTTTTCAATCAAATTTACATATATTAAAACAATAACGATATATTAGAACAAAAAATTAAACAACCTGTGCGATACGTACTAATATATATATAGTTCATAGTTCATAATATCAAAGTGGAACCTTCGTGTTAATTGTCAGGGAACGTTTTCAATGGAAGTTGTAAATCTAAAATTTAACAAACTTGATAGATAGAGAAAGTAGAATGCTATCAACATTGCACCAATGGAGAAGACAAGCAAAAAAAGGAGGAGGAGGAGGAGAAACAGCTTTCTGCTTTTCGCAAAACCTGTATTATGCGTCTCTATGTGTGTGTGTGTCTGCGCGTGACTGGAGTGGGAAGATCACGAATCCACGATGGAGCTGGGAATTGGAAGAAAATTTAACCGCTAGGCGCTAGCTAATGCAAATACAGTCCAGGCCTCGTTTAGGCCCAAATCCTACTACAACCAAGCGGCGTCGTTTAGGTGTTTCGTACTATAGGAATAAAATCTTATATTATATTTTTTAGACCTCACGTAAGTAAGGTTTTTTTTTTTTTTTAATGTTTGGTATTTATTCTTTATTTTCTGAATTATCAGAGTTATTTTTAACATTCCAGGCTATAATGCTATTACTTTAAGTCCTATTTATAAGAAATAAAAAATAATTTTATTTTTTACTAAATATAAGAAATAAAATATTATTTTAAGTTGTATTAATTATAAAGTTTCTATTATACTTTTAATTTAATTGTCCATTACTCGCTTATTTTATGTGATAGTGGATGCACTACACGATTGCAACTCTAATAATGACTTTAATTAGGAGTAATTTTGCCAATATTTTAACTATTTAATATTAAGGGTGTGGAATAAAATGTAAAATTATAACAATATTTATTTCAATTAATGGATTTCAAGGCTTTTCCTTGATCTTGATGATTTAGTCATATGATTCTTATAAATATGATTCTTATAAATAGGAATAGAGGTAGTATTTTTTATTAGGAACCCATATAGTTTATTGGAAGTGGTGACAAAGTTACTTTTTTCTAGTTGTTTTACAAATTTATTTGATATTGCTAATAAATAACAAATAAAAAATAATAAATGATTGTAATTATTGTGAATTATAAGTTAATTTTTTTATATAATTATATTAATATAATAACAAATTTTAAATTAAGATGTTTATACATTTTATTCATATTTTATTTCCAGAATTAACACACTTGATATTTATGTTCTTTAATTTTATGAAAAAAGGAATTATCTATTTGATTATGGTACATTATTCATTGCTGTAATGGAACATTATTAATGATTGCTTGACTATAGGAAACTCTATGACTAAGGTACATATTAAAGCTCAAAATGAAAGGTTGCCTGTCAGAACTGTCATTCAGGTGCTCTTCTCTAAACAAACCAAAATCAATCGCTACATAAATTAAGGTAAGCCTAGTAAAGATAAGATCATGAGAACGAACACAAGGAAGTGAAAAATTAAGAGAAGTGCAGGAAGGAAGCGTATAAATACAAATAATGCGTGTTTTATTTTGAGTATTTCCCCATTTTTAATGCAGAAATTTTTTAAAATAAATTGCAGCGTAAATTTCAATCAATATAAATATTACCTTGTACCAAGCTGCATCCAAATTGCTTTTTCAGCTTTTGACGATGTACATAGGGGACAACCAGGACCATTTTTGTTTGTAATCCTAGTAAGTGAATGACAAATATAGAAATTAGTATAGTACATGCGAGAACTTTCAAATTTCTAGCACAAAATTCTGGTCTTGTGCGAGACGGTAGAATTTCTATAAGCAGCAAAACTCTCTGAGTATATTAATACAACTGAGAACCCAGGGTTTGAACTCTAAATTCTGGTTAGGATGATACAGTCGTTACTAGTTGTTCTACATGTTCGGAGTATTCTATCCTATAAAAAAGAATTTAACTCTACCCCTGAATAATCTCTGAAGTCTGAATGCATCTCTACTGATTTGAAAAAATAGTACCAATAACAGAACCACAGTATGCAGAAATTTTGTTCAAAATTTGCAGAGGATGCAAGATAAAATAAAGCCTTGTATGAGATAGAGAAAGCATACAATTACATCTTAAATACATTCAGAGGTTGAGCTAAATGGTTCATAGTACACGCGCAAGAAGAGCATACCAGAAGCGTGAATCGCGAACCAAAAGCACGACGAATCACAGACGGGGAATCAAGATAGGGCTCGTAGAATAGATAGCTATGAATGCATCGAACCAAAAGCACGACGAATCTTCAAAAGCTTGGCGGCGTGGGATTGGAGTTTGAAGCCGTCGTTTGAGGGGTTGCAATGCAACCGGCGACAGTTGAAATTTAGAAGGCAGAGGCAGTCTCTTTCTTTATTTCACTTGCCCTGCGCTTTGGTGGCTTTTAGGTAATTTACTAATTTTGGTTTTATAAAATAAAAAAAAGTTCTCGCGGGTTTTTTTAATTATCGGTTTGAATGGACCGCATATAACCGGTTCACCATTTCGGTCCGGTTCGTAAAGCATGTCATGTCAAAACCTAGGCGGAGCGTGCTGGTATCTTCCGCTACAACCACACCCACACTTGGTCCGGTGGTCCCCTTCTTCATCTTCAAAGACCTTAGCTATTCTATTCTATTCTTTGCTTCTACGGACCATACTGCACAACGTCTTTGGTGAGTATTCGTAGCCTTTAATTTGTGTAACTTTCTTTCTACTATTTGCTTGGGTTTGGGTGCTGATAGCGTGTATGGGGAGCTAATTTGTCAATTTTGCTTTGAATAGTGTTTATGCACTCTTAAAATTTTCTGATTCATTGTTTTCGTTTTCTTCCCAAATGACGCATTAAAAATTAAAAAAAATAATCATTATTATCTTGGCAGGATTGACAAAATAGGTCCTATCAATTGATCCGCTTAAGATTTAATTTATACACACACAATTGTTTATTTATCCAGTTTCACTATTCAGTGTGCGTTATGTTATGCATGTTTATGGATTTTGATGGAGCCTGGGTAAGATACCACCTGGTGGATTGTGTGTGCGTTGTGTGTTTGGTATTCGGTGGTCTATTTTTATTTTATTTTATTTTTCATAATTTCTGTTATTCTTGCATATTATCTATGTTGGTTTCTGAGGATGATGTTGGAAACACTATTGGTTTATTCATTTAGTTAATATTGAACAGGGAATCTTCTGCCTTACCTTAAAACACCTGTTCAATTGAACTCAGTTTCTATCATTAAGATTTATTGCCAAGCCTATTGGTAAGCAACTTGCCAAGATGGGAACACAACCCCAGCAAGCATGTCGGGAGGAGGAGGAGGAGGAACTGCCAGGTCGAGGAGCTACAATTTCTGGTCAGTCAATGTCAACAAGTAGAAGTGTCGGGTCGCCATCCAGCCGGAGCGAGCAGACAATGGCAACACCAGTAAATGATAACACTTTTCTTAGATTAAACCGTCTTGACATACATGGTGACGATGCTGGAACACAGGGCGCAGTTGCGTGAGTTCTATATTATACTTGGAGCTTGTGGTGATTGTATAGTTCATGTGATGCAGATGCTAGAGGACACTCTTGATTGCATCATATGTTTAAGAGCTTTCTCTTTGTTAGCAATCTTAATGATAAATATTCAACTGGACTTCTCTTACACCCAAATAATTTCTTGTTTTCTTTCATTTTTCTAGAGGACCCTCTTGATTGAATAATTAAGAAATCTAGATGTTTTGAGAGCATGAGAACATTTACATATCATTTGAATTGGTGAACCCATTTAAAACTTATCTTCCTCTCCAATTGCATTTTAAACAGTAGCAAGAAGAAAAAGAGAGGCCAACGTGCTGTTGGAGGTGATAAGAGTGGGAGAGGGCTCCGCCAATTTAGTATGAAAGGTAATTTGACCAGTTTGTTCTTCAAAGGAAAGGTTCACTGACCTTTTCTAGTTATTAACTTTGACCCTTCCAAGTTGCATTTAGCTTGCTGTGCAGAATGAGAGGTTATCTCCAAATTTTGCAGTAGTGGTGTTTAGATGCTTGTGCTCCTTAGATTGACATTATTTTTGTTGAGGTCACGCTGATACTTTTCTTACTGGTTTTGTTTTCTCATTTTTGTTGGTTGTCTCCAGTGTGTGAAAAGGTAGAAAGCAAGGGAAGAACAACTTACAATGAGGTCAGCCGGTTACTTTAAGTCATTTTTTGCTAAACTGAAATTAAATTTTGGCTTCTGCTTTATTTAATAGAGTATATGCACATAAATATGAATGTCTATCATATAATTTCTGTCCTTTTTAATTAATTCTGTAATATATTTTCTGTCTATATGCTTGCATTCACCTGTGCATGTTTGAAGTTCTAATTTGTTACATGCTAAATCTAAAATTGTATGCATTAAAGAGCATACTTTTAAACTTTAAAAAAGGAAGCTTACTTAGAATTTCCTGAGTTTATATTCATTTCACTTTATTCTTCATATTTTCTTGTTTATCAGGCATCACCATGATCCATATGAGTTGCAGCCTTTGACTTGTTAGATGCCTATAAGATGTTTTTCATTGAGAATTCTTCAAGAACTACAATCTTGACTCAGCCTGTGCTTTCTTTACAGTTCTTTTCTTCCGTTTCTGGTGTTAAAGGGAAGCCTCTATATGTTGAGGATTTGATATAATTTCAGAGAGGAAGACTTATGGGCTTAGGGTAATTAATTTCAGGGAAAAGTTATCTTATCTTGACTGCTTTTATATTGATAAGATTTTCCAAAAGTTGCAAGTACTAAAATCTTGGCACTTTCTCTACTTCTGAGAAAATACAGAGGCACATTGATACCATGCTAGGAGAAAATGACCAGCCTGATACCGTTGTTATAGATTCATTAGATTGGAGAAAAAATATAGCACACGATCTATAAGTTAGTTAGAGATTTGAACTGAGCGAAGGTTAAGTTGATGTTGTATCACATCCTATATGGTTTCATTTCCATATACTTCCTTGTAGTCTCTAGCAAATGAGCATTATCTGTTATAGCGTCAGCTGTATTGTAAGGAAATGTGCCTAAAGACAGACACTCTAAACCTAGAAAAAAAATGATGAGAATATATGCATTTTCAAGTCTTCTTTGCAACCAAGTTGGTGCTCAAATTCCTAATTTTTTTTTTTTAAATTAATGTGGATTATGATTGTGGTTATATTATAGGTAGCAGATGAACTTGTGGCTGAATTTGCTGATCCAGGCAATAGTGTTTCATCGCCTGATCAGGTTTACTCTTCTTTGTATAAATAATTTCAATACTATCTGCTATTCACAGATTGTGGGCGTAAGATAAATAATGTGGACTTATGTTTTTTATGGTTAACATTTGACAGCAACAATATGATGAGAAAAACATTCGTCGAAGGGTGTATGATGCTTTGAATGTTCTCATGGCAATGGATATTATTTCTAAGGATAAAAAAGATATACAGTGGAAGGGTCTTCCTCACACTAGTCTGAATGATATTGAAGAACTAAAGGTTTGCAAATCTTGAGCTGTAATCTTTTGTCTCCTAGGCGCTCTTTCCCTACTGTGATACTTAGCTAATCTGAAAATACAACAAAGGATATCTTAAGTAATATAATTGATTCAACAGGCAGAGCGTCTGGGGCTGAGGAATAGAATTGAAAAGAAAGCAGCCTATTTGCAAGAACTGGAGGACCAAGTGAGGACCCCTCACTCTAGTGGATTTAATCTGTAAAATGAACTCCAATGACCTGGTTTGCAAGGCCAAGCAGTAATTTTTTTTTTTTCCATTTTAAATTTTCACTTGATTATAGGCAGGCTGTATCAAATTACTTTTTGTTCATTAATGGTTAGTATCTGTTTGTTAACTCTTGTTTTACTTTATCAAGTACATAGGTCTTCAGAACCTTATACAACGAAATGAGCAATTATATAGCTCAGGAAATGCTCCCAGTGGAGGGGTGTCTTTGCCTTTTATTCTTGTGCAGGTATACTAGCATCTAATTATCTTCTGTATTTGGTTAGTTTTGTCCACTTGAAATTGTTTCTCAATTTTGCCTTATAATCTTCAATTTGACGACAATTATTTTGTTTTATTGGTCTGGAGTCCGAAGTCCCTGGTCAAGATTTACTTAACTGATTGGCTTGAAATTTAGATTACTTACAGTCTATTATTATGGGATGAGACCTCTCTCTAGCTTCATAGCTAAATTCACTAGAAATATTATTTTAACCTTTCTTGTGGACATTCATTAGAATTTGTCCACTGAAAATACATGTAGTTGCTATAGTTATTATATACTATATATTAGAAGGATAAGATCCGTTTACACTGTTGACTGTTGAGTTCACTTTACACATGTTATATTACTCACTACAGACATGTTTGATTTAGTGTTGGAACGTGATAAACTCACGTTTCCAACGTTTCAAATTTGAGAGATCTAAACTCGAGTTTAGTTACTTTTCAACATCAAACCGAACATGTATGTAGTGCCTCACATAACGTCTGCTCTAGGCTATGTTATGGGGGGTCTCTATGGAGGATGCATGATGATAATTCTAAAGAAAGAAAAGGAAGAAACTAAAGAAGTATATATAAAGCACTGAATTGCAAATTGTTGGTATTGCTTTTTAATTAATTTCATTCCTGGCTTTTGAAAACTGTAGACACGCCCCCATGCAACTGTTGAAGTGGAAATATCAGAAGATATGCAGCTTGTGCATTTTGATTTCAATAGGTAAGAAGGCTTCAATTACTTGACATTTTTTCTGAAAGAATGATGATGGTATTATCTTGCCCTATGCTGTCTTATGTGAAGATTTCCCTAATTCACCAGTGTCATATAGTCAAGCACCAGTATATCCTATTATGGTCTAACAGACATTTCATTGAGAAATGTACCGGACACTTTGGCAGCCGGGTCTCTTATTAAAACTTTCTACTGTTTAAAATCTTTTTAGATTTATGCTTTCTTTTCTTCTCTATCTGTTTGCAGCACTCCCTTTGAGCTGCATGATGACAACTATGTTCTCAAGGCAATGAAATTCTGTGATAGACCTCAGAATGATAATGTAACACATAATCCTACAGATGGAGGTGAAGGTTCTAGCATGTCAGGCTTGTATCATGCTCAGGTTCCTACCCTAGTTTCAAACCCGCCAGTTAGGCCTCCCTCGTCCCCACCACTCCCTGGAATATTAAAGGCAAGAGTTAAGAACGAACATTGATCTGCAATTTTGTCATATTGTCTCGCCTCTTTAGGCATGTTTGTATATTTTGTAAAGTAATTTGCAGGCAATTAATTGTCCTTCATAATAGTTTACTCAATCAGTACAGCCAAGTCACTCTGTAGGTTATAAGCAAATCGATCTGCTTGCTGCTCTCTATTCTTGTGGGTTGATTTTGGCAAATTCTTTGCTAACCATATCCATTATATACTACCTTAACTGATTTTGTTTTCCCTTTTGTAGTTATAATAGAGAAATTGTTTGTACTTGTCCATAGAGATCATGGAATGCTATACAGCAGCATAGGATTGCTTCTGCAATTCACAGATATCTAGTCTAAATTATTGCATCTTCCGTCAATCTTGCTATTTTGGCAAATGCATCATATCTTGCAGGTCTAATAGTGTTCACTAGGGGTCCCTTTGGGTCCTGTATGCTTTATGCTATATAATTCGTGAAGCATGCTATAGGATTGTTTGGTTTTACGAAAATGTTTCTTGTACAAATTTTCAAAATAGGAAATAGAATGAAAAATAGATAATATTTTTATAATTAAAATTAAAAATAGAAAATAAAAATTGAAACCATTTTGGTAAACTAAATAGACTTCAAATTTTTTTTACCTTTGAAACAAATATATGGCATAGTAATATGAAAAGGACTGCAACTGTGCATTTTTGTTGATGAAAAGGGGAGTTTCTTATTTTTACTTTGCAAATGGCGTATGGCTATTAGGCCCGCTTTACTTTTTAACAATTTTTCTTTTTTTTTTTTATGGATAATTATACATCAAAGGTAATTAAGTTGTTCCGAAATTCCACTGATATAAGATTACTTGGGTTACAGGGTTAAAAACTAAAACTTTTTTAGTACACTCCTAACTTGGTCTTCCAAAAAACAAAATGGGGAGGATGTCACTCTTTTAAAGATTTTAATTATTAAATTAATTTTTTAAAGAGTCAAACGTCATGACTAGATATTTTGAGCATTTCTTTCATATTTTATTAGAAATATATCAACTTAAAATAAATTAAATGCTGGTTTCTTATTCTTTTATAAAGAAATTTAGATAAAAAAATTTCAAATAAAGTGATTAAGTGTTCGTTTGGTTGACAGTTGAGTACAATTGATTAGAATTGATTGTATAAATTAATAGTTGAGATAAATATACATATTTTACGAAACACGTTAAATGGAAGTGATTTAAAATTAATTCCGCAAAATAATGATTTCACACGGTTAAACACCAAAAACAAAACACCAAAACAAATTGAGGCTAAACCCTATTACATAGGATGAATTGGACTGTGAAGGTAAAATTTCAATTCAAATGACAGACTCGAGTTTTCTCTATAAGCCACATGATTTTCTTGAAAATACTCTTTGCTTCGACGAAATCATGTATAAATGGTAGTTTTGACTTCAAAAACCGGTAGTTGTCACTTTTTATTTTCAATTATTACCCACCATGTCCATGATTTCTGCCAGAAAAAAAAAAAAAAAGTCATGTTATCATTCATATTAAATTTGTGCAATTGCAAATTCTTTTCTAACAAATAGGGACAATGTATTTCTCTATGACTCTATTCATACTAAATAATTCTTAAAATATCCGGGAAGTATTTTATTAATTTTATGGCTTCAGGAACTAGCTTTACTGAGCTATTATCTTTAGGGTCTAGCTGGTTAAGAATTTTTTTTTACTGAAAATCACAATATTAAATATAGGAAAATGTAGGACACTTGTTAATGATTCAAAAATAGAAATGTTTTATTAGAGTGTGTAGCATTGAATGTTGCAAATGCAATCAATGTTGTAATCTACATAATACTACATGGGAAGTGTTTTTTGAACACTATTCATTCAAGTTTTAATTTTTTTTTCCAGTCAAACACATTTTGGGCCTTTGACCATAAGTATTGGACTTTTATTTTTAACTGTTTTTTTAGCATTGTTCATTCAAGTTTTAATTTTTTTTTCAGTCAACCACATTATGGCCTTTAACCATAAGTATTGGGCTTTTATTTTTAACTTTTGATTGAGGTTGTGTGTTATTTATCTATAATTTTTCGACAAAAAAGGTAAAACAAAATCTATAATTTTACAATTGTCTTGATTTTTTACTATTATCTATTGAGTGAGTTTTTTTTTTTTCTATTATGTGGGATAAAAATTATTGGTGAGATATAGTCTAGCCTTTAGTAGGTGTATAAGATATATAAATGTTTATTTGTTTTTGCTTATAATTATATAATTGTCTTGGTTTTTTGCAATTATTTATTGAGTGAGTTTTTTTTCTTTTACTATGTGGGGTAAATATTGGTGTTGAGGTATAGCTTAGCCTTTAGTAGGTATATAAGATAAGATATATAAAACGTTATTTATTTTTGCTTATATTTTTGTGAAATTAAAAAAATAATTTTAAATATTTATGTTTTATAATATTTAACAAATTATTTATTAATTTTATGCTCTACAATTATTATGAGAAATATTTTTTAACAGTTTAGAGTTTGTGTATCTATCTATCTATGTTTCTACAACTGAACAAGAGCATGATTCACCTTTTTACTATTCACAAGTGCAATTCTATTTTTTAACATTAATCTTGAGTTGATTTGCTTTTTACAATTAATTGGACAAAAATATTTTAATGTGTTGGGTTGATTTAAAGTAAAAGCTATTTTGATGTGATTTTTTTAACATTAATGGTGGGTTAGTTTGTTTTTTTACTATTGATTTGCCTTTGACAATCACTATTGGGCTTTTATATGTTGAGCTTTGGTTGAGATTGTGTGCTATTTATCTATAATTTTACAATTTGACTGAGTTTTTTTTTTTACCGTGTGGGGTAAATATTGTTGATGAGATATAATGATTATTATTAAATCATTTTACTTGCATGTACTAATATTATTTATTATAATTATTATAATATAATATTTTTTAATACGTACTAATCTAAATCTATTAATACGTTTAATAAAATAAGAGCTAATATAAAGAACGTTAGTATAAGTAGTAACTTTTATGAAAATATTTTTCTAAAAAAATTATCTTTTCATTAATAAGAATTATTTGAGTAATGAATAATTTATTGTCAATCTTTAATCAAATTTTATGTATTTATTATTTGGTAACATATTCACATAGTTAATCGAAAAATTTATTTTACTTTAATATGTGACCAAATCACATTTGATTCCTTTTTTTTTTAAGTAATTTTTAACAATTAGAATAGATTAAAATAGAAAAGCATGAATTAGTTGTTACATGAAAAGAGGAAAATTTTATGAAATATGAGAAGTAACTAATATTATATATATAATTTATTTTGTGAAAAATATTTTAAAGATACTAAAAATGAATTATAATATAAAAGATGTAAGTATTTAATTTTTTTTTTTAATTTTTAAAAATTCACTCATTTGATAAAAATTATTTTATTGATAATTGTTATACATTTTTTCATATACATATTTATTTAAATTTACAAATTTAATTAAATATATATAATAATATTTTGATGACATATAAAAAATAAATTATGAGATATTAAGATCTCGTGCATCGTACGGGTAGAACACTAGTTTTAGTCACAGTTAAGACTCCTCACCCCCTCCCGAAGAGTGTGTTTAGTGGGGATCGAACCCAGGAGCTCTTCCCACAATCTCAGTCTGCGTTGCCAACTGAGCCACCACCCTTTGGTGGACCCTTAAATATATTGATAACAGTAAGTGAGACACTTTTTAATAATTTTAATTATTTTTTATTCTTAAACCAATGTCCTTAAAACATCACATAAAAAAGTTCTTAGAATTTTGATTAGCATTTCCCTTATCTTTATTAACTATTCGCTCAATGTGTAATAAAATTTATTTAGTAAAAAGCCATTAGATTTAGTTAATATTCTACAATTGCTGGGAAAATAACTAACCAGTAAGGCAGTAACCAGTAAATGTTCAGCAGGACTTATACAGACATGAGTTCGAGTTTCAACTTCCATCCAAAGAAAAAAAGTTTGTCAGTTTTAAGGAGAATACTACTCAATAAGAGACAGCAAAACCTGAATAGGCTTTTAAATACTATACGATGTATTGTGTTATTTGTATATAAGATAGGAAAACAGGAGCTAACATTAACTAAGCCTGTTCCTGTTTGAGCTGCAGTCATATCATATGATATCTATGATAAGGCTACTCCTTCTATCCCTATTTATAAGACCACTTCTAGAAGAATTGGATGTCCCTTTATATAAGAAGACCCTTTACAGATTTTTAGGTAAATTAATTATTTTTTCCAGATTTGCCCTTCATTAATATTCAATTTTTTTTATTCCCCATATATTGATGAGTGTGAATAATTAATGAAGTTTTACCAATATGTTCAACTACTCCATTGGAAAGTGAATTTTGGAGTCTTCCACCATGTCACCATTAATGTTTCTAAAATATAGTGACTTTTAAATAGGGGTATATTTGGAATAGTATTATTTTTTTTAAAAGACCAATACATTAATCAACTTTTCTTAAACTGTGTGAAATGGTTGAGAGGGTCTTATAATAAGGGACGGAATAAGGGACGGAGAGAGTACTATTTATAATTATGAATACTGAAAAATTATTATTAGTAGTAGTAAATGAAATCTGACCATAATTAACAAGATTCCAAAATCTCCCCATCAGTTGGGGACAATTAAATGGGAATGAATAACAACGGCATGGCCACAATAAAATGATGTCAGTATGAGAATCATGCATCATGTTCAGTAACCTAACGAAGCTCCATTCACCTAACAAATAAAGCTCTCATTCACCTAACAATTTATTTAAGAACTAACATTGGCAAAGTTAGCATGGTAAAATGACATATAAGAACATCATTAATTATTAAATAATACCAATATCTATGTGACCGTTAACCAAGCATATATTCATAGGAAGATCTAAATACAGAACTTGTACGGAGAAAACAACAGAAACATCATTATCTTGGAAGCGCTTGGAGGATATACGGCTTCTTCCTTCCATAGGTGCTGTCTTCCATTGTGGCTCTGATTGTTTACATGCATGCATATCTTCATTGAACATCAACCATCAATTGCCTCTTCAGAAAATGTTTTCTTATGTTTGTTAGGTGATTCCATGTCTACATATAAAACACGTCCATGCAATATCTGTAATAAGAATTGATTCATTTTCTTAATACTGGTATTCAATTAAGACTATGTTGGAACATCTAATAGAGAATGGAAAGAAAACATAAGTTAGTAGATCCTGGCCTTTCTATTCATGTCAATCTGTGCCTTGCGGGCTTCTTCCTCCTTAGCAAAAGTCACATACCCAAAGCCTTTGGATCTATTTTTAGCTTTATTCAGCACTATATCAGCTGGAAAAGTGAAATGATGGTGGATGCATGAGAATTTCAATCTGAAAGGTATTAGTCTTGTAACAACAATAGAGGCACATACCTTTCAGGACTTTGCCATATTGAGAAAAAGCTTCGGCTAATTTCTCCTCTGTAGTAGAAAATGCTAAACCTGCATCAAGATTCACAGGTCATGACAACATCAAGAGAATTCTAAGTTTGGGGTGATAAAATATTAGATATGCTAGACTACATTCAGGCATTAAATGTTTAGTGTTATACTAAAGAAAAGACACTAAAAGTGTGTTTGGTAAGCCATTTCAGCTAGCTGAAAGCTGAAATTAGTAGCTGAAGACATTTCAGTTGTGTTTGGTAAGCTAACTTTTTTGGTAGCTACTAGCTTTTCTTGAAAAGCTACTTGAGGTAGCTTTTTTAAAAAAACTCACATTTTTAGTTATTAACTGAAAATTTATCATAAGTTTATCCTTCAACCACCCCCACTCATCATTATTTAATAATTAATGATGTCACTGTATGTCATTTTACCACGCTAACTTTGCCAATGTTAGTCCTTAATTAAATTGTTAGGTGAATGAGAGCTTTATTTGCTTAATAAATAACCATTTTGTTCGTGTGCATGGTATGGAGCTTCGTGTTACTGAACATGATGCATGATTCTCATACTGACATCAATTTTTTATTTGGTGTAGTTTTTAAGTTCCTTACTGCGATTGTGTTTTTCCTCTTTCTTAGCATGAAGGGAGTTGATGGTGATGGGCATGCAAGTTCCTCTTTGTTAGTTGAGTTTGATGTTTTTCATGTTGTTGGAGCTATGTGGAAACTTACTATGGCATTTAATGTGGAATGTCAGATACAAAAACCCTAAAAATTGTATTATATGATGTAATAGTAGTGTTTATTGTGAAGATAGAAGTAGGATGGGGACAATTTCAAGTAATTTAGGACTTAGGTGGCTTTGTGAATCCTCTTTAAAACCACAAGTAAGTTGTACTGCATTCTTTGGTATGTAGATGCAGTGGGTATCACTTAGCTGTTCTTACATTAGGCTAAATATTTCACTGAGTATATTAAAAGAAATCAGTCCAAGAACTAAAATTCATCATAGTAAAGAGTAAATGACAGCATGAGAATTAACTAGCCAACATCAGAATCATAACCTCTGCTTTACAATATGTATTATTTCCTTCAAGATCACTCAGGAATCCTGGATTCTATCTAATTATGATTTATGAAGGAGGGCAGCTAAATTTGCAGGGCCGTTGTGTTTATGAATGGAGTTTAGTGCCAGATATTTTATTAATCAGAATTTTCTTCCATTTTTCGTGGGATATAGTTGTTTTCTTGGCTTACATATGGGTGGTAGCACATGGTTAGTTTACTCTAGGGTATCTATGCAGAAAGTGGGAAAACTCTTATCTTATGAGCTGATATCTTATTTCTTTTCTTTCCTCCGTAGATAGGAAACTGTAATATTTTTTTTTTAATAATCGAAACATTTGAAATCAAAATACTCAAAATCTGACACCAAAGAGGAACGAGAGACAGCAGGGAGAAAAAAGAAAGAAAGTTTACCTTTAACAAAAATCTTGGAAGTCATTCTTCTGAGGAAGATAAATTGACAGAGAGAAGCATGTTGCTTTGACGGAGAGATTAAGGCTCCAAAAATTTCTCGCAAAGCTGCCATGTGAAGTTGGAGAGCAAGACACAGTTTGATAATAAAAAGGAAAAGAATGTGCAGGATTAAAAAGGTGTGTAAAAATAAATTCCTAAATTATCAAGCAAATAAGTCCATGGGCCTTATTTGGCTGCACAGTTGTAAAGCCTTTTAGAAATCCCTCGAAAAGATTTGCACAATGTTTGTTATTGAAAATTATCACCGCTCTAATAATTGCTGTGCTGAGGTTGCAAACGCCTTAGCAAGAACAGCCCTTAGAGCTCCTTCCCCAATCTCGTGTTTGTGTTCCATCCCACAATCGGTGCGTACCATAGCAAGTGCAGATTCTCCTCCTCTCCCGGCGGTCCTTCTAGCTTTGTGCCCAGCCGTATGGTCCAAATTGCAAGATTACCTTTGCAGCGTAAATTTCAATCAATATATATATATATATATATATTACTTTGTACCAAGCTGCATCCAAATTACTTTTTCAGCCTTGAGTCAGGTTTGACGATGTACATAGGGGACAACCAGGACCATTTTTGTTTGTAATCCTAGTAAGTGAATGAAAAATACTGAAATTAGCATAGTACATGCGAGAACTTTCAAATTTCTAGCACAAAAGTATGCGCTGAGCAGGAAAGTAGAGTATAATGAAGAGAAACCTAACATGCTTGCAGCAAAAACAAGTTGTTATCACCTATCAAATCAAATCAAATATTTGACAATTTGAATAATCTCTGAAGTCTGAACGCATCTCTACTGATTTGAAAAATTAGTACTAATAACAGAACCACAGTATGCAGAAATTTTGTTCAAAATTTGCAGAGGGTGCAAGATACAATAAAGCCTTGTATGAGATAGAGAAAGCATACAATTACATCTTAAATACATTCAGAGGTTGAGCTAAATGGTTCATAGTACACGCGCAAGAAGAGCATACCAGAAGCGTGAATCGCGAACCAAAAGCACGACGAATCACAGACGGGGAATCAAGATAGGGCTCGTAGAATAGATAGCTATGAATGCATCGAACCAAAAGCACGACGAATCTTCAAAAGCTTGGCGGCGTTGGGTTGGAGTTTGAAGCCGTGGTTTGAGGGGTTGCAATGCTACCGGCGACGGTTGAAATTGAGAAAGCAGTCTCTTACTTTATTTCACTTGCATTTGGGTGGCTTTTAAGTAATTTACTAATTTTGGTTTTATTATAAAATAAAAAAAGTTCTGGCGGGTTTTTTTAATTATCCGTTTGAATGGACCGGATATAACCGGTTCACCATTTCCGTCCGGTTCGTAACGCATGTCATGTCAAAACCTAGGCGGAGCGTGCTGGTATCTTCCGCTACATACACACCCACACTTGGTCCGGTGGTCCCCTTCTTCATCTTCAAAGACCTTAGCTATTCTATTCTCTGCTTCTGCGGACCATACTGCACAACGTCTTTGGTGAGTATTCGTAGTCTTTAATTTGTGTAACTTTCTTTCTACTATTTGCTTGGGTTTGGGTGCTGATAGCGTATATGGGGAGCTAATTTGTCAATTTTGCTTTGAGTAGTGTTTATGCACTCTTCAAATTTTCTGATTCATTGATTTCGTTTTCTTTCCAAATGACGCATTAAAAATTAAAATCATTATTATCTTGGCAGGATTGACAAAATAGGTCCTATCAATTTATCCGCTTAAGATTTAATTTATATACACACAATTGTTTATTTATCCAGTTTCACTATTCAGTGTGCGTTATGTTATGCATGTTTATGGATTTTGATGGAGCCTGGGTAAGATACCACCTGGTGGATTGTGTGTGCGTTTTGCGTTTGGAATTCGGTGGCCTATTTTTATTTTATTTTATTTTTCATAGTTTCTGTTATTCTTGCTTATTATCAATGTTGGTTTCTGAGGATGATGTTGGAAACACTATCGGTTTATTCATTTAGTTAATATTGAACAGGGAATTTTCAGGCTTACCTTAAAACTCCTGTTCAATAGAACTCAGTTTCTATCATTAAGATTTATTGCCAAGCCTATTGGTAAGCAACTTGCCAAGATGGGAACTCAACCCCAGCAAGCATGTCGGGGGGAAGAGGAGGAGGAACTGCCAGGTCGAGGAGCTACAATTTCTGGTCAGTCAATGTCAACAAGTAGAAGTGTCGGGTCACCATCCAGCCGGAGCGAGCAGACAATGGCAACACCAATAAATGATAACACTTTTCTTAGATTAAACCATCTTGACATACATGGTGACGATGCTGGATCACAGGGCGCAGTTGCGTGAGTTCTCTATTATACTTGGAGCTTGTGGTGATTGTATAGTTCATGTGATGCAGATGCTAGAGGACACTCTTGATTGCATCATATGTTTAAGAGCTTTCTCTTTGTTAGCAATCTTAATGATACATATTCAACTGGTCTTCTCTTACGCCCAAATAATTTGTTTTTCTTTCATTTTCTAGAAGACCCGCTTGATTGAATAATTAAGAAATCTAGATGTTTTGAGAGCATGAGAACATTCTCATGTAATATATATCACTTGAATTGGTGAACCCATTTAAAATTTATCATCCTCTCCAATTGCATTTTAAACAGTAGCAAGAAGAAAAAGAGAGGCCAACGTGCTGTTGGAGGTGATAAGAGTGGGAGAGGGCTCCGCCAATTTAGTATGAAAGGTAATTTGACCAATTTGTTCTTTAGAGGAAAGGTTCACTGACCTTTTCTAGTTATTAACTTTGGCCCTTCCAAGTTGCATTTAGCATGCTGTGCAAAATGAGAGGTTATCTCCAAATTTTGCAGTGGTTGTGTTTAGATGCTTGTACTCCTTAAATTGACATTATTTTTGTTGAGTTCACGCTGATACTTATCTTACTGGTTTTGTTTTCTCATTTTTGTTGGTTGTCTGCAGTGTGTGAGAAGGTAGAAAGCAAGGGAAGAACAACTTACAATGAGGTCAGCCGGTTACTTTAAGTCACTTTTTGCTAAACTGAAATTAAATTTTGGCTTCTGCTTTATATAATAGAGTATATGCACATAAATATGAATGTCTATCATATAATTTCTGTCCTTTTTAATTAATTTTGTAATATATTTTCTGTCCATATACTTGCTTATAGGCTCTAGCAAATGAACATTATCTGTTATAGCAAAATTATTGTCAGCTGTATTGTAAGGAAATGTGCCTAAAGACAGACACTCTAAACCTAGAAAAAAAATGATGAGAATATATGCATTTTCAAGTCTTCTTTGCAATCAAGTTGGTGCTCAAATTCCTAATTTTTATAGGTAGCAGATGAACTTGTGGCTGAATTTGCTGATCCAGGCAATAGTGTTTCAACCCCTGATCAGGTTTACTCTTCTTTGTATAAATAATTTCAATACTATCTGCTATTCACAGATTGTGGGCGTAAGATAATTAATGTGAACTTATGTTTTTTATGGTTAACATTTGACAGCAACAATATGATGAGAAAAACATTCGTCGAAGGGTGTATGATGCTTTGAATGTTCTCATGGCTATGGATATTATTTCTAAGGATAAAAAAGATATACAATGGAAGGGTCTTCCTCGCACTAGTCTGAATGATATTGAAGAACTAAAGGTTTGCAAATCTTGAGTTGTAATCTTTTGTCTCCTAGGGGCTCTTTCCCCACTGTGATACTCAGCTAATCTGAAAATACAACAAAGGATATTTACGTAGTATAATTGATTCAACAGGCAGAGCGTCTAGGGCTGAGGAATAGAATTGAAAAGAAAGCAGCCTATTTGCAAGAACTGGAGGACCAAGTGAGGACCCCTCACTCTAGTGGATTTAATCTGTAAAATGAACTCCTTGGACCTGGTTTGCAAGGCCAAGCAGTATTTTTTTTTTTTCATTTTAAATTCGCACTTGATTATAAGCAGGCTGTATCAAATTATTTTTGTTCCATAATGGTTAGTATCTGTTTGTTAACTTCTTGTTTTACTTTCTCAAGTACTTAGGTCTTCAGAACCTTATACAACGAAATGAGCAATTATATAGCTCAGGAAATGCTCCCAGTGGAGGGGTGTCTTTGCCTTTTATTCTAGTGCAGGTACACTAGCATCTCATTATCTTCTGTGTTTGGTTAGTTTTGTCCACATGAAATTGTTTCTCAATTTTGCCTTATGATCTTCAATTTGACGACAATTCTTATGTTTTATTGGTCTGAATCCGAAGTCCCTGGTCAAGATTTACTTAACTGATTGGCTGGAAATTTAGATTACTTACAGTCTATTATTATGGGATGAGACCTCTCTCTAGCTTCATAGCTAAATTCACTAGAAATATTTTTTTTCACCTTTCTTGTGGACATTCATTAGAAATTGTCCACTGAAAATACATGTAGTTGCTATAGTTATTATATACTATATATTAGAAGGATAAGATCCATTTACACTGTTGAGTTCACTTTACACATGTTATATTGCTCACTACAAACATAGTTTGGTTTAATATTGGGACTTGATAAGCTCACATTTCCAACGTTTCAAATTTGAGAGATCTAAACTTGAGTTTAGTTACTTTTCAACATCAAACCGAACATGTATGTAGTGCCTCACATAACTTCTGCTCTAGGCTATGTTGTGGGTCTCTATGGAGGATGCATGATGATAATTCTAAAGAAAGAAAGAAAGAATTTAAAGAAGTATATATAAAGCACTGAATTGCAAATTGTTGGCATTGCCTTTTAATTAATTTCATTCCTGGATTTTGAAAACTGTAGACACGCCCCCATGCAACTGTTGAAGTGGAAATATCAGAAGATATGCAGCTTGTGCATTTTGATTTCAATAGGTAAGAAGGCTTCAATTACTTGACATTTTTTCTGAAAGAACGATGATGGTATTATCTTGCCCTATGCTGTTGTATGTGAATATTTCCCTAATTCACTAGTGTCATATAGTCAAGCACCAGTATATCCTGTTATGGTCTAACAGACATTGCATTGAGAAATGTACCGGCCACTTTGGCAGCCGGGTCTCTTATTAAAACTTTCTACTGTTCAAAATCTTTTTCGATTTATGCTTACTTTTCTTCTCTATCTGTTTGCAGCACTCCCTTTGAGCTGCATGATGACAACTATGTTCTCAAGGCAATGAAATTCTGTGATAGACCTCAGAATGATAATGTAACACATAATCCTACAGATGGAGGTGAAGGTTCTAGCATGTCAGGCTTGTATCATGCTCAGGTTCCTACCTTAGTTTCAAACCCGCCAGTTAGGCCTCCCTCGTCCCCACCACTCCCTGGAATACTAAAGGCAAGAGTTAAGAATGAACACTGATCTGCAATTTTGACATATTGTCTTGCCTCTTTAGGCATGTTTGTATATTTTGTAAAGTAATTTGCAGGCAATTAATTGTCCTTCATAATAGTTTAGTCAATCAGTACAGCCAAGTCACTCTGTAGGTTATAAGCAAATCGATCTGCTTGCTGCTCTCTATTCTTGTGGGTTGATTTTGGCAAATTCTTTGCTAACCATATCCATTATATACTACCTTAACTGATTTTATTTTTTCACATTTTCTCTGTATTTTACCTTTTGTAGTTATAATAATAGAGAAATTGTTTGTACTTGTCCATAGAGATCATGGATTGCTATATAGCAGCATAGGATTGCTTCTGCAATTCACAGATATCTAGTCTAAATTATTGCATCTTACGTCAATATTGGTATTTGGGCAAATGCATCATATCTTGCAGGTCTAATAGTGTTCACTAGGGGTCCCTTTGGGATGTGGACTGTTGAAGGTAAAATTTCAATTCAAATGACAGACTCGAGTTTTCTCTATAACCCACATGATTTTCTTGAAAATACTCTTTGGTTCGACGAAATCATGTATAAATGGTAGTTTTGACTTCAAAAACCGGTAGTTGTCACTTTTTATTTTCAATTATTACCCACCATGTCCATGATTTCTGTCAAAAAAAAGCCATGTTATCATTCATACTAAATTTGTGCGATTGCAAATTCTTTTCTAACAAATAGGGACAATGTATTTCTCTATGACTATTCATACTAAATAATTCGCAAAATACCCGTGAAGTATTTTATTAATTTTGTCTTCAGGAACTAGCTTTACTGAGCTATTATCTTTAGGGTCTTGCTGGTTAAGAAAGATTTTTTTTTTACTTAAAATCACACTATTAAATATACTGATAACAGTAAATGCGACACTTTTTAATAATTTAGTATTTTTTATTCTTAAACCAATGTCCTTAAAATATCACAAAAAAAGTTCTTAGAATTTTAATTAGCATTTCCCTTATCTTTATTAACTATTAGTTCAATATGTGATAAAATTTATTTAGTAAAAAACTAGTATTACATTTAGTTAATATTCTACCATTGCTGGGAAAATAACTAACCAGTAAATGTTCAGCAGGATTTATACACACGAGTTCGAGTTTCAACTTTCATCCAAAGAAAAAAAGTGTCAGTTTTAAGGAGAATACTGCTCAATAAGAGACAGCAAAACCTGAATAGGCTATTATATATTATACGATGTATTGTGTTATTTGAATATAAGATAGAAAACATTAACGAAGCCTGTTCCTGTTTGAGCTGCAGTCATATCATATGATATCTATGATAAGGCTACTATTTTTCGACCAAAAAAAGGATACTATTTATAATTATGAATACTGAAGAAATTATTATTAGTAGTAGTAAATGAAATCTGACCATAATAAAATTCCAAAATCTCCCCATCAGTTGGGGACAATTAAATGGGAATGAATAACAACAGCATGCCCACAATAAAATGCCACGGGCAAGCCTTTTTTATCAACTAACAACAACAGATAAATTATAGGGTTGTGCCCGCATAATCAATCAGTCTCTACAGACACTCTCAGCACTACACCAGTGGCTGCTAATCTTCTTCTCTGTTGATGCTCTGCAACTTTATAATCTACCACTTCCCGGAACAAGGTTGGGTCAAGTACACAATTCTCACTACCATACACAGCAGCTTGGACACTTGCCATTAGTTTTGCTATTTCCCTTCCAGAAAATCCATCTGTCTTAGCTGCTGCTTCCTTTATGATATCATCAGTCAATCCCTTAATCTCTATCTGCTGTTGTTTTCCTTTGAACAAATTTTGAACCAAACCAGATTTTATTGATCCAGCCTGAGCTATGTACTTGTCCAGATAGAGCTTAAGAAGTTTAAAGCGTTCCTCTTCCCCAGGCAAGGGAAATTCCAAGACCTCATCGATACGATCTGCCACTGCTGAATCAAGATCACCAGGACGGTTTGTGGCTAGGGCAAGGACTATGTCTTTGGACTGGTCACCAGTACGGAAGAGAAGGGCATTCAGTGCACTTCTTTGAGCTTCACTCATATAGGTTTTGTTCCGCCTGCAAAGTTCACCCAATGCAATCAGCCCACATTTTCATATTAATTAAGCAACCTTTTTTACTCTTTTAACCCGGTGGGTGGAGCATCAATATATGCTTTGACAAAAATTATAGAAAGAGAAATGATACAAGAAAATCATGCTTTGAATAGCATTTTAATTTTGTTCCCACGGCTTACAAGTTACAACAGATAGTGCTAATTTTATGTTTCATACATAACATTGATGAATATTCTGGTGCAAATACTTCTATACGAACAAAAAGAAGCATAATAAATAAGTGACCATGGAAGATGCATTGAACTTACTCGCAAAGAAATGCATCAGCTTCATCAATGAAAAGCAATAAACCCTTTTTTGATTTCTTAGCCCAATCAAACAACTGGTGTATTTTTGTAACAGCTTGTGACCCTAGTGGGGCAACATCTCCTCCAGTCATCAATGCATAATCCAATCCCTGCATAAACATAAAAAGAAAAAAGAAAAAATTACCATTTATCCAACATAAATAATAATCTTACCAAGAAAAAAGAAGGGAAAAAATTATAAAGCATGAAAAGTCAACTGAACTAAAATGTAGTTTGTTTGATTTAACGTTCATAAAGCATGCAACAAGTAGATGGTAATGAATATCCATTTTCTGTGACTACTAAATGTCAAGATTTAGAAATTCATCAAAAACAATATGAATTTAAAATAGCAAAGGAAACAAAAATAAATTTATTGAGCCTTTAAACCAGATTCTTGAATTGATTGTTGGAAAACTTGATGACAAAGAAAAAAGAAATCAGAAGTGTAATGATAATCTGCTAACACATTCATATCTTCCTGATTTAATGTAAAGCCATCATAAAATTTAAAATTTTCCTTGAAATAGGTGAAAGCTAACTCTAAGAACTCCTGCTTATGTGACTGATGGATTAGGAAAGTAGATGGTGGGTATAAATGAACAACGGAAAACTAAAACCACAAGATGAATAGAAAAGTACAATCTCATACCGATTTACGAGCCAACTCTCTAGCAGCCATCGTCTTTCCTGTTCCTGGAGGGCCATAAAAAAGCATGTTTCTGAATGGTGCCTGGTGTGCTTTTGTGTTTGCAGTTGCAGATGCCAGCTGCTCAATTCTTTTATTAAGAGAAGGATGCAAAATCACATCACCAAAACCATTTCCATTTTTTGAAGCAGATGCTGGATCAGTGCGACGAGACAGGGAGCTCATGGCACGAGAAAACAAGCCAGACCAGGGGTATTTCCCTCTGGAGGACTCTCGGATCAATGATGGTTGTCCCAATATTCTATCTACATATCCCCAAATAACTCGTGCACCTTCCCTTCATTAGACCATCAAGACTAGGGTAAGCTATTACTTCACTGACAGCAACTTAAAAGCATTACCCAATGTCCAATACAAATACAAATACAAATTATGCAACTGTAGCATGCAAATGACAACAAAGTGCATTCCATGAGAGATAAAAAATAGATTGATATAGTAAGGGGAAAAAGTACTTTGCACTTGAAAATCTTTCAAATGAGAAAGGCTGGGGAACCATAACAGAATCCAACATCATGTGTGCAGCATCTGTTGTTCTATATTTATCTTTAAGGCAAGATATTTACAGCTGGCAAAACATCCTCTTGTTGACAAACTACATGTTTGAAAATATATAAGCCATGGCAACACACAAGCCATGGTTCAAAGCATGATCAGACATTAGTGAACCTGATGCTGGTCCCCAAGCCCATTAAATGATGAAAATAACTAAAACCCAATAATAAAGCATTCAGTGGGCTGAAATGAGTAGTTTGAGCTGAGTTTAAGAACGTCAATGACATGAAAATGCTAGGTAGAAAAATGTCATCAATAATTGCACATTTAATTTGATGGATAAACAAGGCATGCCATGCTAAATATGATTTTGAAGGCAAGCCCAAAAGATATCATCAAAGACTCTGAGGAATTAGCAGCCAATTACAAGCTATGTGAACAATTTAAACCTTGTTGTGTAGACCCCTGCTGCTAGAGCGGTCACTCCACCAACTGCTACGACCAATTTATTTTGATCTGTTAGAATGGCTCTTAAGCCCCCTGCAAAATGTATATCAATTTTTTAACTTGGGGACTATTACGGAGTCCATTTTAGCCCAAACACATAATTGAAATCAATAAATTAATTGGGGAAAATATTAAATAAGACAACCCACATAACACAATACTGCTGAATAATGAGGGAAAATACAAGGACCTAATCCAAAACCAAATGGTTCTTGAAGTAAAATTAAATTATGAAAGTAAAATGGATATAAGACCACATCACTGCAAAAACCCAATTGAAATGATAACTTAAAGAGTAAATTATAAATTTAGTCCCTCGAATCATCTTCCACCTGTAGTTTAGTCTCCAAATTTAATTATGTATATGAGTTAGTCCCTGAATTTACAAAACTCACATCAAGGTAGTCTTTCTTAAAGCCGGGAATTAAGTGGAGGAACTTGTAAACACAATTCCAGGGACTAAGTTGCTTATTTGCTTGATAAGTTAATGAATTTCATAGCATGCACACAAAATGATGTGGTCTGTACATTTATAATTAAAACCACCTAGTGCCTTGCACTCATGCACACGCACACGGCACACTGTTAGCCTATCAGGTAGGTAGAGTCATACCTCCAATATGTTCGAAAGTGGTATTTATGGCAGCAACCCATTTTTCTCTCTCTGCATTAGCACGATTAACTAGCATTCGCCTGTTAACCTCTTCAGCTAGCTTTGCTTCATGTGCTCTTCCTTCTGCTTCTGCCATAGCCCTTACTCTGATTGTTTCACGTTCAATCTCAGCCTTCTCTCTTTCTGTTTGCCTTCGTTGTGCTTGAATCTGTTCTTCGGTGGCACGTCGAGCTTGCTCCTGTCTTATTGATGATTCTTCTTGCAGTTTTACTAGCTCTTGGTTCCTAGCTCTATGGTATTCATTTTCTGCCTGATAATATATTGCAAGAGTGATAATTAACTCCACAGATAGAATAACAATGATATTAGAAAACAAGTTTGATTTTAAAAATTTAAAGACCTGCATCCTCTTTCTTGCCAACTCATCCTCATACTTGGCCATTTGAGATTTTGTTTGAGCCTGATGCTGAGCTAGCTTTTTTTGTTCATCATATATAATCCGTTGTCTTTCCTGCAAAGCAATTGATATGTCACACATAACAAACCAAAAATAGGTAATAACAAAGAATGAGGAGGCAGAAAAATGAACTTACAGTTTCATGCTGTGCTTGCATTTGCTTAAACTCAGCAACCTTAGATGCCAATTCCGATTGCTTGGTCTCCTCTTGCTTCTTTATAACTTCAAATACCTTTCAATTCAAGAGAGAGAAAGAACTGAAATTCATGAGGATAGATTCAATAACGAAAGAAACCCTTTTGGCAAAGTTGGAACCTTTTTTCCGTGGGGGGAAGTGGTAATTTGCTTGAGAGCCTTGACGCCTCTCTCCAGCGCGTCTGGGTCAAAACCAGCAGAGGTGGTCCTCGGGTGATCGTTTCGAACCTTAGGAGGTGGCGGAGGTTCAGTGTCGATGGGCAAATTGGTATTCGAAGAAGAAGAAGGAGGAGGAGGAGATGGAGAACTTGAAAAGGAAGGAAAGCTGAAAGAGCCGTCGGCATAGGCATTGTGGTTCAAACCAGCTGCAGCTGCCATGGCTGAGAGCAATCCCGCAGCTGCACTATGTTTCGCCATTTTCTTTGATTATTACAATCCAAAATGAAAAGCAGAGTTGAGATTTGACAAGTATAACAATCAACAGAGTGAAAAAGTTCAATTGAGGGTTTTAGTAGGGTTTTGCGAAGGAACTGACTGATATATTTTATTTTCATCATAATTTCTTCAACAATTCTTTTTTCTCAAGTTTAATCAAAATTTAAATTTATTATTTGTAAAATAATTTCTTATAACAGGTAAATTAAATACACTAATTTATAATGACTAAATGGCATAATAAAAGTGTATTTAATAAAATATTTCAACTAGATTAAAATTGAAATACTGAAATTATTCATTAAGGTAACTATTAACTTTTTTTTTAAAAGTTACTCGAGATATTTTTTTTATCAATTACAAGCTGTTTTTTTTTTAAAATTATCCTTTAATAATTCACACTTATCATTATTCAATAATTGATGATGTATGTATATAATTTTCAACTAGTTCAACAACTAATTCTATTAATCAATCACTTCCATTCAAATTGGTTAGCTTTTAGACTTTCATCTAATTTTTTAATTTTTAACTAGTTTTTCATCTAATTTTACCAAACACATTCATAGTCAATAATAGAAATTTTTTCTCTCACATTTACTCTTTAATAAAATGTTTAATTATTTATAAATGATTAAATAAAACATATTAGATACTTTCTCCATTACTTTTTATCTATTATTTTAAAAAGAAAAAAAAATTAACTTCTACTTATCCGTTTTTTTACAAGTTTAAAATAAAATTAATTATGATATTTTCTAATATACCCTTATACTCATGTACATAATTAAGAATAAAGAGAAATGAGAAAAGACAAGTGTCGAATACATAAATGATAAAATACCAAGTTTAAAAACAATTTTTTTTAAAAAATAAGGAATTTAATTATATTTCTTTCTTAATCTAATAGTAATGTTAGATGACAAAGCCTAGCATTCACAATGAAACATGATTTGTGTTTTAGGAGTTTGAGAGGAATCTAAATATAAAATGAATTTATTAAGGAGACAGCTAACAAACGTGTGTTCCTTAAGTCCCTTTACATATAATCTGCCGTTCCAAACGGTTGTTATCAACGGATGGAACAAACTAAACTAGACAGTCATCAAACAAGAACTATGCACAAGCTTCTACTGTCTTATTATTTCATTCACATGGCAAAGATAAAATCAAGAACAAAAAGAGTCATTTAAGTCTCAAAGGAGATCAGATGACCAACCAAGAGAGAGAGAGAGAGAATCAAAGACAAGAAGAAAGTAATTCTGAAAATGGAGAAACAATGTCTCTCCTTCTGCATGTGCCTTCTTGTGCTGGATATGACTAGTTGTGTTCCATTTGCATCCAGTGCAGATGATTTGAGGAGCAATTTACTTTGCAGCCAGTGCAACAATGTGATGCTAGCCAGTGTACCCCAAGTGAAGCCTTTCCTCACATGACAGCATTTGATGACACTCTTATTTCCGGTGCACTACAATCTGACTTTGTTAGTTTGAATGACACAGGCGTTTACTCAGTTCCAGATATCAAAGGTGGTGGGCTTAAAGAGCACAATGCTTACTATGGCTGGAATATCTCATCTGGTTCAGTTTCAGGTTATCACAGGTAGGCTTGTAATTGTAGGTTATTATTTTCCTAATTTGATATAGTGTGTGTTTAATTTGGCATTGAACTGACCAAACTCAAGTTTGGATTTCCCAACACAACTATTTCTAGCGTTTACATGGACAAGTGCTCAAGATTCTTGGTCGACAATATAACTTACTACTTACATGTGCATCATATTTGTAGGTTTAGCAATTACATGGACAAGTGCTCAAGAGGGCAAAGCCACCTAACTACTGACAATAACAACAAGGTAAGCCTTCGTTCCTTGAGGTCCTTGCAAAGCTTGTCAGCTGCAGAATGGAAATCCATCAATCCTCCACAGGAATTAAACCACCGCGGATTCAGGTTTTGGCTATCTCGTAGCTCGGGCAAATGCCTTACAGTTTTTGAAGGGAAGACAAAGAAACGAAGGGTAGGCACAGCTGAGTGCAAGTTTGATGGATCAAATCCCTTCCAGCTATTTGCTTTCCGCTTCCATTACCACAAAGCATTCTGCTGCTGTGGACTTCACAACTAAAATAAAGCACAGCTCCTAGTTATGCAAGAATGATAAAACTGGTATTTGTAGTCCCCAAATCAAATTATACATGGTATATACAGTTTCAAAATAAACATTGACTTTTTTTCACAGCTCTTTTCTTTGTCTTGTAATTACCAAGTTTTCTTCAGAGATAGAACAGAAATTGACAAAGGTCAGACAATCCACAACAGATTAAGGCATATTTGGCAAATTCATCCCAGCACCATGACCATATATTGATGGCAAGAGCCATTGGAGGAAGCCAACATTAGTTTCTCCTTTTGACCTATTTGTTGAGTACTCGATTAGCATGTTCCACAGGTCCCCAACTGTCCATCTCTGTGACAAAATCCAATGAGCAACCTGACATAACATCAAGTGAAGTCCCTAGTAAGAAATCTTGACAGAAGGAAAAGTCCAAGTTCAGTGGAAATGTTCCTGGCATTTGGCTATGAGTTCGGAAGGAGGCAATGTAGATAATGGCAATATTCATTTGTAAAACAAACCACAAAAAAAGGGGAAACTTAAGCTAATGCAAATCTTGAAATCTATGTTGATGTTACTATAAATATTGGAATGCAAATATCAGATTGGATAAAATAATATTGTATGATCATAAGAAAAAGTGCTCAGTGTTTCAATTAAAATAAGAAAAACCAATAATACTATTTTCAATCCAGATGCCTGTCAGGAATGCCATCAATCACTGATTAAGATTCTGCCACTATGAAGGAAAGGTCAAGTTACCTTGTCTAGGTTGTGCAATGCCTCCAGGCCAAATGTGTAGTATGCTATGAAAGGTCTAACAGCCTGTAAGGCATGAACCAAGACAAAATTAAGGTCTTCAAGAATGAATGGTCAAAGATAAGCACTGAGCAGTAGCACTACAGTTGCTGATGTCAACAAACCCAAAACTTCCCTTTTTGCTCATATTGCAGTTGCCTATTTTATGACACCTTTTCTAAAATGAAAATAATGAAAAACGAGGCCAAATTGTAGAGTCAATTTCCCATATTTCATTTTTATCAACCTTTTGTGTATACCAAATTTTGCAGGCCTCCAGCCATCAAAATTTCATCATATCAATCACGTTACGGATTATCCACTTAAAAAAAAATCTAAGATGGAAAATATCAAACATAATCTGTATGACCCGCTCAGCATTCACAAATCACAACAAGAATGCATTAAAAAATCTATCATACAAACAAAAGGGTCAAAATGGTGGTAAATATTCATACTTCATAGAAAGATAGTATGTAGATTGTTTGTCAGCTTTCTCTCATTTTAGCAAGTAATTAGTGAGAAGGATGCCTAAATGTCTACTTTACCATAGCAAATATTTCAAGTCTCATTGAAAAGAATAAAAATTGCACATACAAAAGGAAAAATAAGTGGCCTTTTCCTTCATGTATGGGTAAACATAAATGCTAATAACCCTTTCAGATCACTACACAATGACAACTGCCACATATCCATACATTGATGGCCAAAAATATAAAATTACCTGAGAAGCTGCAAGCCACTGAATTATGGTCTTCACTTCAGGATCTCCTCCAAAGGCACCACATCCCCAGTTTCCAGTTGCAATCCCAATATTATTGCCCTGCTCCATCCTATGGTAATCATTTTGAAAATTTCCGCTTTCATGATTTGAAAATTTTCCTTCACTTGTTTCCATAGATGTTGAGGTGGCAGCATCAAACTGTGAAGAAGCAAAGAGTGTTCAAAAAAGATAATGAACAAAGATAAATGCAGATGCCAGACATAGTTAGATACTTAGATCCTAATGGGGGAAAAAGACAAAAAGTACAGATGAGCAAAAACTAACCAGTACAGATGAGCATCCATTCTCTCGCAATATTTTCTGATACTGCTGATATTTAGATTGGTACAGAAAACCACTGAATGCCTTATTGATCTCACTGCAGGAATGAACAAGCTGGGTTAAGAGAAGATTGGACGGTTGTCTGTTTACCTTGGGGAAGATTACAGACAATGAAATCTTTGCCAAAATTATTTGCAACTTACGTTAATAAGTAGTTTGTAACTAACTAAACTCTCTGAACATAGTTAACTAGTTAGATGGTTAGTTGTTACTAAACTGGAAAATATTTTATATTTTTCCCACAATTTTTTTTTTTTGTAATTCTCTTAATTTATAGGGATAAAAAATAAAACAGATCAAACACAAGGAGAATTTTGTTTTTATGAAAGAAGAAATATCGTTAAGAAGAAAAGGGAAGTATGGATACTATTATAGCTACTCCTTGCAGTAAATCAGACACATTATTTAAGAGGATTAAGAAAAAAAATAAAATAAAAGCAACTCCGAAAAGAGTTTCCACTTTGCAGGGAATGCTTGCAAGCATAACACGCCTTTTATAAACAATTACAAAATTCAAAGGGCAAGCATCGAAAAGGATTTTAGACTATAAGTTTTATCTTCGTATGTGCTACTACTCCAACAATAACAGTGGCTAAGCATCCTAAAAAACAGTAGCCACATAAACCAAGATTAACGAACCGGAGGAGAAAATTTTCCCTGTATTGTCTCATCCCTGGGCTACATAATGCATCAATTGCAACAATCCTGGTTTTACGTCTTCCAAGGGTATCTACGTCCCTTTCATCTACATAATCACCAGAAAATCGAAATGATGATGCATACCTAAAGAAATCAAGAGATATTATCATCATTAGGTTATGAAGGAAGGAAGCAATTACAATAACATTGATTTAAGTTTAAACAGCTGAAAAACATATAATGTGACATCACATCAGATAAGTATTTCTAAATTAAGTTCACTCCATTATATGCATACTGTATAGAAAACAAATAACAGTAAAATGTTCAATCTTTTCTATTCATGGGAGTATATAAAATTTTGTATTGAAAAACTGCTTTAACCAGGTGTGCAAACAAGAAACAACGAGAAGAAAAATATACATAGAACATAAATGGTTCAACCTGTTGCAAGCTATAGGGCAACATAAACAAGCAAAACAGTAGAGAAAATTCACCATGCTAAGCATGACAATCAAGAAACGTGTTTTTCTTCCACCTTACCCCAAACATTAATGGAAAAAGAACCTCCCATCATATTGGAAGTAAATAAAGCCAGTAGTAAGCATTAATAATATTCATTTCCAATTCAAGTTTAGGTCCACTGAGTTATGCTATTGCTAACCCTGTATAACTCGAGAACCTTTCCACACCAACAATTTCTATAGCCTCATTATCCTCCATGGATGGCAAGAAAAGCATGCCGGCAATCAATTCTGGACTGATCATGAATCGAATTTCCTCCTATATCAGATAATTACAAACAAATTTATTAAACATTAGTAGGCTGAAAGTTCAAGTGAGAAAAAATATCTCAACTACAGAATCTACAAAAGGACCAAAGGTGCTAATACAAAATGTACAGTAGACTGCACACATATGTTTATAAAACACATCAGCAATTATAGTCTAAAAAAGCTATCATAACTGCCAAAAATTTATGTATAAAAGGTTATAGTCGGAAATATAAACACATTGCACCTGTACACAGCCCCTATGAAGAACACCACCACCAAGATATTTATTTGCAAAATCCACGTCAACAGCTTCACTTGAATGATCTTCTATGAGTCCTGAACTGAGAACCTATCAAATTGCCAAAGTATCACTGTCACCCATTAGAAATCAAATGGATCATTCAAGAAGGGAAAAAAAGCTAAAAGAAATTTAGATTTGCTGGTGAATGAAAATACATTTCCTTCAGTTACCTCAAATCTGCATAGAGGTATGGCGGAAGTGCTCCAAATGTTAGCATTTGGGTAAGAAATGTGAACAGAATCATCTTCCAAGGGAAGTACTTTTCGCTCAAATGAGACAACACCCTTAGGCATATCAGAACTTATCCTTTGAAAATAGTGAATGATGCACCAAATCTTGTTTTCCTGTTTTTGATTGTAATCATCATACAGACTCCTGAAAATGCAGAAGCATGACTGATATTTTGAATTTCAAGAAAACTCTGTAATGACATGTGAAATAAGACATTCAGTAAGCCTTAAATAAGGACCTAGACCAATATCAATTCTATCTCTCTCACTTTCGTTCAGTCACTCTCACACACAAACATGCATATATCATTGACTGCAGCATCATGACACCACTAGGAGAAATAAGATGATCAAAATGAGGACTAAAAGCCACTCAAAAAGTGAATAAGAATACTTGGAGATCCAAAAACATGGCTTAAGATTTCATACGAAAATAACGCGTCAAAGTTGATCAATTGAAGCTGTTGCACATATCTGTCATTGACTGGAAATAGACAAAAAAATGAGCACGCAAGAAGAGCAGCAATCAACTCCTGAAAAGCAAGAAATTGGTCATGTTAATTATAACCATCTTCAGCATGTAAGTCACAATCATGGATCAAACAACAGCAGTAGAAGCAGCCTAGGTGATATTTATGATAGTGGTGGTGGTGGTGACAGTAGCAGTCAAGTTGTAATATTTTGAGTATTTATACTCAAGTAATTTTGATGTTGATGTTGTTGCAGTAAAAGCACATAAAGTAAAGTGGTTTAAGAATTTTTATTTGAATTAGTTGTAACTGGAATTTGATTTTCAAACCATCTTCCAACAATAAAAGATTTTGTGTAAAAGATAAGAATAGGAAAATACATATTCTACCAAAAAGAAGAAAGTACATAAGCTCTAATAACAAGCAAACCTGGCTAAGGAACACTATCCCTGCTTCCTGTGAATCCAGCAAGCGAAGACCAGTTTTGACCATGCCTTCCCCTTCATCTATAACCATGTCAGCATTTTCATAATGTGCTTCCAACAAAGAGGGCAACCTCAAAAGCAAATTTCCCAACGCTGGAACCACCTCCTCAAACCACTTACTACGTTCCTCTCCAGACATCAGCTGAAACAACAGGTCAAATTTTCAGCAAGTCGATTAACGGTTCTTTGTTTTATGAATCAATCTGCTGTAAGCAGCAAAACCGATGTACCCAAAACGCCTAATTTGGAAAACCAACATTCAAAATTGAAAATTGCGGTTTTTAAAAGGTGAAGTTACCTGTGTATTACCTCGTCGAAGAAGAGGGGGTATCCAAGTGCAGCGGAAGGGGCTAAAGGATCGGAAGAGAGAGAAAGAGAGTTCCTGAGGTCAGAAATGGTGTTGAACAAGAGATGGCCCGAGTTGACGCGGTCTGTTCCGAGTTCTCTGAGTGTTTCCACCACTTGGGACGGCCAAAACAGAGAGGAAGAACGCATAACCACTGGTAGATACGGTAGGATCGAACTCAAGTCTTCTCTGTTTTCCATCGTCTTTCTTTCTCTTCACCAATGTAAACTCACAAGAAGAAACAGAACTGTTGCTCTCTGAATCTGAAACAGAGAATCTTTCAAAAAATGGAATCGCATGGATAGTATGGTATTTTCAAACTTTAAAAAAGAAAGTAAAGATATAAAATATTTAAAATTACAAAAGATTTATGTATAATTTTTGGACATGAAATTTTTTTAATTATAAAAAAAATTATGTAAATTAAGACAAATATTTCACATAGGTTAAAGTTGGTCTAACTTAACTAATTATCTCAAACTTAGAAACATCTATCATATGGAAAATACCTACAATATCAAACTTTACATTTAAAAATAAAAAGTTAAATATAACAGTGGATTATATTAGAGGTGTGTCTATCTAAAATAATAATCATTATATAAAAATAGAATTTGATAATAAATATATTTTCTTTTCTCTTCAATTAAGAGGAGAAAATTACTTATAGTACCTTTTTATTCTCTTTTACTTCCAATTGAATAAGGTATAAAATTATCTTATTTTTTTATTTATTTTCTATCTTTCAATTTTCTCTTAATATCTAAATAAAACATTGAAAAAATTAAAAAAAGGACACCTAGGAAAATTACCTCTTCAATGAAATGAAAATTGGTTTAAAAAATGGAGAGTGAAATAAAATGAAAAGATAGAATTAAATAAAAATAAAATTAACATTCCATCATTTTAATATCATTACCATAAAAAAAGTTTGTTGTGTTTCATACTCTCCAAGTTAGGGGAGGAAAAATATTAGATGGAATTGACATTTTATCATATTTATTTTTTTATTGGGCTGCACAGTTGGAAACCATTTAAAAATTCCTCGAAAAGATTTGCACAATGTTTGCGATTGCAAAATGCAAATGATCACCGCTCTAATAATAGTTGTGCAGAGGTTGCAAACGTCTTAGCAAGAACAACCCCTATAGCTCCTTCCCTGATCTCGTGTTTGTGTTCCATCCCACAATCGGTGTGTACCATAGCAAGTGCAGATTCTCCTCCTCTCCTGGAGGTCCTTCTAGCTTTGGTGCCCAGCCGTATGGTCCTAGGATCGGCCCCCCAGTTTGGGTTTTGAGTTTTTATTTTTGTTTTCACTTGACTCTCACTTGTAAAGGCCTATTGCTTTTCCACCCCATTTTTTTAATTTTTTTCTGCTTACAAAAAAATGTTTTTTCTAACTATCCCACCACCCCACACTCAGTTGTTCATGCGACCGGGGAGTAAGTCATGTGGTAATGGAGAGAAGGGAAAAAAAGATGAAACACGACCATGATCATGAAGAATGGAAAAGACAGCACAGCAAAGGCAGCCTCACGCGATAGCAACGTCGCGTTAAGGTGAAGGCAGAAACGTGGGGCAAGACTTGGTTTGCGGGTGGTGGGACTAGTGACAGTGGTGGTTGAGTTTCACAATTCTGGTGGAGGAGAGGAGATAAAGTGGGGTGGAGGAGGATGTGGGGCAGGGGAGGTGGTTGTTGGGGTGGGGAGGGAGGTGGAGGATGTGGGGGAGGGAAGATGGGATGGGGTGGTTAGGGGAATTAAAAACAAAAATGGGTGGGTGAAGTGGAAATGGCAAAACAGGGGTGGGAAAAGCAATGACTGTCGTAAAGCTCAACCTCATATATGGCCTTATGCCTTTATTTGGGCTTAAGCCCTTTTCCAATGCAATATTTGTTGACCAAAAATAACAATAATTGCTCTGTTTGGATTAATTTATTAATTAAAATAAGTCTTTCTATAATTTAATGGGAAATAAAACTTTACAAAATGATCAGTTGTCAGAAAAAGTAAAAGCAAAATGTGGAGCTCTTATTTTGCATAGAGAAATCTATATTAGCAATATATTTGCTTTTGGTTGGTAGAAATCTCATTGCCACACTCATTGCAACATTGTGTTAGATCTATGGAGTGTTTCAAATTCGTTAAAAATGTACGAGTGAGAAAAATGAAATTAATTACTCTATCAACTTATCAAACATAGGAAAATCAATCACGTATTTCATTTTCACTCCTTTTCTTTATCAAACTAAGTGTTGTTTGATTTATAATTAATAATTAAAAATAAATCATACACAAATTGCGCAGCATGTTAAGAAATTAATTTAAAATCAATTCTTTATAATATTGTTTTTATCTATACAAACTCTAAACCAAACAAGTTATAAATCAAATGTGAAAATATATAGCAATTAAAAAATATACCATAAATCAAAGGAAATAGTTGAATAAAATTAGAAAAAATGGATATTATTTATAAGTATATTTCACCCAAAAAGAGGTGATTCGACATCGAGAAATAAAAAATAAAAACATCTTCTCTATATATTAATGTTTTGTTTGGTTAATTACAAGAAGAAAATAAGTGAATCTTATATATTATATAGATAAACAGAAAATGAAAAAGAAGAGTATGAATTTTTCTCTTTATTTATTTAGTTTTTTTCTCTTGGATTAGAAAAATATAATAAAATATAATTTAAAATAACAGAACTACAAGAATTTCATATAATAACAATAATGATAAGGTTTGGAAATTTAGTGATGATCACAAAATATCATAAGTACAATGGATCCTAGGGAGCTCAGAAAATGGATATAAAATTACAATGGAATATGTGTAGGTACAACTACTTCTCGGATTGCCTTTGGGCTTTGAAGCACCCATACATTAATTAAACATGAGACCAAGAATATAAATAAAATAAATGAGGAAGATATTATTAATTGCCAAAATGAGGAGGGGAAAATGGTTCTGGCGTCTAGGGCGTCAAGGTGGCGGTTTCTAGCTTTGCTCTGAGGTCTTTCCTCAATATCTTTCCTGATGGAGACTTCGGAATTGCATGAACAAAGTAAACTTTGTGCAGTCTTTTATAAAACACTACCTGCGCACAACAAATACCACATGCCATTAATTCTTCAGTCAATTAAAAGCTTCTTAAAAATTAATATAATTGAACTTTCATTAAATTAAATTTATATATATATATTATATATAGCGATTAATTTCATTTGTTAATTAAAGTCGGTTATTGTTTTTATGCATTTGAATTAATGGTCTGAATGGAGTTAAAGCATTTTTCATATTTTCATTTTAGCCACATATTATTATATGGAAGCTAGCTAGAACATGAATTTCTAACAATTGTCGCATACCTGTTTAGATATAAACTCCTTTACAGCTTCTTCTGTTAGATCAAAGCCATTTGACCTCACCACGAAGGCAACGGGAACTTCACCAGCAACAACATCCTTTTGTCTGTTAACATATATATTTGGTTTCGTTATTAGTCAGTAATTATGATTTATATATATAAGTAGCTATAAACCATCAAGATCCAATTCAAATCAATCATATAAGAAGCTTACGGGACAACAGCTGCGTCTGCAATAGAGGGATGGCTTACGAGAAGGCCTTCAAGTTCTGCTGGGGGCACCTACCACAACAAAACAATAGGCATGATTAATGTGTTGTTCACACTTTACTTTTTTTAATTTCTCTATGAAGTTTTATAAATGAGGCAGATTTAATTTAAATGAACACATAAATAAATTAAAGAACGCATGCGTACTTGGAAGCCTTTGAATTTGATGAGTTCCTTGACCCTGTCAACGATGAAAATCTCATCATCATCATCTATGTATCCAACATCACCGGTATGAAGCCAACCCTCCGCATCGATGGTTGTTGCTGTGGCCTTCTCATCGTTCAAATATCCTAAAACAAATATTTAAATGCGCGCATGAGATAAGTGTATAATAGCCAGTCAACATATATATATATATATATATATAAAATTTGACATTAATTAATAATTGGTGGGGAAAAAAAGAATACTAAGTAGAGGAATTAATGTTATATAAATGGAGTACCAGTACCTTTCATGATCTGTTGCCCTCGGATGCAGATTTCACCAGGTTGATTGTAGCCAAGAGAAAGACCAGTTTCAGGGTCAACAACCTTAAGCTCAGCATTTCTTACAACAGTGCCACATGATCCTGACTTTGCTGGGAACGGCTGCTTTGCAAACCCCAAACACATGGACAGCACCGGCCCTGCCTCCGTCATCCCGTACCCCTAAACATCCATACAACTTTCAATTTTGATTTTCAACCAAAAATTAAACGAAAACAAATATATGTGTGTTCATAATTCATAATCCATGCTCATTGGCCAAAAAAAAAACTTGCTCATTGGCTATTGGCACCAATCCGGTCCTTCCTGTTTTTTAATGGTTTGCTTACTTTGCTAGAAGCTGGCACAATATATTCAAATAGGAATTTTGAAATGAGACTTATTAATTATATTTTTGTTTAATTATAAGGAGAATAAAATACACCTTTTAGTTTTATTTTTTGTTTTATGACCGAATAAAAAGTGTTGACAATTTAGGCAGCAACAAGTGCAGATTGCAGAGGCACCAAAACTTTGACGGGTCTAGTATTAGGTGGCATTACGGCAGTGAGCCAAGTCAACTAACCCAATTTATTCTTAAGATAAGAAATATCATATGATGATCACGTTGCCGAGTTTGACCCTGAGCAATACATATATTACTTGCGCGGCTTGTGCCAACGAATTCAATATATTATAACCTGATCAGCTCATACTAACTTCCTTTTTTGATTGATTATTGAATATAATACTACTTACTTAGCGTATAAATCTTTCTTATGTTATTACTTGGTAGGTTAGAATAGCCTGACAGGAAATTTTGTTAGACACACATTGTTTATGTTACAACTCCAATTTATGCGGGAATAACTACGTAGTCAAAAAGTTTAGCCATCTCAAGTTGCAAACAATTGGGAATAAAATAAAAATAAAAAGAAAAAGACTTATATGCCCTATGACCGGGCATTAACAAAAATTTACACTATGTTGAGAAATTTTGACAAAATATTTTTACAATTTTATGCCGATTTCACTAATCAAAAGTTGAAAGTAGTATTAACAAGTATGCTAACATATTAATTAAAAGAAAGAATAAAAAATATTTATTATAGTAAAACTTTAAAAAATGTTAATATTTTCTTTTTAAGCAATAAAATTAAATAAATTATATTAAATATTCTCTGACTAATGTTATTAAAATATATAATTAACATTTCTGGCAAATGTTACCAGTAAATGCTAGAAATCAAATTATTATTGTTATTTATACTGCAGGGCTGATCCGGGCTCCTGGATCTTACAATCTTGCATTAATTATATCATTATATATATACTCCCAAGTTTTATTTCATTTTCCCAAAGACTCGAATGACAAGCTAGCTGTCTACGTACCCCATTCCATTCCCCTCTTTCATAGGATGGCCTTAAGTTAAGCCACGTTTTTTAGTTTAGACCAAACACAAAATGAAAGGAGGAGTAATTAATGAAATGACAATAATGCCCTGGCTGAATTAATTCGGTCCATCCATCCATTGTTGCATGGCATGGAAAGTTGAACGGTAGCAGCAGAAAATATAGGTAAGCTATTAAATGAAAGAAAATGAAGAAAGAAAAGTAACTGTAATTTGTTTTTAGTTTTACCTGTCCCAAAACAGCCTGGGGCACCCTACTCCGGAGAGCCTCCTCCAACTCCTTCCCAAGCGGCGCAGCCCCTGACAACACCAACCGTATAGAGCTGAGGTCAAACTCCGCCACCGTCGGATTCTTTGCCAGCGCCAGCACCAGCGGTGGCACCACCATCGCCACCGTCACCTTGTGTTTCTGTATGAGCTCCAGCAATGTCCCTATCTCGAACTTATGCATCAATAAAACAGCACTCCCTGCTCTCAGAGCGCACAATAGCACACTGTTGAGCGAGAATATATGAAACAGGGGAAGCACGCAGAGCAGAACATCTTCGCTACTCAAATACAGGTTCGGATTCTCCCCATCCACCTGTTGAGCCACGCTCGTCGTTAAGCTCTTGTGCGTCAGAATCACTCCCTTCGGTAACCCCGTCGTTCCTGAAGAGAACGGCAGCGCCACCGCGTCGTTAGGGTTTATCTCCACCTCCGGCACTTCCTCCTCTTTTCCCTCTGAAATCACCGAGAAATGTAAGCAATTCTCCGGCGGTTCGTCGACGGTGACCACCTTGAAGTCTTCCCCTAGCTTCGGATGAGCATCGTCCTCTTGCTGCCGGAGCTTATCCACGTACATTGCCTGCGTGATGATTAGCTTGGCTTTGGAAGCGGTGAGTTGCTTGAAGATCTCAGCGGAGGTGTAGAACGGATTAGCGGTGGTGGCGACGGCGCCGATCATGGAGGCTGCGAAGAAGGATAAGACGAACTCAGCGGAGTTTTGGAGGAGAATCATGATGACGTCGCCTTTTTTTATGCCGAGTTTAGAGAAACCGGCGGCGATCCTTCGAGACAAGAGGTGAGTCTCGGCGTAGGTGTAGGTTTTTCCGGCGGAACCGACGATGAGACATGGACGATCGGCGAATTCAGAGAGTTTCTCGAAACAGTAGGTGTGGAGAGGGAGGTGGTTGGAGATTGGTATATCTGGTAATTTTGATTTGAATATGTGGCTAGTTTGGGGAGAAACGCTAGGTTGGTTTTGGTTGTTAGTAGTAGCAGCAGTTTTAGGCACTTCTGGGCTCTGTTTGGCTTCAACAGAAGGTGCTACTGACAACATCGTGTTTTAACGTGTCTTTGCTAATAACTAATTTGTTTATATGTGGGCTTAGCTTTGGTACCCAAATTAATGTGGGTACAAGGCAGCAAAGCTAAAAAGGCAAGACCCGTATTAGGAGTTAATGAGAGAGATAGAAAATGGCCTGGGTTAGCTTTTTTGGAGTGAGAGAGGTTGAGGAATTGAAGAGAGGAAGCGTCCTAAATATAAGGCAAATAATATGGGAAGTGAGAATGAAGATTGGCTGGTGAAAGAAGGGTGTTAGGTGGGAGTGAGCTGAGGAATAAGAAAAGGGGACGGGCAAGGGTTGTATCACGTTGAAGACCAAGCGTTCTTCTTCTAGCCACTCTTACTTACCTACCTACCCAGCTCTATGTCCTTTTCTCCCTCCCTCCCATTTGATGTAATAAAATATTATTGGTCAGCTCTGTCCAACACTATAATTTTCGGTATCCACTAAATTATTATTTTTTTAAATTTGGCTGCTGCTCCACGCGGATGGGTTGTATGCTGCTACTCAGCTCAAATTAGTGATAGGCGGATGTGGTGCATTAAATTTCAACTTAATAAAAGTATATATGGAATTAATTTTGTTTATGGAAAAAGATATTTTCACACTCAAAAAATTTGAGAGTGGAAAATATAAGAAAAAGAGATAAAATAAAAAAGTGAGTATTTAAATGTAATTAGTCAACTTAAAAGCTTTCTATTAATTTTTACTTTAATTTATTTTACATTATTCTCTTATTGATTTGATTTAAATACGTTGTAGTGACTAATTTATATACGAATTTTATTTCAATTTAAATAAAATTTTAAAAAGTTAATAATTCATAACATATCAATTAAAAAAAGAAAATATATTGCAAACATTTTATGAACTTTCAATGTAAAAGGGTACTTCTTGTGTGAAGAACTTCGTCCTTCTTAATAGTGTTCATAATTTGTTGAAGAGGACAAGAGCAAAAAGAAAAAGAAAAGAAAAAGTCGTGTATGTATATGACATTTTACTCGAACAGCAACATTTAACCGAAACAAAGAGCACTAACATATAAAGAAAAACATTAATTAATATATACTGTAAATATAAAAAATAAAAAATGTGTTGTGATATTATTTATTAAATTTAATAATATATGAAATTTCATGTTAATTGAGTAATATGATAACACAATATTAAATATATATTTATCTGACTATTTTTTACACTAATATCTATTAAAAAATATTTCAATTTATGGCAAGTGACACGGCTTTTAATTTATAGGAAGTTTTATTGGACAAATATCATAATTGTTTGGGAAATATGATTGTTTGGGAAAAGAATAGAGCTAGCAAAATGGATTAGCCCAACCGAGCCAATCCATAAAAACTCGTAAAATTGTAGAGTTTATGTATTTATCTTTTTTAGATAAGTAATTTTTTTTTAATATTTGTAGTGAAAATTTTATTCTAGACAAAAATTATATTTTTTTAAAAAAAATATAATTTGCCTTAAAAAATATTGTAATTTTACAATTGAAAAAAAAATCAAAATTTTAAATATTATTATTGTATATAAATTATTTTTTTATATTAATTATTTCAAATTAAAGTTTTCATTAATTAACCCTCTACATGACTACTCATTAATTTTGAATCCTCACTTTTCTAAGTAGACACTTATTTTCTCTATTCTCTTAATTAAAAAGTCATGTCTCCTTCTTTTTGTATTTTCTCTTTTTTTTTCCTTTAATTATGCCTTTCACTCCTATTCGCCTATTCCTTGATTTTTAACATCTCCCCATATCCTTCTTAATTTCTTAAAAAACTTATATTTTGAAATCTAAATCTTTATGGACTCTAATACTTAGCATATTTTTGTCTTATTTCAAATATTTTTTAATTCATATTTGAATTATTGTCATTATCATTTAATGATACTAGTATATAATATTTAATAAAAAAAATTATTATAAAAAATGATCAAATTTAAAAATTTAAATACTATGATGACTGATTATTATCTCAAATATATAAAAGAATATGATAATGTTAAAATTATATTAAATATTAATGGTTGAATAATATAGTTAGCATAATTTAATTTTATGAATTAATAATGTAAATTCAAAAAATTATCTTTTAATATATATTCAAATTAAACCTCTAATTCAAGCTAATAATATCTTATTATTTATACATTGATTCAGATTATATACATAATTTAAACTATTTACATTATAATATTTACATATAAATTTAAATTATTTGTTTTAAATATGTTATATAAGAATATTAGTTATTTTAAAATCTAAAACAAACAAACTCATATATTCCTTACATTGTCAAATAAACTAAGACGTGGTCTCTTCCGATGTCGAATCAATGTTTCTTCTATTTTTTGGTCAACGAAAGGTTGTTGTTTGAACATACTTCAAAAAAAAAAAAAAAAACACATGGTTAATGGGCTTGCTAAGAATCTTCAACTTCAAAGTACTTTATTGGCGGGCGGTTAGTTAACTTGGCGTTCTCTCTAGCCTCTGCCCTCTAACTCATTTCACTATCTATCAACATTACCGGACAATTTTCTAACTTATTTATGATTATTTTCCATAATTTACTCTTATTTTTAATATCCAAATTATGTGCCATCTTTCATATAAATTACTTTATCTTTTATCATTGATTCTATATTTAATATATATTTTTATTTCTCCTAAATATTGTTGCATAAATATAATCAATCACAAATATTTAAATTATTAAAATCAATATTTTTCTTGAGGATTTTGTGTCTCAAAGGGACATTACTTCTTCATACTGAAAACAACTTTTGATAATTTAATGTAAAAAATGTGATTCTTCTTTACATAATCTAAACAAAACTTTCTATCTTAAAATCCATTATGATTTATGAAGTAACATATACACACTCACACTTAGAAATCACTTAATCGATTTGTCATAATTTTTTCCACAGCCAATTTAAACTGACATTAAATAAATAATTTTGTTTCACCAAAAAGCCATGGTCCACCAGACAGAAATTAATCATATTATCTCATTTCTGGAATTGAGTTCTAAACAAAATTCATAAGCACATATTAGACACCATAATATAAGTCCATTCACTAGTAGCATTAAGATGTTAAATGGAGACCAAAAAAGAAAAAAAATCATTTAAAACAAAAAAATTGGTGACAGATTCATCTGACAAAAAGAATGAGCTATCATCATGGGAACTGGAATGAACCCCCAATTTGGTCAGTACCAGCAGGAGGATTGATTGCCACCCACAGTAGAGAGATTGTGATTGCTATGAGGCCTGACCATACAAAAACAATGGTAGGTGTCCTCCCTCTTCTTCCCATCAAACCCTTTGCAAAAGGGTATAGATGAGCCAATACCCAAAAACTAAAGAAAACACCACCTATCAGACGGCTCCACTGTGGTATCACACTGTATATGGTTCTGCTAACTCCCACTGCTATTGCTATTAAGTTTACCATCATAATTGTGATTGGTGGTATCATAAGGGATGTCCATTTGACAATATAGAGATCAGCAAACTCATCATCTACATCATCACCACCAGATTTTGAAGTCAATGTGAATGAGATTTCAATCCCAGCAATGACTTTGAGCAAACCTTGAAGCACAGCAGCTAGATGGGCACTGGTCCCTCCAATCAACCAAAACTGCTCATTTCTCCACCATTCTTCAAGCTCAATGCCTGACCACTTAATTTCAAGCACTGCAAGTATGCACAATGTCACAGTGATGCCCAAGAGATAAGTGAGAAATGTGACATTGAGGGTCTGAACAATGAACTGGCCAGAGAAGAGGGATAGTGCAGGAAGGAAGCAGTACACAATTAGAAATATGGATGTGAATGGGTAAATTCCAACATTAAGGTATGCAATTCTTTGAAGAAGCTTCATTCTTGGGCTAGCCAGAAGGGCATTGTTTCTTGAGAAGAATATTTCAACTGAGCCAGTAGCCCATCTAAGAACCTGATGCAGTCTGTCAGTGAGATTTATTGGAGCAGTTCCACGGAAGGCATCACGCTTGGTCACACAGTAAACTGATTTCCATCCCCTATTGTGCATCCTATACCCAGTAACCACATCTTCAGTCACTGATCCATAGATCCATCCAACACGCTGTCCCCATTCAGTCTTGTCCTCATACCAACAGGAGATGACACTGATGGCCTCTGCTACAGTTGATGCATCAAGAAGCTCACGGGGTATGGTGAGAGCACCGGGTGGGCGTCCATTTGTCACAGAAGGGTGATCAGCTAGTGGCCGGCCTTGGAACTCTGCCACTGGGATTGAGTCAATGAGGAATGTTGAGTTTCCAAACTTCTTAGGGAACAATGATAGATTCATTTCTTCATCATCTGAATCACCCATCCTCAGAGCCCGACTCTCTTCAGGGGTGCTAGACATTGATGCATGCTTCTTCTGACGGCCAAAGCAACAAGAACAGCAACCTGGGTGGTGCTCTTTGGAGCGGGGTGGGTCAAAACCATAGAGTGCTATCCGTCTAAAAAGGCATCCAGTTCCCACATACACTGGCCCTTGAAGTCCATCAAGGGCTCGCATATTGACATCAAAGAAGACAGTATTATGATTAGCATATCTATCAGAGGGATCAATCCCTTCAAACCTCTGGGGAAACTGGACATAACAAAGGCGGTCACCTCCACGATCCATCATAAAGCACATGCCTTCTCTCATTGCCTTTGAGTTGTAGATATAGTGATCACAGTCAAGATTGAGTATAAATGGACCATTAGACATTATAGCTGAGGCTCGAACCAAGGCATTCATGGCCCCTGCCTTTTTGTTGTGATCATAGCCTGGACGCTTCTCTCGAGAAACATAAACAAGAAGGGGAAGACGGATATCAACATCAGTCAGGTCAATGAGCCTAGCATCATCAGCACTTCCAAGAAGAGATTCATCGCTGGGAGGTTTCAACATCACCTGCATCATTTATGAAGAACAAATTTATTCATCATCACCCATATCTCCAAGACAAATTTGACACTTGAACAAAACTCTGAGGACTTAATTAGTACCTGAATTATACCAGCATGGTCACCCTTAGAGTGCTCAGATGAAGGATTCAACCAAGTCCCTGGCCAATGAGTACCATCAGCCATCCATGTTGCTTTAGGAATCTTTACAGTTTCTAAAGGCTCATCTTCCCTGTTTTGTCTCTGAACTTTCATTGCCTTGATTTCCTCTCTTGCATGATAGGCATCTGACCGGCGACGGATAGAGTCAGGCAGACTATTGATCCTAACCTTGAACTCATCGTACTCACGCTTCACCCGTCTACGATCCTTGACAAAATCTGGCCGCACTTTGTTTTTATAAGGGTCTCTTTTTAAGTTGAAGTATGATTCAGGATTCCTGGGCTCTATATCATGTTTACGGCAGAAGGGAACCCATACATTAGCAAAGCTGGCAGCTTCAGCCATTGCCTCAAAAGTTAGAAGAGCCCCTCCATCATCAGAAACATAGCAAGAAAGCTTCTCAACTGGGTAATCAGCAGCTAAAATGGACAAGATAGTGTTGGCAGTGACAAGAGGAGGTTCTTTCTCAGGATCAGCAGTAGATACAAAGACATCTATGCCTGGAAGATCAGACTTCCCAGTAGGATTGTTTGGAGTTGGTGTTTCAAATTTCTCTTTCAGAACATTAAGATCTGTGGAACGATTTACAGGGCACAGTTTGGGCAGCTGATCCAGCAGCCAGGAAAAAGCAAACCATATCTCACAAACAACAGACATGCCCCATAGCCAGACTGCATCGGTATTTTGGTGTTTGATCCTCCATGCCAGGAACAGTGCCAGGACAACCAAACGGATGAAAATGATAAGACTGTAAAAACAGACACAACAGCAAGAACGAAATTGTCAGATGACATAGATGATTGATGTAGTGCACATTACTTTTATAGATCATTACTAGTATACATGATAAAATTGTAGGCAAATTAAAAGTCAAAATTGTGAAGAGAACATCAGTTTTAAAAGCCAGAATTAACCAAAAAAGACCAAAACACACACACACACACTTCAAACAAAATGGATTGGTCTAGTCTATAAGTCTCCCTTGTTATCACAAGTTCTGGAATGCTTGAATAAAGAAATGGGGCCAAGTCAATCTAGCCAAGTTACTATACCCACATGAAAAACCACATTTCATTTAATAATCTATCAAAATCCAATGCACAACCATGTTATAAAATGTTATCTATTTTGTACACACTGCACAGATATAGGTGTATACAGTACACTAATCATGATATGCTACATTCAAATAGGGTGGAAATTAAATGATACCATATGGCCATTTAGAACAATGAACAGCATTATTTTAGTACAGGTTTTAGAAAAAGAAAATGCTCTTAGGGTTATTATCACTAAATGAATGATTTTGTTTTTAAAGAAATAAGGTAATTTAAGGCTAAAGGTTTTATACCGATATGGACTCAGAATAGCAGCCGGTATCTTCAGTTTCCGTGTAAGTGGCCTCCACGGTCTGTTCATAAATTCAGTTGGCTCAACAACATCATTCTCTTTTTCGTTTCCAAAACCTCCTTCCTTTGGCCATATAGCATTGCCATAGCCATAGGTCCCCTTTGTTTCAAAGAGCCACCTATTATGATCAAAGTCTCCAGTTTGGCTCCTCATTAATGCTGATTTTGTTGACTTCATCAAGGACAATCTCCTCTCCATTTTAGACATTCCACTCGGTGGAGGAAGTGAAAGTCCATTATCTACAGCTACTTCATCTAGTTCTGTGTTTTTATATGGCTCCTTGCATCCTGGGCATATCCCACCTCCAGTTTTTACTGCATCTTTATAACAATCTCTACATATCTTAAAATCACACTCACATGGAAGAATATCAACACCGCGTTCATCACTCATCACCTTAGAATCACAACCAGGAATTGCACACGAAGATCCTTTTGCACCAGCCATCTGTGGATGGTTTGCTTCAGATTCTATCACCTTATCCATTAGATGAGCTCGAGTAACACTGTTGAATCCACCTGTGAAGAGTGAATTTGACACATATTGCTCCTCAACTTTCTGTGAGATTGATGGATCCATAGTTTGATTATCAGGGGTTGGTGGTATATGAACAGTATAATTCACGAAGTCATTACTTCCTAGCTCACTGTCAAGATCATCTCTAGAGTAACTGGCATAACGACCTGAGGAAGTTCTCCTTGCAAATGTTACAGTCAGAGGTAAAGGAGGCTTCTGGCCTTCAGGTGCATCAGACATTGATGATAGAGATGACCGGCTTGCCCTGAATGATTTTGAAGTCATATTTGAGAACTAAGACTGAATATAATATCCTGCAACTCAGAAATTTAGCAAATCAGATCTTCATCAGAATTATATTTAATTCAATTCTTTAGAAACAAACATATAATATAGAAGTTAAAGACTGAAACCAAATATCAAAGATGAATCTTAACACAGCTGAGAGTGCTATGACAGAGAAGGAGAGACTGGAGCAAATTTTATCAAATGAAGGCACATTATTCAAGTATCAAACAACTGAAAAACAAGTAAAAGCTTTTTGAATTTTTTGTGAAAAAATCAAAATTATTCTCATAATCAAAATATAATTTGCCATTCTTCTACAATCAACATCTTTCTGTCGCTAGATCTCAGTAAAATCTTTTAAAAAGTGCAAATAATGTCAACAGGTCCGCACACAAATTAAAAGAAATAGCTGTATAATAGCAAAGTAATCACGAATCATGCAACTTTTCATGTGTAGTGATCTCCACCCACCACCAAAAAGAAGTTGAAAAGATAAGAGACAACAGAACAGATTCACCCCGAATCTTAACAAAGATGCAGATACTCAACCCATGGACATTTTGTTCCACAAACCCTTAGTAGAAGATCCCAAAATCTTTTTTTTTTTCACATTCTCACAATTTCTCAGCAACAAAAACAACTCAGAAGAGCTCGCGAGCTCAGACCAGGACTAGATTCTGATGAAAAGGTGTTCAATCTTTCTTTGTAAACAAAAATAAAAACAGAACGAAAAAAAAAAAGAAAGAAACAAAGAAAAAGAAACACTGATGTCCCATTCCCATACCAGCAACCACAATGACACTAACCACTCAGCTTCAGTTGGTAAACCCCTTTGACTTCCCTGCCTTCATGAACCCACAAATCATCATAAATCTAAAATCCCAGAAATATTCTTTTTTTTTACAAAAAAAAAAAAAAAGAAGAAGAAGAAAATCGCCCAATTCCCATTTTCGAAATTCCACTGCTTTCTCCCCTTTTTATCTCAGCTCATTAAATTATATATGCAAGAAAAACCATCACATAAAGTTTATACCTTGAACTAGAGAAGCACTCATGAAGGCATTTCACACTAAAGGGTCGGTGCCCCGAAGATGAAAGATGAAGCCTACCTTTTTGTTTCAAAAACTAAATGCCAGTGGGTTTGGGTTTCAGATCTCTGTGTCTGATGATCTTTTCAGAAAGCCATTAGAAGAGAAGAGACGAGCTTGAACTGTGTTTGAATTTGAAACTAATGTGATGGAAAGCTTCAAATATTGGAAGTGGCTCACCAACTGTCACCTGATAGGCTTATACTACAGACGCGTAGACATACGCGCACAGACAGAGAGAGACCTAGTCGAGTCGTGTCCAAAAGAACAAGCAACTAAGCAAGCACTACTATCGCCCATGATTCAAGGCTTTCATACACATCTAAAACACTCTTTTTTGGGTTCCATTATTCACATATATTTTATTATGATTTCATAATATTGTAATAAATAACATCCTTTTCTTTATTACACTGCCCATTGATTCATTTAAGTTTTAAATGGTAACAAATAACATAATAACTAAAATATAAAAAATAATTTACTAGTCTTATGTTTAATTGTCACATTTGAAACTAAAAAAAAATATTTGTTGATGGACTCAATTTATTTGTTTTCTCTCTATTAATTAAGAGATGTTTTGTTAGCTGAAAAAGTATGATTTTTTAAATTAAAAATATGTACCTTATATAACAATTGTATGCATCCTTGTATGCATCCTTCTGTTCACATGTATCTTCCTTCATATCAATCTTTAAATATATTGAGCTATTCAATTAAAAAAGTATTCTCTTTGTTTTTTAACTTAATAATCATTTTAATTAATGAAAGATTATTTTTACTATCAATAAAAAATAAATTAAAAAATATAAATATATATTTGAAACAATCAATTTCAAAATATTTTAAAAAATTAATTTGATTGACAGAAGAATATCTTAATACCTATATGTATATATTTTTTTTATATAGACTATAATGAGGTTTAAACCTAAGATTTCATGTTAAATTACTAAAATCTCACCACTAGGCCGATCCTAGTAGGTTATACCTATATGTATATATCTCCTAATGATGATTGAAAATCTTGAATAGTAATTAAAGAAGTGAAGAAAAATAATTTTTTTATTTTTTTATATACAATGATGATATTTGAAACCATGCTTCATACATATTATTAAGTTCGTTACTATTAATCTAATTTTAGTGGTTTAAAATTTCTATGTGATTAAATAACTAAGAAAAATTATTTAAATTTATATTAAACTTCAAAGATATGTGTCACAAAATAGGGAAAATATGTAACTACTTGAAAAGAAAAATATGTACACAAATTATATCATTTTCAAAAATAAAAATTTAAATGTATTAAATAGGGATGAATTTGCAATTCATTATTGAAATAATATTATTTCAATTAAATTTATTACTTTTTACCAAATACACAAATCCTTTAAATATTTTGTTTATATTTGTAAATATTTAGACAATGATGTGGTTATTAATTTTATTAAAAAAATACTCAACGGATAGAGAGTGAAGAAAATATTTGAATCCCTTGACCGGATTGTCTAGTAACTAGTAAAAGCATTTTATCAAAATCTTTTTTAATCTTTTCAACGATTAAACAATCTCATTTTCTTCAAAATTAATTTACTTTTTCAAAGCTGCATATTGGTGTAGCCAAAAAAGAAGGTTGATTCTTAAAAGTCGTGAACTTTTGTTGTAAATTAAATTAATGAGAAAAATAGGGTGTGTGATTCCGGGCCCAAAAACAAGACGTACCATATATATCACCTTGAAAAGGAAAAATGGCATTAGACCAAAAAAAAAAAAGGAAAATGGTATTATTAGTTATCGAAAATTAAGGAAAGGTAAGCAATGAAAAGATTTAAATGCGCTCGATTCTGTGAAAAGGATGATAAAAATAGGATTTGATTTTGAAAATTGAAATAATTTCACAAATGTTTAGCTTGATTCACATTATAGTGATTTTAATGAAAAATAAATATGATATCGGTTGCTTGGGTTAGAAAAATACATAAGAACAAGTCTTTAATAATGAAGTTCAGATTAAAATGTGTTGGTTTAATTTGGAGACTATCTGGTACGTAGTAGTATATTTTAATTATGCTGTATTTACGTCCATAACACTTGCTCTGCCGCTTGTGTTCCACCAAGGCGTTCAAGTTCAACCGTTTTACTTTAAGCAGCAAATTTTTAATTTAAAAAATTAAAGAGTCGGTTTAGTTATGAAAATGAAGTTGCAATAATATTTGTAATTAGGTTTTGAAGATTTCAACCCTAAATGAGATTTTTGATATGAAATTTTCAGCAAATGTTATTTAAGTAATTATGTTAAGAATGAAAGTGACAAGTAAATAGCGTCATGAGAGAAATTAAATTGGTTTAGGTAATGCATAGTGAATAATTTGACCAAAACAAAAACAAATAGGCAGCGAGCGTTTGCGTTGCATAGCGTGCGTGTTGACACTACACGTTAACCATAGTTGTCATGATGCTGTAAGTAACAATTAATACATGCTTTAATTCTTCAAGAAGAGACGTACGTTATAATACATATGTATATATATGCTTTCTTCTTTTATTTTCTCACTGCCATAAGCATTCATCAATTTGCCAACTTTATATGCAATATATTACAGACTTGCCATCCATCCGTAGGGAATGATTGTGAATTGTGATGCTACCATTATTAATTGTTAGGCACATCATCATATCATATCATATATCCGTATAGAAAGATGCATGGGTTCGATTAGTCATCACATCACATGCTTCATAAAGGAAAATGTACATGTTCATGTGACAGCGTTACCAAACGCGCGTTCTATCCTGTGCGTGTTCATGTGCAGCAAGCGAGCAACTTCCTTTTTTTTTTTTATTTATATAAATTATTTAGTGCACTGCAGTTGTTAAGATCAAAAGAGGTGCAGATGTATGCGTGGGATAGAATAGAATAGAAGGAGTGAAAGTCTGCAAGCAAGCTAACACATTTTGGCTCTGCTCAATGAGATTTTAATTATAATATGTTTGATTTTAATTATACTAAAATCACAATTTAAATATGAATTCGGTTAACGCTATTTTCAATAGCATTTCTTGAATCTACGTTTAAAACACGATTGGTGAATCTTGGAGAAAATATTTGAGGGAGCCAAAATAATTTTTTAACATATAAATTAAAAAATGTTATTAATATACATTATTAGTGTAAAAAAAATTTACATTATTATCCAATTATGTGCTACAACATCATTTATTGAGTTTAATAACACATGAGGTGTCATACTTGTTAAATGGTGTGATAAAATATCATTGAATAAAAATGTAAAACTTTTTGTATATATTCATTAAATCCATAATTAAATACATAATATTTTATCATGGTTGAAAATTAGGTTACTCTGGGAGTAACTCTTAATATCAATGTTATGCCATTTAATAACTTTTTACGAATTTATCAATCCAACTGTTGAATAATGTGATAATAACATATTGATCAAACACACCAATGTTTAGAAAAAAAAAACATTCATAGGTAAGTAATCGTATAGTCAATATTTACTTATAGTATTTTAAAGAAATATATTATACATTAAAATAAAATTATCTAGTGAAATACAATTAGTTTTTAAAATCACATAATTTTAGTCCTCATCATTTAGTTGTATTCTGGTAAGTGATAACATAACAATATTTCTTGTAGATTTTCCTATGATTGAATTTTCTTGCCGATTTCAAAACTCAAAGGAATTTTGTTCAGTTCTAAAATTTGTTGAAAATTTACTGTAGATTTTTTTACAATAAAGCAAAGAAATTTTATAGCAACATTTCCATATAAAAAAATTGTGTTTTTTTTTAAATTTACTACATATGACTTTTCTATAGTAATAATCGCGAGAGTTTTTCTGTGAATTTTTATCCAAGAAAAGTTATAGTAAAGCTGCGAAAGTGACTTAACGGAGTATAATTAACAAAGATGACTAAAAACACATGATTTTTAAAAATGGATGATCAAAATTAGTGAAAAAAATAAGTGAGCGACCAAAATTAAATTTTTTATATTTTTCAGGATAAAAAACATATTTAACTCTAAAAATAATATTTAAATAGATAAAATTATCTCTAATTAAATAAATTTTGTAGAATAATTTAAAAAATAAATACTTAAAAATATTATAGAAAATATTGTTCATAACTATTAAGAATAAAAATATTTTTTAATAATTATATGTATACACAAAAATATTTTTAAAAAAGTTTGGGAGCTGTTTATAAATATAATCTGCCACGCACAATGGCAACGTCTAGGGTGACACCCCTCAAAAGCCATTAGATTTAAGATTTTTATAATTAATGGTGGAGATTCATTATTGATGACCGGTTGGGCCGATTATTTATAAATTGCTTATAGGTGTCTCCGTGTTCTGTCCCTTTAGTGGTCTAATCTCCGCTTTGTATACTGTTGATATTTCCTCCTTCCCTCACATAAAATTGTAGTGATCGAGCTCACGGGTTTATTTCAAGTTTTTGACTTAGTTGGTAGTGTGTATGTGGTGAACAACCTGTCACGTGGGTCTAAGCCTGTCTGTGCAACTTTACATGCACTGCGAATCACATCTCCTTACTCTGCCTCCATGAAAAGCTCGCAGATGGACGACGACGAGGAGTGGGTGTTCACAAATGGACAACGACGAGAATTCAAAGAGGGGTGACGATGTTTACAAAATTCACAATCTGACAAAAAAAAAAAATACCTCACCGATCCCCTTTCTAAAATTTAACAAATTTTTTTTTTTTTTATTTTAATAGGTTTGATAACTGCCTATTGCCAGTAGAAATATGTGGTTTTTAATGACTAATCAGGACATACTTGTTGCTGTGACATTGCCGCGACCATGGAATGGGCAATGGCAAAGTTAATAAACAATCCATATGAAAGAATATGAGAAGTGGTATAGCATGTACTTTTCATCTGTTGTTGCTTCCTCCTCTCCTCCACCGCAACTACCTCCCACATGCTCCCTCCCCCGCTTCCCACCGCCTCCCTTTCTCGTTGCACCACCGGCTCTTCGGACAAACTTATATTTCTCTCGTTGTAATGGTTATAAATAGAAAATAGAGTGGCATCGAAAAACTATTGTGTCCGGAGGGAAATATAAGACAAAGCGGCACGAGAGAGAAGGAATAGAGAGGAAAACTACTACACTACTACTTCGACTGTCGTCCTCTACTGCAACCTCCTTGTAGCAGTTGCACTGTCGCGACCCATTGTCACTAATCTGTGCACCATCCAAGCCATCTCCACCTCTACATATGAACCCAACAACCCAGAAGCAAAAAAAGAAATCAAAGAAATAAAAATCATTTTTTAAGAATGGGAGCAACCCCTTGGCGCCCCTCACCACCGAGAACCCAAAACCACCATATAGCACCCCATCTCACCCCCTCAACCATCATCAACAATACCATGCCACACTACAGAGCTGAAAAGAATTCTAGAATGAATTGTTATTGCAAAAAAATAAAATATCTTTTTTAAAAAAATTGCACACAAGGAGTCACATTTAATGTTGTAATTTACATCCCTTTATTAAGGGATGTACTCCTATAATAGTGGGCACCTTGTGTTTGTTGACTATGGTGCTCTATCTGATGGAGTTTACTACAACACTTTCACAAAATTTCACCCTTTTCTTGATCAAAAGTTTTTTTTAATATTATTGAGTCAACAGGAATAGAAAATTGGGTAGTTGTTTTTTATTTTGGGTCAAAATATTGTCAAAATATTAATAAATAAAAGTTATCTAACGACACTTATATAACTTATAGGATGCTAAATGAAGAGTATTATAACAGTACAATACATATTAAAATAGCAAAACAAGCATGCATACCCATAAATTTAAAATATTTAGCAATCCCATAGTACGACTATTACAATCTAAAAGAGACTTGGACATTTATTTATTTATTTTTTAATTCCTTCTGAAGCAACACAAGCCCAAAAATAACTCAAAGCAAACACATCCACAACATCAACAGCACTATGGGCCTGGACCTTATCCTTTAGCTTTTACATCCACAATCCACTAATGCAACGCAGCTTGACCAAAAAAAAAAAATTAATGCAACGCAGCGCATAAATGGCCACAAAACTCTGCAATAGCCCAATAGTAGTGGCTCACCTCAGGTAGGTGTGCGTGGTGACAGAGACCAAAACAAGAAAAAGCTAGGAGGAGGGACAACTGAAGCTTAGAGCTTCGGGGGGAGAGAAAAGGTAGATGAGGGTGAGTTCTAGTTTGGTGCTTCCATATGTAAACAAGGTTCGCAGTTATCCATGTAACAGATCATAAAGAATAAGAATGAAACCCCATTGATTCTCCATAAAATCCCCCACCCCAATCTATACCTTGTCAAGAATTTATATACCATATTTGGAACATAAATTGCACGGAAAGCGCAAAAAGAAGATAAAAAAATGGAACGAGCAATCTGAAATTACGAACAAAGTTCACAATCAACAACTAGGTATAGAAGTAGCAAGACATTAAAGGCACTCTGTCCTATACTCAAGGTCGATTAGTAGTGCAGCTTAGAAGGAGATGAGATCATCTTTTGAAGATTGCTGCTGCTTCTTTGTGTCATGTCCTCCATCTGATGCATCCCCACCTTTTTTACCAAAAATCATCTCATCAAGATCATCCATCATGTCATCATTGCTCCCTCCCTGGACACCAGTTCTTGATCCAGCTGGCTTTCTAATCAAGGCATCTTCTTTAGTATGACGAGGTGACTCATCTGGCTCAACAGCAACAGGTATCATAGCTGGTTCAGGTTGAAGGGGAGAAGCTGTAGGTTTCTGCAACTCTTCATACTTGGTGAGAACCTTCTGAATCTCATCATTAACATTCAAGGCCTCAAAAAGCAGTGCTTCATTGTCCCCAGCAGTTTCAACAATTCGCTGGACAGTAGATTGAGAGCGACGACACTGCTGTACAAGTGTGGTGGTCAAATCATCCTGCAAATCAAACAAAATTTATATTTATATTTCAGTAACTCACTGATGCCTGATACAATATGCTTCTTCCCTAACAAGCAACATAGCATGGCTTAAACTGACGTATTCCTCATCTGGGGCACTTGAAAGTGAATAAAGCAAAGAAAGGCTTAAAACATAAAACAAATTTCTTTTTTGAGGGAGGGGGTGGGATGAATGTGCATAATTTATACTTGGCCATGATCATGTTAGCGTTTGACAGTGCGCCACACACCAAACTTAACTCTCTTCACAGTTAAATATGTTAATAAAAAAATTCTTGCGTGGGTTTGTCCTGTTAAGTAAATGAAGAATAAACCGCATATTTCACTTTAATACCCATCACTTCATTTTAATAAGTCCAACTGTCTCAAAAGAGGACATTTTCAGAAGTACGTTTTCTAATTTTACAACACTTCTTCACATTTCCATAATTCAAAAATAAAATCATCTAAACAGAAAATAAATAGAAGGTTATTAATTTACACACAACACTCAAGAATATTTTTATCACTATATCCATGTACACCAGAATACACACCACAATACCTTATCGGCCTATAAACAAATATTTCAAAAGATAAATATTTACAATGTATAGTTCAAGATAAAATCATAGGGTCATAATAAAATAATGTAACTCACTAGATAAAATTTATAGAACTAATTACCCCCAGGGAGGAGTTCAAAACATAAAATTCCCATCACAACAGTGCCTGAGTAAGAACGATTCTACTTTCAACAGATGATGAAAGGGCCAGCTGGTCAGGGCAAACTGACAAGCTTTTTAGGTTTAAAAACATTCTAATGTCATCTAACTAGTGCATCTTGGGGCATATTATTTTGTAGGGATAATTACTTATAAAGAGCAAAGGAATTGTAGCAAATAGCTGATCAAGTTTGAGAAACAAATAAGTTTCCCTTTCTTGTAAGGCATTCTTCAAAGCCAAATGTGAGATGTGGAATATTCTCATTGAACTTCTAAATGAAGCTGTTAATGGTCCAATCCAACAACCCAAACACTAGAATAGGCATAACATCATAAAATTTATGCGGGGGATTGAACATCATAACACAGTTTATACAAGTTATAACCTCTGCTAAGTGGATATACTAAAAGCACAAAACCATAGTGGCCACAGCCTGGTGTATGTAAAGTAAAATACTAGAATTTGAAGACACAAGGAAATAAAGTTCTATTCTATCCGCAAATAACACAATTTAATCCACAACATATATTACTAATAGTGAAAATCATCGAAAATGTAACATTAAAAAATGCAACTAATAATATAAATAAAGACCTGTAAGACATCTTGTTGCGGTGAAGATGACAAGACAGTAGAAAGAAGCTCAATGCTATTTCTTGCAACATCAAAAGCCTCCTTAGTTTGTTCAGGTGTAAAACTCAGCACAGGGATATCATCCTGAAACTGCTGCGGATCAGGCTCTGTAGCAGAAACTGAGCGAGGAGGAGTGAAAATAGGAGCCAAGCTTTCATTGTCACGGCCAGGGAACCGAATACCCCTTGATTTCAGACTCTGCAGCAGAAAAAGTGGCAGTTCAAAAATCAAAGAATAAAAAACCAACATGCATTCATATTTTTTCTACCTAGACTCGAAATTCAAATTTCAAATAGGTAGTTAAAAAAAGTGGAAGGAAGAAAATGGAACCTTATAAGTTTCTTCATAAACAGGGAGATAGCGAAGTTCTCCGGTGGACTCTCCCCAAGACTCAATCATCATCAAAGCCTTATTGCGATTGTTAACAACAGTCTGAGGATCATCGATGAGCCTCACCATTTCATCGAGGACTCTCTCCGCGGCGACTTCAGAGAAAGCCTTCTCACAATTCTTAACACACGTTTCGAGCAGAACCAGAGACAGGTACTGAACCCTAGGGCTCTTGATCATGATCCGTTTCTTTATTCCACGGATCAAATCGACGCTGTTGACTTTCTCCGTGTTGATCAAGTCACAGAGATGGAGATTCATAGCCCAATCAGGTTCGTCGAGTGCCTCAGAGGTGGCATCCTCGACGAGCTTATCAACCTGGTTGGGACCTTGGAAGAACTCCTTCACCTTGAAGCTCATCGAACTCATACCCTCACTCATCTTACGACCTACCTCTACACCACCAATTTTCAGCTTCTCTCCCAACGCACTCACTTTTTCCATCAAATTGTCGCTCATCTTTTCTTTTCACTCTCTAATTTCGCTACAAACAGATAATAATATACCGTTCGAAATTGTTTTGGATCAAACGCGAAATGGAAACGAAGACGAAAAGCGTTGATTCGTAGAGCAGAGGTTAGGGTTGAAGATTGAGAAGCGAGAATGGATGGAATGGGAAGGGTTTGGTGGAAACAACGCGTAAGGACTCAGTAAAGTCTTGGAGAAGAGTCTCTGTCTTGTGAGGTATGCCTTTCTCTTTCTCTTTTGTATCTTTAAAACAAACAAACAAACATAAATTGAATAAATTAGTAGTTTGTATAATATATAGTATTTAAAATTAAAATTTAAAATAAGGAGAGTAAGCGAGTAACATAGTAATAGAGTATTTAATTATGAATTTATCTTTAATAAAAGATAAAGACCTTGTTGTTATAATTGTTAACTTATTTTAAGGTACTTTTTCGTCCTCTTAGGTTTGCTTAATTTAATTGCTTACCGTGTAGCTGAAGTAGGGATGCCAAGCCAATTCATGAATTTTCAATGGAGCCTCCAACTTCGTTTTCATCTTTTAGAATGTCATCTATAGAACTCTCAAAATTCTTCATTTCACATTCAAAGATTATTTTTCATATAATTAATTTTTCTTAACTCATTATTTTTTTAAAAAAAAGTATTCTCTATCATAAAACAAAACAAAACCAATTAGTAGCTTCTTAATTTTTTTTTTGTTTGTAAATCGCTGAAATAGAAAGAGAAGCAACAAGGCCCAATGAGCTGGGTGTGATGGATTCGGTAAGAAAAGGCATGCAGGCCAGGCCGAAGACCATCCACCTGCTCCATTTTCATAACCATTAGTTTAGCGGTTTTTATATTTTGAGTGGTTTACAGAAGTTCATTATTGAATTGATAGAATGGAGTGTTGTCATTATGTCATTTACAAACTTCACCAAACCAATTACAGCTTTTTTTTTTTTTAATGTTTTCCATACTGCTCTTGCCAATAAAAAGAGTATGTTACTTTTGTCTTTTTAAAAAAAGAATAAATCTCCAATTTTTATACGCACCAGTTACAACTTTTAATCGTTCTTTCTTTGATTCATTGCATTGGTTATATTAAGTGCAAGCAGCAAATTTTTAACATATTTTTTATTCTCAGCTAAAGTTTTATATGGATTCACCAAATGAATGACAGTCTTGGATGAAAAATAAGACCCACATAATTGAGTAATCCCATATAAATTTTATTCAATCATAAAAAAATGTTATATTTCTCGTTTTTTTTTTCCATGTACAATAATAATAATAATAATAAATTTCAACCTATAATCTTATATCAATTATGAAGTTCTCTCACCATGAACTAATTATGGAAGCTTCCTTTTGATTATTTATATATGTGAAAAATGTGTAGGGAATAAGTTACTACAAAAAGTAATTCTTGATAAGTCAGTTCCATTGATAACTTTTTATAGAATACAAAATTCATAAATCTAATTATTGAATAATAAGATATTAATTTTGTGATGGTAAATAACATATTTGAAATAAATTAGACACTTATACATATGAAATTTTATAATCAACATTTACTTATATTTTGAAATGTATATTATACAATAAATTGGAGTTATTTGATCAAGTTTCAAATTATTTTAAAATTTTATGAAATTTTATAGATTTTATCTAGTTAATAAAAACTTTCAATTCAATGATTTAATTGATAAAAAATAACATTCATAAAAAATTATTAAATCGAGTAATTTTATCGAGAATTATTCCTACAGTAACTTGATCCCCTCCCATTAAAAAATATTAAAGAAAATATAATATTTTTATAACATATAATTTGTATAAAAAAACATAAACACGTATTGTGCATGCCATTAATTATCAGCAGCTAAAGGTGTAAATGTGTTAATTCAAGATAAATATTTAAAAATTACATTTAATTTTCCTTAAATAAATTAAGAGCTTAAACTTGATCTTGAGTCAAATTTAAAAAGAGTTTGCTTTAAAAAAAGACTTAAACTAGAATCATCTCAATTGTTTATGACTTAATTATTCTTTTTATTCATCAAATTTCTCTATCGAATATTTTTCAAGTTTAGTAATTTAATATTTAACAAATATTATCATGTTAGAAGATGAAATAATTATATAAACAAAATATAATTTTAAATCCATAGACATGACTTGAGACTAGAGCCATCAAATTGGGTTAACCAGACCGACCTAACCCGACTTACCAATGGGTTAGGTTGGCAAAATATAAGCTCACATTTTTAGGGTCAAAGCGGGTGAAACCCACTTAACTCGCCAGTCAAAGTGGGTCCGAGCCGGATTGAGTTGCGTTGACAAATGGTTTAAGTCATACACTTTTATAATTGCCTCGTGAACACATATTAAGGGTTAAAAAATAAAAAATACATTCTTATAAAAATATAACCTTCAATATGTTAACCTTTTTAAAATAAATGTTTTTTATTCAATACTTGTCTTTTTAAACCTTTAATGAAGCTAAAAAAAATCTGGTTAACTTTTGTGTATATGAAAATTATAATGTTTTAATCACCGAATTTATGGATTAGTTGGTAGGGGTTATTTCAATTTAACCAGTGGTCTCAAATTTGAGTGTTCAGCTGCGTTAAATACTTGGAAGGAAAACTTTGCCTCTTAAAAGTCTTACCTGATTTGATTAAAATTGTGTCCCGTGAAACATACATGTGGTATTACAAAAAAAGAAAATGCTTGGAGAAGTATAATTAAAATACTCATGAAAAGAAAATGAAGATTTTGTCGAGGATCGATAAAAATAGAAAAAAGAAGAAGAAGAAGAAGAAGATAGTAAAACGCCATGAACTATCCCTACTTGTGGATATTTTAGGATGGACCACAAAAAGTGGTCATAAAAAGAATAAATTAATAGTAAAAATTAATAATATATATTATTAAATTAAGTTTATCTTTTATAGTGATAAAATTAAAGATCTAGACTCTAATTTATAAGGATCTATCTTAAAAATACTCAAAGAAGTGGGGAATTTTAGGATGAACTATAAAAAAGTGGTATATAGTACACTTTTTCTATAAAAAAAGTATAAATTTATTTTTATAATAAGAAATGTAAAAATTTTGATTGTATATGCATATTTTATATTATATACAGATACATGGTTGAAAATATAATTAATGACTATGGTTCAAAATCTGTTGAGTCGTCGATGAAGTGGGAGATGAAAAATATTTATCATGAAAAATTATTTAGGGCGATGACTTTCAATTTTTTTTTTGGTCGAGTCAATGAAGACATTGACCTAAGAAAAGGAAGACTTTTAGTTCGGGCCAAAATCAGAACAGTCATAACTTCTTGATCGAAGGAGTTGCTTTTAACACTCATTTTTGCTATTCGCACCCGACATAATGTTTGTAACTTTTTAAATTATTATCCTATCCTCATCCCATCCCCACCCCCACCCCCACCTCCGAACACCCCTACCACCACTTCTTTTAAGTTTTTTCTAAAAAAAAAACATTCCTAACAATTAATTTCCGGAAAAAAAACACTTTTGGAAATGAAATGTTAAAAATGACTTCTGAATGTATTTTTTTGGAAATTTCTGGATATATATATATATATATTACAAATTTTCAAAGTTAGAGACGGAAAAAAATATGTCGCTAAATTGCATCACTAAATCGGAGACGGAATTTTTCCTTTTGTACGCACCAGGAAAAATTTCGTCTCTGATTTAGAGAAGGAACTCAGCGATGGATTTTTTTAATCTCTATCTTTGCAAATTTGTAAAAAAAGAATTTCAAAAATATACATCCCCGAACCATTTTCCAAAAATTTATGAAAATGTACATCCAAAAATCATTTTTAACATTTGGTTTCTGGAGATAAATTTCCGTATTTTCTTTTCGGGGAAAAACTTAAAAGAAGTGGTGGTGGGGGTGTTGGAAGATGGATGTGGGTTGGGGAGGTGGAGCCGAAGGTGGAGGTGGTGGTGAGAGGGGAAGTTGCAAACATTATGAGGGTGCGAATAGTAAAAAAGGGTATTAAAAGCAACTCCCTCTACCGAAAAGACCCATGTACAAAAATTGGAATTGGGCTCATGTGGTGGAATTTTTTTTAAGCTTAAATTGGGCTTGATATTTTTTAAGTTACAATCACACCAGTAATATTTGAAATTGGGCTGGACATTATAGATCGTAAAAAAAAAAAGGTGTCAATATATATAATTTGATTTCTAAATGTGTTAATTTTACTCATGTTTTACTTAAATTTTACTCACACAGTTATGATGGAAACACTAAAATGCGATTAAGTTACCATATTCATGGACCAAATTACATATACAAACACTTTTGAGCAATGTTATACAAATCGGACCAGTAATTAAGCTGGTCAAGACATTGGTTCACGATTCATTGGTTCAACAATGATTAAACCAGACTCGAACGGATAATAATTAAATATATATTTGTTTAATATTATATAATATTTCAAGTAATAAAATAACATAAAATTATAAAAAAATCTATATAAAGTTGTAAATTAACATGAATGATTGACAAAATAATATATATTTATATGTAATTATTAAACATGTGTCTTTATAATTGGAATTGGATTTGGATTTGGTGAAATCGGAAATCACTGCAGTCAGTGATTCTGGGCCATCCGATTTTTGATGAGACGACTCAGATCCCGAGATGCTTTATAAATGTCGATTTAACATCTCAGTATCTGAGCTATCCGATCAAAATTGGACGGTCCAAAGTCAGTGATTGCACTGATTGTATCGATTTCTGATTGCACCAAATCCAGGTCCATCTTTATTTATCTTAAATATATCTTGGATTAAATAAAAATTTTAAAAATTGATTTTTTTTTTTAAAACTGATTGGTTCAAACCGATTTTTCAACACTAGTTGACACAAGTTCGACCGATTTTGAACTTTGTCGGTTTTTAAGTTTAGACGACGGATTACCAGGCTGGTCCGATTTTCAAAATAATACTTTTTGAAAACCAAAGATAAATAAATTAAGAGCCATTTTCAGTGATTTTTTTTGTTTTCACCATAGGTATTCCATATTACCAGGGGTAATTCTATTCGGGGCTTAGTCACATCTAAAGCTCCTCACCCCTCCCTAAGAGAGTGTTTAGTGGGGATCGAAAATCCTATTCAAGGCTTAGTCACAACTAAGACTCTTCACCCCTCCCCAAGAGGGTGTTTAGTGGGGATCAAACCCGAAAGCTCTTCCCATAATCTCAATCTACGTTACCAACTGAACCACAACTCATTGGTTTGCCACTTTCAGCGATTAAATAGGATATTTACTGTTTGAATTATGAGTCTGTCTAAGATTTGTTTTTTATTTCAAATCCTTTCTTAATCTCTTAGGGCCATTCGAGGTGGTTGCGAGTTTTCAGTTTTTTATTTTTAAAAATTTTTAATCTAGTTTTTACAACTCAAAATCAAAAAATGAAAACCACTTTTTACGGTTTTCAAAACAGACATTTTGAAAACCACAAAAATGATTTTTAATTTTTGATTTTGAGTTGTAAAAACTTGATTGAAAATTTTTAAAAATAAAAAACTGAAAACTCGCGACCACCCTGAACGAGTCCTTTTGTTCTGGTATGAAACACGGACCTGGGTCTGAGTCAGCAGGTTAGAGTCGGATCTGGGTCCGGGTTGACAATGCGAGATCCAATTTGAACCCAGGGGGTGTACCTGCAAAGGGACTCTGACGCCCAAGTCAAAAAAGGGTAGTAACAGTCAAAGTGATTGACTGGGTAAGATTGCGTGTACCTGATGATCTGTCAGTTACCTGTATATATAGGGGTTTTTCCTGTATAAATATGGTAAGTGAGCCTTTGTATAAAAGGAGTAAATATGCAGGTATAATCATATAATCATAGATACAATATTTAATATATTGTGGGAGATCACATATATAATTGCAGATATGGTTATGTTATGTACATATATTATTATATATTTAAGGATATGACAATAATATAGTACGTGGGCCATATTGGCTATTGGGCCTTAGGTTTAGACCGTAACAGAAGCCCCCCAGCTCTTGTCAACTTATTTAGTTGGCTTTGAGCTTAAATGCTTTGGACGTACTCGAGACGACATTCAATGTTCGAGACGTCTTTGAAGGTTTAACTCGAGACAGTCTCGAAGATTATGTTCGAGACGGTTTTGAGGGTTTTTTATTCATCCCAGTTGGGTGTGACAAGTTGTGAGCCGCTTCTACCTTGGTTCGGGATGTTATTTTACTTCATGTTTTTGGGTTTGAAACGAATCTGTATTTGTATTAGCTGGTTCGGGACAAGTTTGTACCCTGATAAATCGTCGCGACGTTTCATTTTCTTTGAATTGTTTCAATTGTTGGTGACGTTTCGTGTTCCAGGTGACGTGTTGCTCTGCTATAGGGTCGCGACGGTTCGACTTCCTGGGCCGTAGCGGTTATGGGCCTTTTCGGCCTTATAAATAGGGGGTGGAGAAGTTTTCTTCTGCCACTTGCTTCATTTGCCTCCTGCTCCTCTCTTTGTGCAATCACATTCCCGAATCTTGATCCGGCTCTCTGCTTCCAAATCGAATTCAGGATCCGACTATCAGGTATTACTCTTCTCTCCCCCTTCTTTTTTGCACAAATGAGTGAGAGTAGTTCTTTGGAAGATTTTTCTGGAAAACCTAAGTCATGGGTGTCCCGTAGCCGGTCATCCTGTGGGGATAATGAGGATTTAAGTTCTGAGGTGGTCGAGGTGTTAAGGCGGAGGAATATGGCCTCTGGGGGGGAGTTCGAGTTGAAAATGATAACAAATTAGTAAAATCCGAGACGGATTCATATGATAGTGTCTTTGATGAGTTGAGTGCTAGTCGTCCCGATTCTGATGAGGGTAGTTGTTACACAATTACCTCTGCAAGTGTTGAAATGTCTGAGCCCCGTGATGAGGAGTACTCCGTGCCCCTGTGGGCTGATAGGTATCAGTGGGTGGATCCGGAGGTTCTTGGTACCTGTTCTGTGTATAGACCCGGCTGTCCTGAGCATTTCCAAGAACGCTTATTCGATTTGGAGGTGTTTGGCTCAGCCGAGATGAAAGAATTGTACAATGTGGTGCTTTCACCCCGAGGGGGCCGAGTATGCCATCTATCCGAGACCAATACACCTTTTTTATACACTTACGACTTTTTTCATTCAAAAGTGAGATTGAGGCTTCCGTTCACCGAATTTCAAGAACAGATGCTTATGTTTTTGCGGTGTGCTCCTTCATAACTGCACCCAAACTCGTGGGCCTTCATCAGGTGCTTCGAGTTGATCTTGACCGAGTTCGGCTTCATGCCTTCTATAAAGTTATTCTTTTATTACTTCATAGTGTTAAGGAAGCACCCCCCAGGGAATAAGAAGGAGACTCTGAAAAGTTGGATCTCTTTTAGGGGGCATAAAGATCGAAAATTGATAACCTCGTTCTGTGAGTCGGCTAAGAGGGGGAGCATCACTTTCAAACAGGAGTTCTTCCAAGTACAGGCGGCCAAAGGTGTGAAGCCGTTTTGGGAGGAACAGTCTTCCAACACTCCACGTTTTTTTATTTACTAGAGTGACAAACATTATGACATGAAGTCGTCTGACTTTGAAGTCTCCGAGTCGGCTCTGTCCCCTCAGGATTTGGTAGTAAGGGATTTGCTGCAGGAGTCAGTTGAGGAATGTGGGTTGTTTTCCACTAAGAAAATATTAGATGGTCCGACTCGTAACGTTGGATCTAGAATTGGTGAGATTTATTCTATTTGCCTGTTATTTTCTGTGTTTTCGTCTTGACTAATCGTTCGTGTTTGTTTTTGTAGCTTCGATGGCATCCGGGGCGTTGAAGCAGTTGAGGGCCCTACAGAACACCCAAGTTAATAAAATGATGTTCGGGTCGACATGGATTTTACCCGGACCGATGACGGAGACAGTTCAGGGACCCGACCGATCATCAATGTTGATCCCATCCCGACTGGTATGACGATGGGCAGCCTCAAGCGCAGAGAAAGAATAACTTGAAGAAAAAGAAAAATAAAAGGGCTAAGGTGGAAGAGTCTTCAGAGGAGTCCGGGTTGAACCTGTACGACTCGGAGGTTGATTTGGACACCCCTGAGTTGGACCATATTCTGTACAACCCCTTCATGAAATCGGTTCACGAAAGTGTCCCGAAAGTTGAGGGTTTGTTGGACATTGAGCGCCAATGCCTTCAGCATGCTGCGTACATAAGGCATCTAAGGTTTGATGTGATCCCGGTCTCCGAGCAGGTTTCTTCAGACCTTGAGAACCGTACGGTCGAGAGGGATAAGGCCTTAGAAGATGTGAAAACTGCCCAAGAGGCCCTCAACCTTGAGAAGAAGGAAAGCAAAAAATAGAAGGGTTTTTACAAGTTTGCGGAAGATAAGAACAAGAGCCTGGAAGCTGAGGTAGATAGGTTGAAGGCCGACTTGGAGACGCTGCAGTTGGCTCCACCTGCGTCCGGGATGACCGATGAGGCTGTTGCTGAACTTGCAGAAGGCTCAAGCCAAATTCAATGAAGAAAAGGCTAGCCTTGTGAAGCTTTCTCAAGAGATCAGCAATGCATCGTTCGGGAATGCTGTGGCGTAGTTAGGGGTGCTCAATCCCGGCTTGAAGGTAGAAGGGACGTCACCCGAGTATGAGGTCTTTGAGGGGAAAATTTGCCGAGTCGACATGGAGAAGAAGGTTTATGTTGATGTCACTTCTAGTGAGGAAGTCGTCCCGTATATTGAGTGAGCTCTTCTTTTTTAATTTGTAATTGTTTGTAATTTTTCTTCGTTTGTAATGAACGTATTTTGTAATGGCAATTTGTTGTATCTGTTTCAGTTAAGTATTTGTTTTGAGTATTCGACACTAATTTCAGTTTGTGTGCTTTAGTCTCAGACCTGCACTTGCCGTCTCGAATCATTTCGTTACTTTCGTAACTTGTGCTTTTAACATTAATATGCTTGTAACGCTTGTCATCTCGAACTACTTCGTTACTTTTCGTAACTTGCGCTTTTAACATTAATATGTTTGTAACACTTTTTCCTTAGACTTGTGTGAAAAGGAATGAAAAAATAATAGAAAATAGTTTGTTGCAACTGCGTTTTATTGATAATGGGTCGGAATACTCTTCGTATCCGTCTTTAATAATACTAAGCCGAGATGTTCTTCGCATCTGGTTGAAACAAAATAATGATAAAGAAGAATACTGGGTCGGGATACTCTTTGTATCTGACTTTAATAATACTGAACCGAGATGCTCTTCACACCCGGTTTAAGCAAACTACAAGAAAATAACTTAGGAATAGTAGATCTTGAGTTTATATGCGTTCCAAAATCTGGGTATAGGTTTTCCCTCAAGAGTTTCTATCTTGTAGGCTCCATTCCCGGTTGCCTCAACGACTCTGTAGGGACCTTCCCAGTTTGCTGCCAACTTTCCTTGGGTTGCATTTTTGTTGCCAATGTCGGCTCTGCGCAGGATGAGATCTCCAGATTGTAAACTTCTAGCTATGACTTTAGTGTTGCGTCGTGCTGTGAGGCGTTCCTTCAGAATTAATTCCCGAATATGAGCTATGGCCCGGGTTTCATCCAACAAGTCTAGTTCTTCCAAGATTGCTTTATCGTTCGATCCTTGGGTGAAGTTCTGGACTCTCCAACTCGGCTCCCCAATCTCGACCGGGATCAGTGCTTCGGTTCCGTATGTGAGCCGGAACGGGGTTTCATTGGTAGAAGACTGTGGAGTGGTGCGATATGCCCAGAGTACATGGTCTAGTTGCTCCACCCAGTTGCCTTTGGCGTTGTCTAACTTGCGCTTAAGGGCCTTGAGGATCACCTTATTTGCAGACTCGGCTTGGCCGTTGGTTTGTGGGTGTTCTACTGCAGTGAAGTGATGCTTGATCTTTAGGTTTGACAGCAGCTCTCTGAACCTTTTATCAGTGTATCGTGTCCCGTTGTCCGTAATCACAGAATGGGGTATCCCGAACCTTGAGACAATGTTCTTATAAAAGAACTTCTGCACTTTGGCTGAGGTGATAGTGGCAAGAGATTCTGCTTCTATCCACTTGGTGAAATAATCCACTGCTACCACTAGGAATTTGACCTGTCCTGGAGCTGGGGGGAAGGGCCGAGTATGTCAATTCCCCACTGGTGGAAATGCCAGGGGCCGTGATGGTTGTCAACTCAGATGGAGGTTGGTGGTGGATGGAAGCATTCTTCTGGCACGTTTCGCACTTTTTAGCGTAGTCCATGGAGTCTTGGGCCAGAGTCGGCCAGTAATACCCGGCTCTGAGGGCCTTTCTTGCAAGTGTTCTACCTCCTTGGTGATTTCCACAACTGCCTTTATGTAACTCAGCCAACACATACCTGGGTTCTTTGTCATCAACACATTTGAGGAGAGGGGTAGAGAATCCCTTCTTGTACAATCTGTCTTGGATGACTGTGAAATGGGAAGCCAGTCGTCTAAGCTTTTTGGCTTCTTTTTCCTTTTGAGGGTGTGTGCCCATCAGGATGTAAGTCTTAATGGGTGTCATCCATGAAGTGGATTCTTCTATCAGCATCATGGATGCCTCAGATATTCTTGGGGTCGAGACGACTTCTTGGAGGACTGACTTGTTGTTACCAAGCTTTTTGGTGCTTGCTAATCCGGATAGGATGTCGGCTCTGGTATTGTCGGCTCTGGGGACATGTTGGAAGATAATTTCTTCAAAACCGTCACTTGAGACCTTTACTTTCTCCATATACCTCTGTAATAATGGTTCATTTGCTTGATATTCCCATTTGATCTGGGATACCATCAGTAGTGAGTCACTGCAGACGAGGACTTTTTTGGCACCTACTTCATTCGCCATCAGGAGACCGGTAATACATGCTTCATACTCGACTTGATTGTTCGAGGTTTGGAACTTGAACTTTAGAGATTTCTCAATGCAAACTCCATTGGGTCCTTCCAGGACTATCCCGGCTCCAGCACCTTTTTTGTTAGAAGAGCCGTCGACGAAGACGGTCCATTCAGCATTTGGTGAGTCTTCGGGGGTGTCATTTCAGCGACGAAATCAGCTAGAATTTGACTCTTGAGAGCAGTGCGCCCCTCAAAGTGTATGTAAAATTCTGATAACTCCAAGGCCCAAACGGTCATACGTCCAGAGAGGTCTGGCTTGTGGAGGACGAGTCTGAGGGGTAAGTCGGTCCGGACTGTGACTCTGTGTCCTTGGAAGTAGTGTCTCAATCTTCTGGTGGTGGTTAACACGGCTAAAGCAGCTTTCTCTAACTTCTGATATCTCAACTCGGCACCCTGAAGAGCCTTGCTGACAAAGTAAATGGGAAGTTGGGTGCGCCCATCTTCTTTAACCAAAACCGAACTTACGGCTTGATTGGTCACGGAAATGTAGAGGTACAGATGTTCTCCTTGGGCCGGTTTCACTAGGATTGGTGGATTTGCCAGCGTCTGCTTCAGTTGCTGAAAGGCGGTTTCGCACTCAACAGTCCAAGTGAAGGACTTCCCTTTGCGAATAAGTTTGAAGAAAGGAAGGGAGGTTGTGGCCGACTTGGGGACGAATCGGCTGAGTGTTGTGCTTCTTCCATTGAGCTGTTGTATCTCCTTGATGCAACTTGGGCTTTTCATATCTAACACGACTTTGCATTTGTCCGAGTTTGCTTCCACTCCTCTACTGGTGAGGAGGAAGCCTAGGAAATGGCCTGAGGGTACTCCAAAAGAGCACTTGAGGGGGTTAAGTCTCATATTGTGCTTTCTGAGGCGGTCAAAGACCAATTCCACGTCGGCTATGTGGTCTTTTGTCTCGGCCGTCTTTGCTATGATATCGTCTATGTAGACTTCAACTATACTTCCCATCACATCACCGAAGACCTTGGTCATCATCCTCTGGTATGTGGCACCGATATTCTTCAAACCAAAAGGCATCATGGTGTAACAGTAGATCTCCTTGTCAGTAATGAAGGCCGTCTTTTCTTCATCATCCCGGTCCATGGGTATTTGGTTGTAGCCTGAGTAGGCATCCATGAAGGATAACCAACGATACCCTGATGAATTGTCAACTAGCTGATCAATGTTGGGAAGAGGGAAAGGGTCTTTAGGACATGCTTTGTTCAGGTCTGTGTAATCTACGCACATTCTCCATTTGCCATTTGACTTCTTTACTAGGACGACATTGGATAGCCAAGTGGCGTACTTACATTCCCGGATGAACTTGGCCTTGAGGAGTTCTTTTACCTGCTGATTGGCAGCCTGTTGCCTTTCAAGGCCAATTTTTCTTTCTTTTTTTTTTTCTGGGCAACCGACTTGGCATTGGGGTCAACTGATAGTTTATGAAAGCAGAAATTGGGGTCGATACCCGGCATGTCAGCCGATGTCCATGCGAATAGGTCTGAGTTCTTTGAAAGTAGAGATTTCAATCTTTCTTCCATGGTGGGGTCCATATCGCAGCCGATTTTGGTCGTTTGTTCTGCTGAAATACCAATATGAAAAGGTTTGGTTTTCGCAGCCAGCTCGATTCTTTCTCGTCCTTTGGGATTCATCTCGGCTCTGGGGTCGAGATCGATCATGTGGACTTGATCTCTGGAGACTGCCTTTTCTGGTTGAGATGTGGGTGCAGTGGTGAGAGCAGCGTTGTAACATTTCCTTGCTTCTTTTCTGTCTCCTTGGACAGTGATCACCTTCCCGTCTCGATCGGGGAACTTCATCACTAGGTGCTTGGTAGAAATAATTGCTCCCAGGGCATTCAGGGATGGGCGCCCAAGAATGGCATTGTATAAGCTGGGGCAATCAACTATTAGAAACTTAGCTGAGACGACTTTGTTCTCGGCTTCGGAGCCGATTCTGAGTGTGGTATGAAGGTAACCTTTGGGTTGGATTCTTTCTCCTGAAAAGCCCACCAGATCTCCTGAGTAGGGTAATAGTGATTCCGGTGGTAAGAGCAGTTGGGTGTAGGTCCTGTAAAAAAGGATGTCGACCGAGCTGCCTTGGTCAACGAACACGTGTCCGACATCTCCATCACCTATCAAGGAACATATCACGAACGAGTCATCATGATCAACCACGTCATCGCATAAGTCTTCATCTGAGAAGGTGATGACCGGGTTGGGGGGTCTTTGAGTCACCGCCTTCAAATCGGACTGTTCGACATTATAGACTTCACGCAGGTGCCTTTTTCTGGAGTTGTTCGATAGTCCTCCTCCAGCGAAACCTCCTGAAATCATGTTTATCCTTACCCTAGGCGTAGTCTGAGTGCTTGAGTCGGGTTTGTCTTCTTTGTTGTCATGCTTCGTGGGGGATGTGGAACGTTTCCGTTTCTTGTCTTTTCCCCCATCAAGGCTGGGTGATCTCTTCCTCTCATCATTCTTTTTGTATCCTCCCTGGGACCGGTTTTTCTTCACATATCGGCCGAGTCGGCCGTCTCGAATTAGTTGTTCAATGAGGTCACGTAACTTTATGCATTCATCAGTGTCGTGTCCATATCCCTCATGGAATGAGCAGTACTTAGTTTTGTCCTTCTGAGCTGAGGCTTTGAGAGGTGGGGGCTTTGGTATGTCTGCAAACTCAGTGTGCATCACCTCCTTAAGGATCTTTCCTGGGTTGGTGTTCAGGGACGCATAGTTATTGTATCGGCCTTTAGGGTGCCGATCTTGGTCCTGTTGAGGGTGTCCCTCGTCTCTCCCTTTATGTCGGTCCTGGTAAGAGTCTCAGCCTCATCCCTGGTGAGACTCTTGTTTGGCGGCAACGGCTAAGTGAGCCTCCCGTCCCACGTACTTGTGTGATCGTTGCCGAAATTGTTCCATGGATCGGACCGGTTCTTCTGATAAGGAGACGGCCAAGGGGGAGCCCGGTGAAAGAGCCGACACGGCGCATACGAGTTGAACGTTTTCGGGTAGGTTTGGGATTAGGGCACACTCCTTGTAGAATCGGGCTAGGAAACTTCTGAGTGGCTCATCTTTTGTTTGCTTGACTTTTGCTAGTGTGAATTGATCTCTGGGAATCTCAGTGGAGATTATGAATCGTCCCAACAAGGTATGCTGCATGTCGTCCTAGGTATCGATGGAGCCCAAGGTGAGAGTTTTGAACCATGCTAAAGCTTCTCCTTTCAGCATTCTGGGGAAAGAACGACAGATGATGGCTTCTGGGGCACCAACGAAAAGCATCTCGTTGGTGAAGGCGTCCAGATGTTTGACCGGGTCTGTGGTACCATTAAAGGATTCAATGGGGAGTGCCCTCCTGTACTGTTCAGGTATCTCGACCCGGACTAACCTTTCAGAGAAAGGGTGCCTGAAGGGAGCTAGCTGGCCAGTAGCCTTTGGTTGTTGGACTTCCTGGTTGTCTCTTTCTGATGCGAGCCGAGACTGGGTGGTGGGTTGTGGTTGAGGGTTTATACTGCGCTCCAGGTGTCTGAAGCGCTCCTCAATATGATTCACAACCGGATCTCCGGCCGGTTTCGGATGTGACTCGTGGGAATGGCGTTGGTGTTGTTCCTGAAGTTCTCTGATCTGAGCCTCTAGCCGCCGAATCACTTCGTCTCGGGGATCAGATTGGTTAGTCTCTCCATGTTGTTCGACTTCAACTTGTGGGTGTGAAGTTCCTTCTTGTTCAGCTAAATCGTTTCCGGCTCCGAGGTCCTCCACCCAGCCTTCGGGTGTTGGTTGAGGACGGGGCTGAGTTTGCTGACGACGGGTGGTGACTGTCATACTGGATAGGGGAGGCCCTCCTTCTAGTGCCAAATGTTCTGGTATGAAACACGGACCTGGGTCTGAGTCAGCAGGTTAAAGTCAGATCTGGGTCTGGGTTGACAGTGCGAGATCCGATTTGAACCCAGTGGGTGTACCTGCAAAGGGACTCCGACGCCCAAGTCAGAAAAGGGTAATAACAGTTAAAGTGATTGACTGGGTAAGATTGCGTGTACCTGATGATCTATCAGTTACCCGTATATATAGGGGTTTTCCCTGTATAAATATGGTAAGTGGGCCTTTGTATAAAAGGAGTAAATATGCAAGTATAATCATATAATCATAGATACAATATTTAATATATTGTGGGAGATCACGGATATAATTGCATATATGATTATATTATGTACATATATTATTATATATTTAAGGATATGACAATAATATAGTACGGGGCCATATTGGCTATTGGGCCTTAGGTTTAGACCGTAACACCTTTAAACTCTTGCAATTTCTTTTTACTTTTATTCCATTTCCAAATAATAATTGTATTGAGTTGTATTGGTCTCTCTCTCCCTCCCTATTTTTCAAAAGAGAAATAAATTCATCAAATCAATTAACAGGAGCTACATCGTGATTCATGAGACTGGTTGATGCCAAACCACATTTCTCACCTCATCCAGCAATGTCAAATCGGGGAAATTGTTGGATAAGCTTGAAACAAACTCAGCTGCTTTATTTAAGCTTCTGTTCACATTAGATAAGGAAAAAAATTAAAGTGTTTCTTTGTTTACAATTTAAAAAAAAAATTCTTAAAACTAGAAATAAAAAAATTGTTTAGCAGATAATTTTAAAATTAATTTTAAAAAAATGTGATTATTTTTTTTTTATAAAATGGAAATAATGTCGTACATAAATGATTTTATGATCCATAAAAAATAATTCTAAAAATATATTTTGTGAAGTAACTTTAAGACATTTAAAATTAAAATAAAATAAAATCAAACACACCCAAAATTACTAATCTTGATTTTTTTTTCACATTCTAATCTTATACTTTTTCTTCTCCATCTCATTTTTATTCAATTTTTTTCTTTTTTTATCACATCATTTATAACGTGTTACTCTTTTCTTTCCTCCTTTTCATCTCTCTTTCTTATCAAAGGTATCATAGCCTTGATATTAAGAGATATGGTTTGGCCCAATATGTTTTTTTTACAACAATATTATATCTTTATTTATTGTATTACTTATTACATATCACATTTTTTTCTTTTATTTTTATCTCTCTCATTAGTATAAAAGATTATTATACAACAATGTTATACAAATAGTATAGAAAAAAAAAAGAAAAAAAGGAATGTTATACAAATATAATTTCTCCCTCAAATTTAGGAAGTGAAAAAACATTTCCCTTTATAAACTAAACTATTCTGCACCAAACCATCCAAATAAGAGTACAAGTGCATCGGTGTACTGTTCCACTCCTGCACTCTTATGATTCAAACTCAGCTTTATCATAACTTAGCTTCAGTACTATAATATGCTTTCCATTATCATTAGTGGAACGATACTATAAAGCATAGAAATTAACCTAAATTTTGTTATTGAAATGTTTATAATTATTATTAACCAAAAGAATTTAGGTTAATATTTAAATCTTTAAATAGATACTTTAAATTTCTAAATATAAAATCTCATATTCAAATATTATATAATTCAAAAACTCTTACCGTTGATAAATAATTAACCTTATAAGATTAATATTTGAATAAAACTATAGTTTAATTCATTCATAAAAGATATATTCATAAAAGAGATATATCTAATTTTTTTTGTTTAAGTACACATGTATCCTCCGTAGGAGACAATTCTGCTCGAGCCGAGAACATCTACATCTTGGTGAGGTCGGCTCTCCCAGTGAGGATTTTTTTCCATCCATAAGACTAGAATCTGAAATTTTATTTAAGAGGAATTAAACATGTACCACTTGTACCAAACACTATTGATAAGATATATTTATTACTCCATCCGGTCCTATATATTTACACTAGTACAAAAAAGACATTTAACATCGGTTATTTTCGACATTTAACATCGATTAGTCAGGCGATGTAAATAGAGGCGATGTTAAAAGTTTGATCTTTTTACATCGGTTATCAAACCCGATGTAGAATGTGTGGTTTAACATCGGCCTTTGTGGACCCGATGTCTTAACCGATGTAAAAACCGACGTACTTTTTAAAGTGCTTGTTCTATTTTTTTGTATCACCCCCTGTGATTTACATTCAAAAGAAGCCAAAACAACCCAGACAGAACAAATATGTTCTAATTTAAAACAATCTCAACTTCTAGCTAATACAATTTCTAACTTAAAAGTAGATAAATTTCAATACAATCATAACTCCTAACTCAAAATAACATCACAAAAGCACTTTAAGGAGAAAATAACATAACAATCACAACTCCTAACTTAAAATAACATAACAAGATAACATAAACTATATATATGAAATTTATTCTTTTGCATCCATGGTGAAATAAGTCACTGGTTGGAAACTTTAAGGAGATAAATTGCACAACGTTTCCGAATGTCATCAATTTCCTCTTCAGAGAATGGATCCTTGGAGGTGAATATCTGAAAGTAGAAATTACATTAAAAACTTAGATCATCAACTTATAAGACAATTAATCTAACTATAGGAAAAATCAATTACCTCATTCCATGAATCGATAATGCTTGCTAAAACAATGTTAAACATGTCTCATGACATAATATCCGCACTCTCAACCCCCAGTTTGTGTTGGACACTAAGAATGAATACCAAAAACAGATATGATGAGTAAATTATTATTTGTTTTTTAATATGGATTTGACCTTCGATTCTAAATTACTTACACTAGGACAAATCCATGTAGTCTTCTTTCTACTTCTCGAGTGAGCTGAAAAAAGAAAAAAAAAAAAAGAAGCTAATTGATGTTGATTACTTAGCACCAGGCAACCATAAAAAACGTGCAGAGGCAGAAAAAAGAAGCAAGACAACAATGGCAAAAGGCAGAGAATTTAATTGATGTTGAGATAACAGAAACAAATAGAAGCTAATTGCATATAATAATTTAAACTAAACAGAGTTATTGAGATAACAACAGACTAGTTATCCACATTGGCAATGACTCCTATGCTGTAAATATATAATAAAACCATTTTCAGGTTGTCTGTTTCATACTGTTTTGTTATACTCCATTTGCAGATAAGAAAACATAAAGTAGAAAAATTTTGAGAGAGCTTAAAATTAAGTATTTCTTGGACTGTTTTTATCCAGGTTAGTCTGAATGATAGTTTTTGGTTTGTACAACATTTCCTAAAGATTCCCCAAGCAATGGTGCACATCCTCCATACACCTGAAATGTATTCTTTCAGATATAATACAACACACATAATCATGATGTTGCAGAACAACAAATTCCTCTTTCATCTCAATTTTTAATGCTTTTAAGGGCACTACTGTATTTATTAACTTAGGACATAGGAGTAAGGATCAATTTGCACCATCATTACAATCACCACTAAATATTACAAGACATAAATCTACTTTTCTTGGAAGGAGAGTTGTAGGATCCAGTCTTATTTCCTATACCAAACCAATTTCAATATTAAATAACTGCATTATAATAGCAGCAATAATGCGTAAACATTATTAAAGCTGCAGCCAAATCAATCAGGTTTGGACGTTAGGAGAGTTGTAGGATCCAATCTGACTTCCTACATATGCAAAAGCAAATTCTGGTTTTGGGGGTAACCTTTCCCATCACCAGCACTAATCCAAGACATAGGGAAATTTATTTCAATTTTGTGTGTATTCATGACCTTAAACTGAAAACAGAATTAGAGATAGGAAGACAAGTTTCTAAATATATATATACCATCTACCATGACACACACAATGGTGGTCTAGCAGAGGTCTCACTATGAACACATTTTAGTTTAATTAATCTGCACCCTAGTTTCTGCAATCTCCATTGTTAAATTCATCCACAAATGTTATATTGACATATTTAAACTCAAACTCAATTCTTCACTTTTTAGTTTATATTGTTTCGAAGTTACTCTCCACCTATCATTCCTTGGCTAAAGGAAAGAGGTTGACCTTTCATTGTCTTAGCGTGCTTTTGGGTATGGGGGTCCTATTAACATGTCTTGCTAATAAGAAACTCAAGTAATTTAATGAATATAAAATTGTACTTTTAATATGGACTTTAAATCACCCAAGTCCAACTATTTATCACTTGGATAAATTTAGTGTACAAAACAAAATCTAACAGTGCCAAATAATTTAATGAATATAAAATTGTACTTTTAATATGGACTTTAAAACCCTGTCCAAAATGGAAGAAATGAGAGGCGGAAAATACTCACACCCTTTGTCTCCCAAAAGCAAGGGCAGCTTGGAATATTGTCTCCATTGCATCCGGCATCTCTGTATTTCCTGCAATCAGGACAAATAAATACTCTTTACAAAGTAAGCACGGAAAAGCAGAAATTTAATTTGAGAACCGACTCTTTTATCTTACCAAAGTTAAGTACTCAAGTATCGATGCAAAAGATAGCTCATTTAAAGAAAGAAGGCAAGTAAATTAGCCATTCAATGATCAGAATGATAAAATGGTTGAGATAGAGGGAAGCAGAGAGATATAGAGGGGAGGGTGGGGTGATAAGGAAGGAAGGGCTGCGATTCAATGATCAGAATGATAAAATGGCATTTTATGGGTGTATTTAAACCTTTTGAATACATATTTTAGCTTAAATTTATATATAGATAGGGGTATTTAAATACAGATTTTAGTTCAGATTAGTTCTAGGCCAAATAAATAGCTTCTGTCAAGGTCAGAAAGGTGATTTTAAACCAAATAAGCCCACAACTTGTACCTTCTAGCAGAAATAAACTAGCAAACCGAAGTGAATGGGTAGAAAAACAGAACAATTGAGTAGCAACTTATATAACACCCCATAAGCCAGAATCACTAACCAAGAAACATAATGCAAAAACAACAACAGAACCATTCATAGATATCAGAACGAAAGTATACAGTCCTAAATATGACTCCAAGTACTGCGAAAGACTCATGCATAGAGGCAGAAACTGTTCAAGAAAATAGAGATGCAAGATGTAAATAAGCCATGAAATCCATCTACCAAAATAGGTGTATGTAATCCAAACATCAAGAGCAAAATCTGATAAAAGTGAGGTAAAATATGTATCAAAACATATTTAGAACTTCAAAGAAAAATACATGAACGTGATGGTGAAGAGAAACTTACCCTCGCCAAAAGCAATATGAACTTGAGTCTTTTCTCTTCAACGTCTTGCGGATACGCACCGCTCTCTCCTTTCAAACATCAAAACCAAAGCACAACAAATTAGGTATTGAATTGCAATCAACACCAAGCACACAAGTGCAAATTTACCCCAAATATATCGTGTATCCCCATTGCGGCACGGAGCTGCGCCATGAGCAGCCCTCACCATGAAGCACAACCTTCATCTTTGTAAAATATTAAGGTCTCCAGAGCATCAAGAAGACATACTAATGATGTTGCCATCTGCATCAACAAGAGAAGACATCCGTACTAATAGGCCAGGACTATGGCTGTAGAATGAACTGGTATTAGTTTGATTTACATGTCAGTACAAGCATATATGAGATGTACAAGGATCTGTATTATTCATGAATTATATTGGGGGAAGGGGAGCAATTAATCCAATATCTATTTGTGCATAATCAGATGGCATCAGAACTAACACCAACGAAAATGTAAGCACTCCATCACATGCAACCAAAGTATGATTATATTATCATTGGATTTTTTATATGACTTATATTCTGTCGTACAATAAAATAGTCAAATAGTTATTTATCACTTGAAGTTTCGGAACACACGACAGAAGTTTGTGGCAATGCGCTGCTTCACAGAGAATTTACACCCTGGCCTTTCAGCTTCAAAAACACTGCAAGTAATAGTAGTGTACAGAGTTTATCAGTCATAAATTATAACAAGTATAACTTCATACTGGATTTTCTAAATAAAAATGTATGTTCAGTTTGTTGTCCAGCCAGTAACTAGTAATAAACAAGTCACTAGATCAAGCCAATCTGGCTGGTCCAAGGTAATTTGAGTTCTTGACTAGATTTGTAAACGTAAAGACCCATTTATTATGCGTATAATTTTCTACAGAAAATTAAATCAATTAGATAAATACTTTTGAAGCTTAAATAATTATAAAATTTTTTACTTATTTTTAACTGTAAGTTTTGTATTGTGCAGGGCAAATAATAGTTATGCCATTAAACTTATATATTTTTAACCTTAGCTCAAATTCACCTTTTCAGTATATCTCAAAAAACATTTTATCTGTTTTATAATAAGAAACTAAAGCAGCTTCCTAGCATGCATGTCTGCTTGGCTGCAAAGTGTAAACACAAAAAACCAAAAAGTGGAAGCAGCAGAGGAAAGAGGGAGGAAACATCGCATGGGGCAAAGAAAATGGGTCATCTCTTTTTAAGTTTGGCAATGCTTTGGTAATGGGCTGGTTTAACATACTGGTTTTTTCGCACAGGCCTAACCATTGCTAAGTTATGCTTGACACTTTCAACATGCAAGAATGAAAAAACTACTGTACCTTAACTTCAAACTAAGAATTCACAACACTAAAGCATGACCAGTATAACATATAACATTCTCTTTCTCTAAAGCACTGAAAATTAATAAACACAAGATGAGCAGCTCAACAATCAAAAATCAAAACAAATATCCAGTATAAACATACACTTTAATGATAAGGAAGGAATCACCTTAGCTGAGGCTGGTTTTTGAATAGTTATTTGAAGATTGGAAACACTTGTAGCATCCTTTCTTTTGTGAAACAGGGCTCTGCTATTAGGGATCTCTCTTTCATAAGGTATATCGAGTAAAAATCACAAAAGAAAAACCAGAAGCATAGGGGAGAGGCTAGCTATAACAGAACTTATTGCATAAACATACACTTCTTGTCAAGGAGGCACTGGATTCTAAACAATTTAGCAAGCTTATTGCATAAACATCACTGATAATGTTGAAGGGAGGACAAATTAAAAAAACCAGAAGCATATGGGAGAGCCTAGCTATAACAGAACAAAAGAAAAATCCAAAGAAACAAATATGTTATAATAATGTCATTAATTTAAGTTTAATCAATATCTGTATACATTGATTACCTATGTGAATCAGCTCAGTTCCAAAAAATACAAAGTTCAGTAGGGAGTACTTGAGGGATTCCATAACTTTCATTCTCCAAAGCAACAAACTTGTAATAGGTAATTTCAAGCCCATTTTTCACTTGAGAGTAAGTGGTTTAGATTGTTATTTCCACACTTTAAAAATATTGAAAAACAAAGAAGAAAGAGGAATCCGATCTATATTATTTGCTTTCCCCGAATGCCATAACAAACTCCCGAATGCAATAAGAAGTTAAGAGAGTTTTGGTATTTGAAGGGAACGAAACAGAAATTGGAGAGAAAAGAAATGTTACCTGAGAGGGATTTCGAACAGATGACGTTGCGGATTCCGTTGCTATCGCTGCCTCTGCACCGTCGCGCGTCCCTCTTGCTACCCCACTCTGTTTTATCGGACGCCCCGCCCCGGACCCACCGTTTCCTTGCGCCATTCTCGCATGCTGCTTCTCTCGCACAACCACTATTCTGTGCCGCCACATTTCACCCGGTCACAGTCGCGCCGCATCTTGGTTGCCCCTATCTCCATTTCAAGATGTTCATTGTGCCCTAACCCTTAGGTTCCCAACGAGAGAAATGTTTCTCTGCTCATTTGCGCATTCTGAGACCTTTTAGAAATGGCCAACCGATGTGAACAATGTTCAACTTATTTCAAAAATGCCACCGCCCCTTTTTTAACATCGGTTAGTAAACAACCGATGTAAATCCCTGTTGTAGAATCCATATTTTGTACTAGTGTTGTAAGACAACCTTTGAGAAATTTCTTTGGTCCTATTTATAAGACAAAACTTATAAATTTAGAAATATTTAACATTTTTTTTCTCATATTTACCCTTGTTAACTATTAAAGGTTTTATAGTGACACAATTATCATGGTAGTTAAGTTTAATTTTAAATAGGGATAAATTTGTAATCTTGTAGAGTAATTTTTTAAAAATTAATACATTAATTCATTTTCTTAATACGTATGTTTTGGTTTGAATTGTCCTACAAATAAGACTGGGGGAGTAATTTAACAAGATATTGCTATTAATTATTAGTTTAACAAAATCAATTTCTACGTGACCTCACTTTCAACATAAGCCTCATAACTTGTGTATTATTTTTTGAGTCTAATAATAAGTCTTGATGCATCGATTTACTAACTTATAAGAATTTTTTGTATATTAGGAACTAAATACTTATTTTAATTAGTTACAAACTTCTATAAATTAGAAGTTAAATTATCAATTTTTTCTTTAAAATAAATAATTTTTTTTTTCGTTTTTGGTACTAGATTATCTTTTGTTTTTTTTTTTAAATTTCTAGCTAAACAAATCAACAAAGTCAAACATTGAGAATGAACATTTTTCAACCTTCAATTTACGTGATGTGACTCACAAAAAGTTCAAGGAGAGAAACGGCAAGTAGACGTAGCCATTAGGGTCCCAGCTAGGACGGACCATCAAAATAGGGGATTTGGATCTTTCGTAGTTATAGAAAATTTCCAGTTCTAGTAACGAAGTGTATATTATACGAAAATGGAAAGTGAATATCCAAATATTTTTCAGTTTAAAGTTAGGTAATGAATTTATTAATCTGTTTGATTTATCTTAAAATTACATTTTAATTATAAATTTTAACCAACATAATATTAATTTAATTTATGTTTAAAATGTGATCTTGGATTAAATTAAACACACAATAAATAGCCAAAAAAAAATGTAACAAAGAAAAAACACATTAAATCAAACACACAATATGTAGCCAATTCGCAACTAATTTTAAACTACCAAATGTCTTAAAATATCCTTGCAAATTTTAAATGATGCTCTTAAAAATAGTTGATAAATATCCTTGCAGATTTTAAATGATGCTCTTAAAAATAGTTGATCTGACCTCTACTGGAGGAGGACATTAGTGGTTTGAGCGTCTTTTTATCGGTGCTTTTAAAATCGGACCGATAATTGAACTGGTGAAGGTACTGATTTACGGTTCAATGGTTCAACTGTGGTCGAACCGGTAATAATTAAATATATTTTTTAATATTATATAATATTTTTTAAGTAATAAAATAAGATAAAATCACAAGAAATCATGATATATAAGATTATAAATTAATATAGAAGACTTTATTATATGTATTATATTATAAAAATTCATAATAATTGACTATATAATAAATATTTATGTATAATCCTTGAAAAATTATTTTTATTTATCTTTAAAATATTTTAGATTAAATAAAAAACAAAAAAATGAATTTTTTTAAAATTGACCGGTTCAACCGATTTTCTGACACCGGTTCGACCAGTTTTTTACCGGTTCTGAAACCAATCGATTTTCAGGGTTGTATGGACCAGACACCAGGCCGGTTCCCGGTCGGACCGGTTAAACCTGCCGGTCCGGTCCGGTTTTGATAACTATGCTTTTTACAGTTATACTAATCATTTTTTTTAATTTAGTGAGTGTAAAAATATACTTTAGTTTTAATTTCGTAAATTAAAATAACAATATACTTTACACAATTTCCATTATTATTAAAAAAATCACAAAACTATAGCTTATATATATAATTAGCCACCAAATATATATATATATATATATAATTTTAGTGAATTAAAACAATAATAGTATATTTTAAATTAAATAAAAAAATTAAAAAAATCTATTCATTTTAAAAGAACCATTGCTTACTTTTAAAATATATCACTTTACATTGAAAGTACGGAGAAAGCCAGATATAATTATTTAATTACAAAGTAATACACCTTTATATATATATATATATTAAAAAGGAGAAATTATTTTGAAAATGATTAAATTTCTTAATATAATTAGATTGTCACCAAATTCATTCTTTTATCACCACTTTAGTCTTTAACACGCACTAATTTAGTGACAATTATATATCTTTTTTTTAAGGAGACAATTATACATCTTTAAATTTATAATTCTGTGATTTTTTTAAAAGATTAACATAATAACATTTTAATTCTTTGAACAATTAATCAGTGACAAAAAAAAACCTATTTTTGGAAATGATATCATAATCTTATTGGGGTATATGGGTGTGGATTGTTCGCTTGACTTACATCGGTAGTTTGACAATTGACAACCAAGTGGCAAGTGGTAGTTTAAAAATTGAATTCTGTATTCCATAATAGGAATCAAAGTATTATATTTCTTTTCTTATAAATAGTAAACACACAATGATATATACAACATTAACTAAATTAATAGCTAGCTTTCCTCCTATTATCTTATCTGTTTGCTGTCGCTCCCTGAGATGGATCCAGTGATTGGCATGCTACTCCTTGTGTTCACTTTCATTTTTGTTCAATCTCTTCGTTCACGAAATAGCTATAATTATAAGCTTCCACCAGGACCTTCCCCTCTTCCCATTATTGGAAACCTTCTTGAGATGGGGGAAAAGCCTCACCACTCCTTAGCCAAACTTGCTAACATTCATGGCCCCATCATGACTTTAAAGCTTGGCCAAATAACCACCATAGTTATCTCTTCCTCTGATTTGGCTAAACAAGTGCTCCTAACCCATGATCACACCTTTTCAAACCGATGCATTCCTGATGCTGTTTCTATTCTCTCTCACAAAGACTATAGCTTAACTTTCATGCCCATTTCACCCCGTTGGAGAGGCCTAAGAAAAATATGCAATAATCAATTATTTGCCAACAAAACTCTTGATGCTAGCCAACAAATTAGGCAAAAGAAAGTGCAAGAACTCCTCAATGATATCCATCAAAGCAGCCTAAAATGTGAAGCAGTAGAAATTGGAAACCTGGCTTTCAAAACTGCTATTAACTTACTATCTAACACCATTTTCTCTGTGGATTTAGTTCATTCTACAGGTAAAGCAGGGGAATTCAAGGAGTTAGTCACAAAGATCATGAAAGAGGTTGGAACACCAAATTTGGCTGATTTTTTTCCTATTCTGAAGACGGTTGATCCACAGGGTGTTAAAAGACGCACTGCTAGTTATGCTACTAAGATGATGGACATCTTTCAGAGCATGATTGATCAACGCCTGAATTTAAGGTCAGGCACAGGCTTCCACAACAATGTCAATGATATGTTAGACACACTCATCAACATTTCTCAAGAAAACAACCAGGAGATGGACAAATTACAAATGGAACATTTATTTCTGGTAATTAATCTACAATGTTCTGTTTAACTTTTATATTTTTGTGCAAGGTGACACTTATTCTCCACGGGAGACAATCTTATTTGAGTCGGGTAGGATCTTTATGTGCCACTCTCTCTCTCATCACACTGCTTAAGCTAGAACAGACTCTTACCAGCTGATCTGATCGTGGTCCCTTTAATTTTTGTTTAATTACAAGATATGAGATCCTAGATTTTAATATATAGCAATTCAAACACTACTATTGATTTTAATTACAATTCCTGATTTTCTCACAGAGTAATTATATTATATGTTGTTGTGCATATTAGACTTTGTTTGTTGCTGGAACGGATACAATTACATCTACAATAGAATGGGCGATGGCAGAGCTACTTCGCAATCCAAAGACTATGTCGAAAGCAAAACAAGAGCTTGAGAAATTCATTGGCATAGGAAAACCGGTGGAGGAAACTGACATTGCAACACTCCCATACTTAAAAGCAGTGATTAAAGAGACTTTCCGGTTGCATCCACCAGTTCCATTTTTAATTCCTCGAATAGCTAAGACAAATGTAGAAATATGTGGCTATACTATTCCAAAGGATGCACAAATACTGGTTAATGTGTGGGCCATTGGCAGAGATTCAAGCATATGGGACAATCCAGATTTGTTTTTACCAGAGAGATTCTTGGGATCAGAAATTGATGTCAAAGGCCATGATTTTGAGCTCACACCATTTGGTGCAGGGCGACGCATATGTCCTGGCTTGCCACTGGCTATGAGGATGTTGTTGTTGATGTTGGGTTCACTAATCAACTCTTTTAATTGGGGACTTGAAAATGGTATGAAATTAGAGGATTTAAACATGGATGACAAATTTGGAATTACCATTGAAAAAGCACAGCCCTTGCGAGTTGTTCCCAGCCAATTAAACAGCTAAATATCTATATGTTTGTATTGTAACTTCTTTTTGTGTTGTACCGCATCTAATGAGCTTAATACACCTAAAAAAGTGAATAATAAAATGCAAGAGAATTTGAGTGTATAATTCTCGTCACTCTTTAATATATTATCTGCAACACTCGTCGTGGTCGCAATTCCTTGAAGTTATTCCCACTTCTTCTGTAACATTTATTCGCGTTGCTATAGTTTGATTCAACTTTCCTAGCTAGCCACAAGTTATTATTCATTTTTGTCATTTTTTTTCACTCCTTTTCTTTTTTGTATTTCATTCTCTAAACCCAACGATGAGTAAATATTTTTGTCAACCTGAAACTATTTCAAGGTACCGAACTACAAATTTCCTCCTGCTATGTGTGAGCGCGCATCGTGGGTGATTTGACTTTGTAGTTACGCTTCTTTTGAATGGGATGGTTGGGTAGGGTCACGAAGAAGTTTGACGCAATGCAGAGACTAATATTAAACGTGTGTTTTTCCCCCTTTAATCACATATGTCTTTCATATATATGAGCCAATTTCATTATAGATATATTATTCTTACAATCAATATATGTAACAACTCATATAATATATCCTTTTCTTTTCAGCTATCTATTTTCATCACATCACTTATCATGTATCACACACTTTCTCTTTTCCTCTCTCAGTGTTGTATGATATTTGATTATACAAATACCATTTCTCATTCTATTAAAGGCAAGTATATCTATAATATAGTGGAACTAGCTTTCTAAACGAGATTCCTTAAAAAAAACTTTTTGAATGATGAGTTTTAACTCAGAGATTTTTTTAAGAGGAATTGGGTGTGTTGTCTGTACCATGTGAATCAATCACTCATTGATATATATGTGTGTGTAATTTAAAATCAATTCCATGAAATCATAATTTCACATGATTCAATGGATAACCAAATGGAGGCTTAATAAAAATGCTAGTCACTAACACATTTTTCTCAATAGACTCCTTGTTGTGATTTATTGAAATTAACATAGGTTCTAGAGTTCTATTATTTGTACGACCAATTCATACAACATTTTGTACAGCAAAGTGACACATGCTTTGCTATCTATTTTTTTTATAAGCAAAATTATATTAGATGAGCACTAAGGGTGCTCAAACCCATTTATAAAATATAAAATTAGAACATATTTTGTTATCTATATATCTCTCTATTACATCACTTATCACACTTTTTCTACCTCTTTTTCTTTTAATATTGTAAAAGATGTTGTATACTATGATTGTACAAAAACATATTATTCTAGATTTTATTAAATCACGTGGACTCCCCTCTCAATATAATAGGACCCATGTGTCTTAAATTTTTTAGGATAAGTGTGAATGTTAATGTCTTTTTTTCTTCCTTAATAATGAACGAATGTTATTGATTTTGATTTTGATTTTTTGAGATAAGCATTTCATTCATGTTTAATTTGTGAAGTATGATTTGTTTCAATAGCATCTGACGTGTAAATAAAATTAGGAATTGCTCCTTTAAACTAAAATATAAAGTTATAGTCATTAATTAGAAAATTAATAAATAAATTTTTAATAATTTTATAATTTATCGTCTATACATATATTTTTCAAAAATATTAATAATGAATTCTTTTAATTATTAATAATAACTTTAAAATTATAATCTCTAAACTGTATTTCCTTGCTTGATGAAAGACAAATCCATAAAATCACGACACCTGACTTGCGTTGCCGATTTTGAAGAAGGGGACCTAATTAATGCGTTTTCAGCTTTGACGGCAAAGTTTGATAGCTTGTGAGTTTTGGCTAGTGAAGCAACAAATAATAAGCTACCTATAAAGTTTGAAATTTCTTTGGTTCGACTTTTTATGGATTAATTTCTGTTTTTTTTTTTTGGTCAAGGATTAATTTCTGCTTCAATGCACTTTAAAGTCTCTACCGTACGACTGCCGGAGATCAATGTTCATTGTTGATTCAAGAGATAACTTTTTTATACAACAAAAAAATATACAATAACTTATACAACACATTTTTTATTTTTCTCAATATCTCTTTATCACATCACTCATCACATCCACATTTCTCTCTCTTTTTCCTCTTTTCTCTCTTTATGTTGTACCTGTACAACATGTACAAACAACATTTCTCTTGATTTAATAGATACTATCTCCATTATAATATTGGTATGAAATTACTCTCTTCATTTTTTTTTATTTAGTATTTTAGGTTACGTTTGGTTCAAAGGAGGAGATTCGGGGAGAAATTTTAATGAAGTGGAGAGAATAAAAGGAGACTGAAGATGATATTTTATTTGTTTGGTTCAAAGAGAGGATGAGAGGGAAGAGAAAATGACCCTTTACATGTTTGGTTCACAGTGGGAGGGAAAAGAAAATGAAGCTAATTTACTTATATACCTCTTTACTTTTATAACACATAGTTTTATTAATGAGTGTAGGGGTATTTAAATTATTTTAATTATTTAATTTGAACTCTCCTCCCCTCCAAATCCCCATTATTGGATGAGAGCAAAAATAGCCTTACGAGGGATTTTGGCCCCTTCCCCCTCCCTCCTAAAAATTACACGTGCCAATTCCCGTACATAGTTATAATTGGTGTATTCATAATTAGTAGTATATCATTCATTTTCACATGTGATTTATTGAAAAAAAAAGACTTCTTATATTACAATTCTAAATCAAATAAAAATCTTAAAAAAAATGATTTTGAATTGGCATTAAGTTGTAATTCATCAAAATTACATATATAAAGGAGGGTTGTAAGAGAAAAGTGTTCAATATCTATAAAAAGGAAAAAAAAATCACATATGTCCCAAAAGTTATATAAATTACATTGAAAAATATCTCAATATAATATATTTATCTTATCTTATAACTACAACAAATATTAAAAATAGGATAGAATAGAATATTAATACATATCTTTTTATTTATCTCGTCTATCAAACAAGTCTGTTATTACACAATAAACCGGTAGAATTAGTAATATCCATAATCTTTATATTAAATAACTATACTAGTCCTGTAAAAAAAATATTAACCATACTAAAAAAAAATAAAATAGAGTCAATAAATAAAATAAAATAAAATATAAAAAGTTAATTCTTGTTGTAATAAACATAGCCTAAATTCCCTAATTGATTATACACTAATTTTAATTTTATATATGTTAGCATTCAAAATTCATAAAATGCTTTAAAAATTAAAATATATAATATTAAATAAAAAGAAAAATTTTAATTAAATGTGATTATATTTTTTATTAATAAAAAATATTTAATAAACTTTCTAATTTTTATGTAAAACATTAAAAGATTATTAAAAAAAGCATATCAAGTAAATAATTTTATATTTAAAAATTAATTAATATTAATAACTATGAATAATTAATATATGAATAAACTATGATTTTTTCTAATTATATTAAGGAAACAGAGACTGAAAGAGAAAATCATTTTATTTTAGTCCCTGAAAGTGTCTATATCAGATACAGATTCACGTCAGCCAGCAACCTGACACTTAACTGTACACGTCAGCGTCTTTGTTACTGTTAGCTGACGCACAGTAACAGAATAATTAAACTGACCGACGGTGAACACTTTCAGGGACTGTTTTGGAGTTTTTTTCATGCAGGGACTAAATTGATGGATGAACACACTTTCAGGGACTAAAATGATGGTTTACTCTTGCCACAATGTTATTGATTAATGTGTGAATGAAAAAAGTCATTTTTGCAAACTGGCTTTAATGTAAAGTTAAAATCCGTTTATTTTCAGAAAACATTTGGTGAATAAAGGAGATTTTGAAGAGAGAAGATATACTCAATAAGGCCTCACTGAAGTTAAATTGATCTAGTCATTTTTATACAAACTAGTCTAAAATTAATTTCATAATAATTTATAAATATTTCATTATGTCTAATGTATGTTGATTGATTAAAAAACGCTAAATATTGGTTTAAGAAATTAAGAAAAATAATTATATTATTCGATTGGATAACTATTAATAAATAAATATTTATTTAATTTGATTTAACATAGAAATTCATAATACATGTGAGATTATATATAAGGAACACATTGGATTTTGAGATAATGTGATTCCATAAGAAATAGAGTAGTGTGTTTGGTTAACGTGGGAAGTACATAATACAGTAAGTCCCACAATTTTACCACATGAGATTTTTTTTTCAACCCCATACCCCTTTTTTTAAGGTTTTTTTAAATCGCCCCCCTTTTTCTTGAAGTTTTTTCTTAATCTCTTTTTTTAAAAAATAGTTTTGTATTTTTATTTTATTATTATATTTATTTTTATTTATTTATCTCATCAAATAAAGATATAGATCAAGAAATACAATAAATGATCACATAAATTTTGTGTTAATCATTCATGTTAACATGAGGTTAATTATGTGTCCCGAAATGATGAACATATTAAAAAATGAGGTTAAAGGTGTTTCTGTTTTTTGTTAATAGAAAAAGATTTTTGGTTAATTGATTTTGTGAGGTGAATTGCAACTCATGTTAACACGAGGTTAATTATGTGACCAGAAATGGTGAACATATTTAACAATGAGGTTAATGGTGTATCCGTTTGTGGTTAATAGAATATGATTTTTCGTTAATTGATTTTGTGAGGTTAATTGCAACTCTTGTTAACACGGGGTTAATTCTATGTTCAGAAACGGTGAACATATTTTTAAATGAGGTTAATGGTGTATACATTAGCGGTTAACAGAGTGAGATATTTGGTTAATTGATTTTGTGAGGTTAATTGCAACTCTCGTTAACACGAGGTTAATTATGTGTCCAGAAACGGTGAACATATTTAAAAATGAGGTTAATGGTTTATCCATTTGTGGTTAACAGAGTGAGATTTTTGGTTAATTGAATTTGTGAGGTTAATTGCAACTCTTGTTAACACGGGGTTAATTCTATGTTCAGAAACGGTGAACATATTTTTAAATGAGGTTAATGGTGTATACATTAGCGGTTAACAGAGTGAGATATTTGGTTAATTGATTTTGTGCGGTTAACTGTGTGCACAGAAACGGTGAATGAAGTAGTACATTTGGTTAATAATATCAAAATAAAATAATGATGATACAAAACTTATGTTAACCTTTCAAAAAACACACATTTGTTGTATTTCTTAATTTATATTATTATTTATTAAAATAAATAAATAATAAATATATTAATAAATTAAAAAGATAAAAAACTATTTAAAAAAATGAAAAAGAAGAAAAAAGAAAAAGAAAAAAGGGGGAAGGGTGCTAAAAGGAAAAACCTGTGGGAGGGGCTACTGAAAAAAAGGGGAGGGGTGCCAAAAGAAAAAACAATGTGTGGTAAAAAAAGGGTGGTACTGTTTATGTATGTTTATCATTGTTGAGTATGTTTATACTCAAATTTATTATGGATGAAAATCACATGTCCCATTTTTGTGTCTCTTTCCTTTCCTTATCTCCTCGATTAAAATATGTCACATCAATTAAAATTTACATATAAGCTTTTAACTATGAGACTCCGTTAACCATTTCGTTTTCATTTTTCTCACCACGTTAAACCCCAATCCTAGCCTCTTCATTCTCTATTCACGCAAGCAGAAGAAATGAGGAAGGAGGGGGATTCCGGAGCACCACCAATTTAATTTTTAGAAAACTCATTGACATGATATCATGAGTGAAACATGAGGGAAGTGACTCATAGAGGCAATTACACACAGCATGGGGAGGGGAGAGAGTCGCCCCAATGACGGTGCTGCAGCGTGAACAATGCGCCACATAAGAGGCAACAATGGCCATTAGGAGGCACGATATTGATGACTTGGGGTGCGATAGCTATGCCCTATCATGGAGGGAGGTGCACCACATATTCCTCTTCCCCCATCTCCCACTTGCCACTCGCTTCTCCCCCTTGCCTTTCCCGTCTCCATGGATCCATATATAGCACCTCCCACTAGCACGGTCCACCATCACTTCCGAGAGAGCTCCACATTATGTTGCATAGATACGACACAGGACACGGATGCGATGTGACACAGACACGCGGAGATACGACTAATTTTAAAAGTTATAAGACATGACACAACTATAATACATACAACATATAAAACTGGTAAAAAAAAAAGTAATATAGAAGCACAAATCTTAATGTAAAGAGATATTTAAAATTTAAGGTTTGAGTCATTTTAGACACAATAAAATGCTATCAGGTATCTAGTTATTATGATATCTTCATATATATATATATATTTATTGGTATAAAAGTTAAAAAAAAATTAAGGAAAAATTGTAAAACATAAGTAAAAGCGTCCATGAGTATCAACATAAGTATGTGTCAGACACAGATACGACACGAACATGACTACTGTTTTGAAGTGTCTGTGTTCGAACTCCTTCGAGTTGTTGAACACTCCGACATCACCCAATTCATCTTAAATTTCTTCATCATCAAATAAGGTCGCGACCAACAACACGACATAATGGAAGAGGTAAAAATGAAGTAGAGGATGGTGGTGGTAATGGAAACGGAGCAAGCCCGAGAGGTGAATGATAAGGGAAATAAGAAACAGAGATGGAAGAGGCGAGAACATGGAGAGAGAAATGTAAATGAAATGGTTAACAAAATGAAACCATTAAAAGCTTACTTGTAAATTTTAATTGATGTGTCACATTCTAATTGTGAGATAGAGAAGGGGACAAAAATATGAGATGGGGTGTTTTCAATCCATTTATTAATTATAGAGGAGTGAATTATTTTTCAATTTTGATAAATTTAGGTTAACTTCATGACTTCTTCTTGTTCTAGCTGTAACATTTAAATTTTTTCTAGCTTTGTGACATTGTGGACAACCGACCAGAGACAAAAAGTTATCGTCACTAGTTCAACTCAAATGATGTCAATCCGTTATAATAGAGATGGAATTATTTCGTCTCTAATGGATAATCTTCCATCTCTATGTGGAGATGGACCACATTGTTGTCTCTAAATTGAGCACATGTCTTTTGACTTCCCAAAACTACTATTAATCCTGTAAATTGGTATATAACTTCATGTAATTTACTACCTCTAGTCCTATATATAGAAAATATAGTACTATTTTTAGTTACATTAATTGCTAAATATTTTGTATGCCCTTAATTTATTGTGAGTAGTTAAAGAGATACTCACTTATTTACTCATTTAATATTAAGGGTATTTTTGAGAAAAAATTAAATGCATAGCATTATTAATTACCACTAATAGATTCTAATACATTGGTAATTTTAGTGCAGGTAGTATATTTCAACACAGCCACAAAGTTTAGAATCATGAGTTGCAAAGTAATTAATCCAACCTCAGTTTTAAACTGTGGTAATTTCAAACACTTTCTTAAAAGCTAACAGCAAATATTTTATTGCTAAAACAACTTGTATATCTGCCTACTATCCGTAATAGATATATTGAAATTGTCAATATAGAAAGATTTTTATTATGCAAATTCTGACAAATTTTTTATCAATATAATTGAAAACCAACATTTTAAAACCCACAGCAATTAATGCTTTTTTAAATACATTTGATTCATTATCACCTTGCAGTTCATTGATAATGGCCGGCTCCATGCCTTAGACAACAAAATTCTGCTAATAATATATAGTTTCATTTTTATAAGAGGAGGTGATTATAAATTCTCGTCACATGTATATTATTTAAACAGCATTGTGACTTCTTCAACAATTAATGGTAGGTAAGGTACACTACACTACACTTGTCTTTTAATTTACATACGTTTCATTGCCCCCTCAAACAGGAACATTTATTAATTGAAACACTACATCACACCACATAAATATCGATCCTAAGTACATTACTTAATTATTTATTTTGATTGGAACAACTCGTAATGGTTCCTTTTTTCTCAAGGCATTTCCCTGTACTGCATCTTCCATGTCCATGTCTTCCACTTTGATACCATTTTCAAGCTTCCAATCAAAAGAATTCACTAATGATCCCAACATCAAGTGTAACATCCTGATAGCCAATGGCATGCCAGGGCATATCCTTCTCCCACTCCCAAATGGTGTCACCTCAAAACTTTGGCCCTTTATATCAACTTTCGACCCTATAAACCTCTCTGGTGAAAACATGTTTGGATTATCCCACACTCTTGAATCCCTCCCAATAGCCCACTCATTAACCAGAACCTGTGCACCCTTTGAAATTATGTAGCCATTTAGTTCCACATCTACCTTGGCCTTCCGAGGGAGTAAGAATGGAGCTGGTGGATGTAACCGTAAGGTCTCTTTTATTATTGCTTGTAAGTAAGGAAGCCTAGCAATGTCAGATTCCTCAACTTGGTTACCAAATCCAACAGTTTCTTCAAGTTCTTTTCTTGCTTTTAACAGAGTATTTGGATTGTGAAGTAGCTCAGCCATTGCCCATTCTAATGTATATGAAGTTGTATCCGTTCCCGCAACAAGTAGATCCTATTATTATATAAAATAAAATTAACCTGGGTGAGAAATTCAGCAACTATATATATATATATATAAATAATAATTTTTGCTCGATATAAATTTAGAGTGAAAGGATGGAAGTCCGGATCCGAGACAGGAAAGTCTCCTCGCTTAAGGAGACTTTCAAAGGCATACTTAATTACATTTTTATTTCACCCCAAAGAAATGAATGTACTTAAGTACTCTTTGAGTCTCGAGACATTCCCTGCCTTGAACTGGAGCACCATCTTCTCACCCTAAATTTTTAAACTTACCAAAAAAAAAGTTTAAGGCAGGGGAAGTTGAATACATACATGAAGTAAATGTTCAATCTTTTCTTTGTCCATCTCGTGGCTGTTTTCTTCAGAAATATCAAGCAATGCATCTAGCATGTCATTGTTGGTGACAAAATCTTTCTCTTGTCTTAACTTCAACCTCTGATCAATTAAGTTGCCAAATACATGGAACAACTTGCCAACATAAAACGCACAACGCCTTTTAATCCCCTGTGGGTCAACCATCTTCAATATTGGGAAAAAATCAGCCATGTTTGGTGCTCCAACGGCTTTCAAGATGTTCACCACTATGTCCTTGTACTCTCCAGTGTCACTTGTTGAGTGAACAAAATCCATAGAAAAAATGGTGTTTGATAAGAAGTTGATGGAAGTCTTGAAAGCTGCTCTCCCAATATCTACTGCTTCACCTTTTAGGCTGCTTTGATGGACATCATTGAGGAGTTCTTGCATTTTCCTACGCCTAAGGTATTGGCTTGCATCGAGAGTTTTGTTGGAGAATAATTGATTGTTGCATATTTTTCTCATGTCTCGCCAGAGAGGTGAAACAGGGAGAAAGGCCAAGCTATAGTGGTCATGGTTGTGAACTGTGACAGCATGGGGCACAGTTCGGTCTGAAAATAACAGATCATGGGTTTGGAGAACCTCTTTGGACATGTTTGCTGAAGAGATTATTATGGTAGTTACTTGGCCTAGCTTTAAACTCATTATTGGGCCGTGGATTTTCGCAAGATGGGCCAGGGATTGGTGTGGCTTTTTACCCAACTTGAGGATGTTTCCAAAGATGGGTAAAGGGGAGGGCCCTGGTGGTGGAAGCTTGGAGTTTGCTTTGGTTCTTCTTGCAAGCAGTGAATGTAGGACAGCGCATGTCAAAAGGAGGATTAGGACACAACTCACTGTATCCATATTATTATCTGGTTGCCACAAAAGTATGAATTGAAGGATAATAGGGAACTTGTTGATGTATTGTGGCTTTAATGGACCATACTATTTATAATGCATCTGAGTCAAACATACATGAGAAATTAAAATAATCACATTATTTTCATCAAAGTATATATATAGTCTATATTTGGAGAGATCTTTGCCGTCCATAGAAATCATATCCGACTTGGATAGAATTATCTCCCATACAAGATACATATGATATGGAATGCAACTATATACGTAAGAGTGTCATCACGTATAGAATAAGAACTATCTCCCATACAAGATACATATGATATGGAATGCAACTATATACGTAAGAGTGTCATCACGTATAGAATAAGAACTACAGAAGGTGAAAGAATATGAAGAATTAATTTTAATTAGTGCAATTAAAACTACCGTTACGATTAAAATTGGCTAAATGATCAACTTTTCCGGCGGTTTATTTCATGGTAGGAAAGCAAGACGTCCCTTGGAGTAGGTTGACAGCTACTTTGGATCATCCATCTCTCTATGATAATCTTTTGCATTTCATAAATACTCATGATTACAAAGTTATATATATATTTTATTAATTACAATCTTAATCATTAACTTTTAAATTAACAATTATAATATTCATCATTTTTCGTAATTTCTAAAATAAGTCAAACGAAATCTTACAAATAACAACACGTCAAATTAAATTAATCACATATTTTTGGAGTTACACTCGATTTAATAAATATAATATACCCTCTTGCAATTGTGAGTGCAATAAGAAAAGAAACGCAAAAAATATAATAAAACATATATATATTATAAAAAGGAGAAATATAAAATAAATAAATGTACAAAAAAAGAGCGTATATATATAAAAAAAAATGAACACTATACCGCCTATTATATATCTGTAAGAGGAAGTACTAATATAATGCTAGGTTCGGATCAATGACCTTGTATATATAGACGAGGTCAACCTAGACTCAGCCAATTGATCAGATCTTTATTCATAATTATAATTATCATTATCATTATTAATTATTATTCTGTGTGTCGATCTATTTGCCTGCTTTACTTAATTAAAGACACTATTATATTTAATATAAATTTTATAATAATATAGGCTGACTTTTTATGATATCCCCATCTCTTATTCATTTTACCCCTCCTTTTTACTGACATATATTGGAATTCCAGCCTAATTATAAGCTAATTAATTAACATATAATCAGACATGCGTATACTAGAATTACCAAAAATATTCCAACGACATTCAACGAAATAGCTTCTTCAAACCAGCACCGTTGAGAATGTGTGAGAATTCAGATCATTTACCATGTTAATGGTGTGAGTAGCAATAGTGCAAGGCCCATAAGTTGTTAGTGGCCCAATATAGAATCTGTTACAGGTTTTTCTATTAAAAACCTGATTGTAGTTGTTTTAGTAATATAACAGAAATAACAGACTGTTAATTCATCCCTTCCACTTGAACAATTCTCCTCTCTATTCCCTCTTCTAACAGTGGTATCAGACGCTCCGGCGATTAGGGGCAGCGACAATGGCGAATGGAAATGGTAATTTTCTTGGCAACCTTCCAATACTCGACAGCAAGAATCTTGATGGGTATGAACGCTGGTGTGTGAAGATGCGCACAATCTTCGGCTTCCAAGAGGTCTTGGATGTGGTTGTTAATGGTGTTCCGGTGCTGGGCGATACGACCACGGATGCGCAGAAGGCGTTGCATCGTGAAGTGAAGCGCAAGGATTGCAAGGCGTTGTTCTATATTCATCAATGTGTAGATGAAGCTAATTTTGAGAAAATAGCGAGTGCCTCCTCCGCAAAGGAGGCGTGGGGAGTTCTTGAATCCAGCTATGTCGGTGTGGCGAAACTGGAGAATGTTCGTTTGCAAACGCTTCATCGTCAATATGAGTTGCTGCAACAAGAGGATCAAGAAACCATTGTTGCATATTTCAATCGGATTCTCTCCATCACTAACTTGATGAAGTCGTGTGAGGAGGAATTGAAGTCTAAAACAATGATTGAAAAGGTGTTGCGTACTCTGAATCCGAGATTTGATATGGTTGCAATCTCGGTGGAAGAATCACGTGATCTTGATTCTATGAAATTAGAGGAGCTTTAGGGAACTTTAGAAGCATATGAACAACAACTGAAAGAACGTGACACGGTTAAAAGATCTTCAGAACAAGCATTGTTGGCTCAATTATCAAAGAAAACTGAGACCAATCGTGGAAGAGGAAAATTGCGAGGTCGTGGTCGGGGCAATTGTGGTGGTTTCAGTTCTGGAAGAGGGCACCCTGGCAATATGGACAAGAATAACAAAGAAGGAAGTTCTAAACGTGGAGGTCATAGTTTTTGGAGAGGAGGAAGTAATAATTGGCGAGGTGGAAAAACAAAGTCGCGTGGAGGCAGTAGCAGTTGGAAAGGGGGAGATGGCAATACCAATGCTCATGACAAAAGCCACATTCAATGTTATAATTGTGAGAAATATGGCCATTATGCTTCAGATTGCTGGTTTAAAAAATCCAATGGCAGACATGAGGAAGCCAATGTTGCAAAAGGAGAAGACACTTCTGATGATGAGGTTCTGTTAATGGCAACTACCATTTGTGACACAGATAATCAAACAGACTTGTGGTATATAGACACTGGTTGCTCTAATCATATGTCCTACATAAGAGATTGGTTTGTGGAATTTGATCACCAGACACAGAGCAAAATCATATTTGCAGACAATAACACCATCAAGTCAGAAGGAAAGGGGAAGATATAGATTCAATGCAAAAATGGTAAATCTGCTTTTATCTCTGATGTCTTGTTTGTGCCTGATATGAAATATAATTTGCTCAGTTTAGGACAGTTGTTGGAGAAGAATTTTGTGATCAGAATGCAAGATAGATGCATGAAAATCTATGATGAAAGAGGTGGTTTGATAATAAAGGCTCCCTTAAATGCTAATAGAACCTTCAAAATAGACATCAATGTAAATGAGAGTCTGTGTTTCAAAGCTGCAGTGGCAAATGAGAATTGACTTTGGCATTATAGAATGGGGCACTTAAATTGGAATAGTTTGTGTCAATTAGCAAGCAAGAAGATGGTTGTTGGTTTACCTGCTATTAGTAGTGCAACACAAGTGTGTGAAAGTTGTTTAGCAGGAAAACAGACTAGGCATTCTTTCAAGTCTTGGCTACCAACTAGGAGTTCAAGAAGCATGGAGATCATACACACTGATGTGTGTGGCCCCTTTGAAGTTCATTCCCTAGGAGGCAATAGCTATTTTGTGTCTTTTATTGATGATCACAGCAAGAAAGTGTGGATTTATCTACTTAAGAGGAAGGCTGAAGTATTTGATACATTCGAAAAGTTTAAAGTCATGGCAGAGAAGCAAAGTGGTAATGCACTGAAGGTTCTTATATCTGATAGGGGAGGTGAGTATACCAGCAGAGAATTCAAGGAATTTTGTGAGCAAGAAGGTATCATTCATGAAGTAATTGCCCCTTATACACCACAACACAATGGTATTGCAGAAAGAAGAAACAGGACAATGTTAAATATGGCAAGAGAAATGCTGAAAACCAAGAATCTTCCTCATTCCTACTGGGGAGCAGCTGTAACAACAGCTGCTTATATTCTAAACTTGTGTCCTACCAAAAGATTGAAATCAGTCACTCCTGAAGAAGCTTGGCCAGGGAGAAAACCTTCTGTAAAACACTTGAAAGTTTTTGGCTCTATTTGCTATAGACATGTACCAGAACAGAAAAGAAAGAAGCTGGATGACATAAGTCAGAAACTGATTCTGGTTGGATATGATCCAACTGGTGCTTACAAATTATATGATCCTATTGAACAGAAGGTGATCATTAGCAGGGATGTGGTGATAGATGAAACTAAAGCTTGGAGTTGGACTGATACAAGCAACAGTGAGACACATAAAGTTTTGTATCCCCTAATAAGCTCAGATGATGAAGATGCAGAAGAAGAATTAGAAATTGATGATCAGGAAGTAGATTTGTAGCAAACAGCCGAGACACTCAATATAGACAGCAATAGCAAAGCAAGACCAGTGAGAAGCAAGAAGGTGTCAAGCAAGTTGAGTGATTATCAAGTAATCCCTGATGATCAGATTGATGATGATGGTGATCTTGTTCATTTAGCTTTTTTTGGAGAAAGTGAACCTATGAGCTATCAGGATGCTGTGAAGGATCCTAAATGGTTGGAAGCAATGAAGGAAGAATTGAATGCAATCGAGAAGAATGGCACCTGGGAACTTACTGATCTACCTAAGAAAAAGAAGAAAATTTCAGTAAAGTGGGTGTACAAATTGAATAGAAGACCTGATGGTTCAGTAGTGAAGCACAAGGCAAGGCTTGTAGCCAGGGGATTTTTGCAACAAGAAGGAGTTGATTGCAGTGAAGTTTTTTCTCCAGTAGCCAGAATGGAGACGATTAGAACTGTTATAGCAGTTGCTAGCTTAAAAGGATGAATTTTGCATCAAATGGATGTAATGTCAGCTTTTCTGAATGGTTCTTTAAGTGAGGAAGTCTATGTGGCACAACCTCCTGGATTCGAGATAGAAGGAAATAAAGAGAAGGTTTTCAAGCTGAAAAAGACCCTTTATGGCCTCAAGCAAGCACCAAGGGCTTGGAATAGAAGGATTGATGGGTTTCTGTTACAGCTTGGCTTTAGAAGATGCAATGTAGAACATGGAGTCTACTCAAAGATCTCAAATGGAGAGCTACTTGTTGTATGTCTATATGTAGATGATCTCCTAATTGCAGGGAGCAGTAAAGCTGATATTGAAAAATTCAAAGCGCATATGAAGAAGGAATTTGAGATGACAGATATTGGAGAATTATCATACTTTCTTGGTATGGAGTTTACTTCAACAGAAAAGGGAATTCTAGTTCACCAGAAAAAATATGCAGAATAGGTTTTAAAAAGGTTCAAAATGCAAGATTGTAATCCAACAGTCACTCCCTGTGAAACAAATCTGAAGCAATATAAGTGTGAAAAGGAACCAGCTGTAAATGCAACATTGTTTAAGCAAATGGTGGGAAGCCTAAGATATTTGTGCTCAAGCAAACCAGACATTACATACAGTGTAGGGCTGATAAGCAGGTTCATGGAGGATCCTAGGGCCTCTCATCTTGCAGCAGCAAAGAGGATTCTTAGATACATAAAAGGCACAGTTGATTTTAGAATTCTGCTGCCTAAAGAACTGGAACAGAAGAAGGAATTAATAAAAGGGTATTCTGATTCAGACTGGGCAGGTGATCTAACTGACAGAAAAAGCACTTTCAGATATGTCTTTATGATAGGAGAAGCACTAGTGTCATGGTGTTCTAAGAAGCAACCAGTGGTAGCATTATCTTCCTGTGAAGCCGAGTACATTGCTGGAGCCTATGCTGCTTGCCAAGCACTATGGTTGAAGAAACTGCTAGAAGAAATGCAGATGAAGACTGAGAAGACAGTAACCTTGAAGATAGATAACAAGTCAGTAATTAGTTTAGCTAAAAATCCAGTTGCACATGGGAGAAGGAAACATATAGAGACACAGTTTCATTTTTTGAGGGATCAAGTCAACAAAGACAAGCTATTTTTGAAGCATTGCAGAACACAAGAGCAGTTAGCAGATATTTTAACCAAACCCTTGAAGATTCAATGTTTTTTAGAATTAAGAAAGTCTTTGAATATAATATCATGTGCTGAATTCAGGGGGTGTGTTGAGAATGTGTGAGAATTCAGCTCATTTACCATGTTAATGGTGTGAGTAGCAATAGTGCAAGGCCCATAAGTTGTTAGTGGCTCAATATAGAATCCGTTACAGGTTTTTCTATTAAAAACCTGATTGTAGTTGTTTTAGTAATATAACAGAAATAACAGACCGTTAATTCATCCCTTCCACTTGAACAATTCTCCTCTCTATTCCCTCTTCTAACAAGCACAATCGAAGAAAGTATATATATTCTTCTTTTTTGTTTCCATTATTAAATATCATCTAGGAAGGATAGCAGAAAGATTGTGAATCGATCACTTACATTATATAAAATCAAGTGTTTATTTTTAAATATCTTTCGTCATTCACCTTCCTTATATATCTTATGATCGATTATGGAAACTCCAATATTCTACCATCATCCACTCTTCGTTTACATAAGGTTTGGATTCGTTCAAACTCCAAATTGGACAAATATAGCTTCAGTGGTGTGGGAAATCTTAAATAAGAAATAGTCAAGAATTGAATAAATCTCTCTACTGTTTTTTAATTAAAAAATCAAATTATTTTCAGCACAATTAGCGAAACCTGGCATTATTTTGCGTGTGGATTACGGTTTTTTTTTTTTGGGCAACACAGGAAGCAAATGCATTTTATAAAATTCGATTCAAATAAATCAAGTTGACTGTATAATTTAAAATTTAGTTATTGTGAACTTATTTCAATGTCTCCAATTGAATTCACAAGAGACAAATCTGTGACGTGTATAGAAAAAATAATAATTCGGCGAGATAATATATGTTGGATCAGGATCAGATATATATATATATATATATATATATGATATATATGAAGTTATGGTCTCTGATCTGATGATATATGCAAGGGAAATTCCATGCTACCCTCTAGGATCATCCTAGAGTGTTTTGATAAATTGTTTGATCATTTAATTATTTTTTTTAATTTTTTTAAATGATTTTAATATTTTTATAGTTATGGGATAATATTTAATTATTAGAATTTGTATTTTTTATTTTTAAAAAATTTTTTAATCCCCTATAACCATTATCTTGTATTTTTTATTGTATCCCCATTTTTTTACATTCTCATTTGCAATACACATGTGTCTCATTTAAAATCTACTTTATGTCTTCGAAATAATTTAGGACGGAGTACACAATTTGTCCCAATGTAATTTTAGCCTTTATGCCTCCATTCAATAAAAAAAAATAATGAGGTACCAAAATCCTTTTTAGTTAGAAGATACCAAATTGCGACCCTATATGGAATTTCGAGGAGCGGGGGAGGCTCATAGTGTGTAAACTCACTTTTTTAATATTAGAAAGTAGAAATAGTTGTGTTAAAAAAATTTAAATTTAAATTTGATTAATTTTTTTAATATTGAATTTGATTAATTTTAACGTTAAATGAAACATATATTATATGGAGTAATTTTTGTATTTATTCATTCCGTACTTTCTTTATTATTTTGCGTACAAATTAAGATGCGCAAGAAAGCAGATAGAATCCCCAATTGACTTTAATTTTAAAACTAATATCTGAAAGTGAATCGTATGACTTACAAAACATATTTAATAGAAATAATTTCATTTCACTCCTTGAAAAATCAATTATTCACTGTTATTAGTATAAAGCCACGTACAAACATTCATTGCGTTGAACGAGGAAAAATTTTAAATTGCCTTAATCAACTTATTTTAAAGCTTCTGATTTCAAAACCCAAAAAAAAAAAAAAAACATAGTCATGGGTTATTGACTACCAATTATAAATAACAAATATAGCAGGCAAAATGGTAATAATAGGATTAGCGTGTTGTTTGGGACTCTAGGTTTGTGTCATCTACGATATAACGGCCTATGTCATAGTATATGTTTGGATTTGAGTTTGTAAATTTATTTTGAATAAATTACATTTTATAAAATTGAGTTTAATAAGAAATGTGCTTGAATAAATTGATTTATGTTTGGAAATATACGTGTGAAAAGTGATTTTAATATAATGAATGTTACTTGAATCAATAGTGTTAATAAAAATCACTTTTAGATTTGTGAAATATATTAATATTGGTATGTAAGTATTTTTAAAGTAATAATATAAGTTCAACAAAAAAAAAAGTAATAATATAATATATAATTATGAGGATATTTTTGTTAATATAATTCCATTCTTTTTCACCACAATTATTTTTTAACTTGGGTAATGATATCATGGTTTTGATGCAAAATCAATTTTATTATAAAATTGGCAAGCTCCAAATCATATTTACATCTTCAAATTGTGCGAATGCTATTCCAAACATATTATTATTAGTAAATAGGACTCAAACCTGTTATTTTAAATAAAAATCATGTGAGTCTTATTTAAACAACTCAGGATACCACTCTCTATTTGATATTTAAAAAATAAAAAGTAATTAATGACCGGTCTTGCTGTTAACAAATGTTTGTAAGACATGTTAGAGAATTAAAAAAAAATAAAAGGTGCTTCATTTAAAATATAATAATATTTATTACATTGATAATTTCGAAAATTTTTATTTTAAAATTCTTAGCAAGTGACACTCTGACTCTTGTTAGCATTTTTTATTTACTTTCAAGTCATTCCAATCTCCCATTGATTTCCCAATGAAAATTTGCGTTAACGTGTATTTCTGATATAAAAATATAATAATACAATAATAATTACTACCAAACACGAAGGATGATGCATTGATCAAAGTTTGAAATAACATGATGTTATGTTTTTTGACCGAAGAACGGGATGATGAAAGAAAGAAACGTGATAAAGTTAATAAAAAAAATGCTCAATAAGACAGCGAGTATGTTGGATCTGACTTCTGGTTAAGTTATCATCACTTATAGCGCTTGATCACATAGCAGCATATATAAACATGAACATGAAAAACTAGGGATTTGGCTATAAAAAAGCCTATGAATTCTCCTTATAAGAATGATTAAGTTATTGATTAGTTACAAAATAATCTATTAATTAGCTACACATTAATTCCTATTACAAATTTATATTTTTTATAATTAAATTCTGACTAAATTATGCTGTATGATGTACCATATGTAATGATGGTGCACATTAGCTAAATCCTTGAAGAGCGAGTATTTGTTGAGCTAATTGCTAATTAAAGCATGTTCTGAAATTCATTTACCAAATGATATGTGTGAATTTTTGTCCTTAGATTAACAGCTCTCATCAAGTACTGGTATATTGGAGAATTAGTGATATATATTTTTAAACAAAAAATGCTCATTATAAATTTTGCATTTTATGTATCACCATTTTACATATTTCCTAATTTATTTAAAATATGATAATATATATAACAAAGACACTTGCTGTGTCTATCTTATTTAAACAGGCTACCAATTTGCCCCACCTAGGAAACATTTATTGATGAAAGACTAATTTAAAAGTAGATTTGCATGCCATTTTAATTACTTATTTTGATTGGAATAACTCGCAAGGGATCATGTTTCCTCAAGGCAAGTCCATGTAGTATATCATCCATGTCCATTTCTTGTAGTTTCATACCATTTTCAAGCTTCCAATCAAAAGAATTCACTAATGATCCCAACATCATGGGCAACACCCTGATAGCAAATGGCATGCCAACACATATTCTCCTTCCACTGCCAAATGGTGTGACCTGAAAATTCTGGCCCTTGATATCAACTTTTGACCCCAAAAACCTTTCTGGTGAAAATAAGTTTGGATTTTCCCAAAATGCTGGGTCTCTCCCAATAGCCCACTCATTCACCATGATTTGTGCACCCTTTGGGATGGTGTAGCCATTGATTTCCACATCTGTCTTTGCTTTCCGAGGGAGTAAAAGTGGAGCTATTGGGTGCAACCTCAAGGTCTCCTTAATTATTGCTTGTAAGTAAGGGAGTCTAGCCATATCTGATTCCTCAACTAGGTTCCCTATTCCAATTGTTTCTTCAAGCTCTTTTCTAGCTTTTGACAAGGTATTTGGGTTGTGAAGCAGCTCTGCCAAAGCCCATTCTAATGTATATGTAGTTGTATCAGTGCCTCCAACAAGTAGATCCTAAATTTATAAATTAACCACATATTGTTAGACTAGTGAGAAATTAATTTAGCAATGGTAAAGGCATGCAATTGGAATTTTTAGGGCATGTTTAGTTTGCATTTTTATTATTTCTGGTTTCCATTTCCTATTTTCACTCTGTTTCCAGAAATTTTACAAAGAAAAAATTGAAAATGTTGGAACCGACGGTTTTTTGTTTCTAACATTTACAGTTTTTTCCTTTGTAAAATTCTAAAAAACAGAAAACAGGAAATGAAAATGCAAACCAAACACGGTGTCTAACATGTCATAGTTGGTGATTGGAAAATACATACATGTAGTAAATGTTTAATCTTTTCTCTGTCCAAGAGCTCCTTGCTATTGTCTTCAGAAAGGTCGAGCAGGGTGTCTAGCATGTCATAGTTGGTGACATAACCTGCCTCTGCTCGCAACCTCAACCTTTGGTCAATGATGTTGTCAAAGACATGAAACAACTTGTCAATATAAGAAGCATAGGTCCTTTTGATGCCTTGTGGATCAATGATCCTCAATAATGGGAAAAAATCAGCCATGTTTGGTGATCCCACAGTTTTGGCCATATTCATCACTATATCCTTGTACTCTTCTTCTTCTTCCCCTGTAGCATGACCTGCAAAGTCTAAAGAAAAAATAGAATTTGATAACAAGTTAATTGAAGTCTTGAAAGCTGCTCTTCCAATATCCACTGCTTCACCAGTTATGCTGCTTTGATGGACATCATTGAGGAGTTCCTCTACCTTGTTGCGCCTAAGGAGTTGGTTTGCATCAAGATTCTTGTTGGCAAATAGTTGGTTTTTGCATACCCTTCTCATGTCTCGCCAAATTGGTGAAACAGAGAGGAATCCCACACCAAATTGATCATGATTGAGAGCTGTTAAAGCATGGGGGACAGTTCTATCTGAAAGTAAGGAATCATGGGTTTGGAGCACCTCTTTGGCTAAGTCTGCTGAAGAGACAATTATGGTTGTGATTTGGCCTAGCTTTAAACGTAGTATAGGGCCATGGATTTTTGCAAGCTTGGCCAAGGATTTGTGAGGTTTGTTTCCCATTTCAAGAAGGTTTCCAATGATGGGAAGAGGGAAAGGTCCTGGTGGAAGCTTGTGTTTTCTTCCTGCAAGGGAGTGAAAAGCTTGTATAACAACACATGTCATTAGGAAGATAAGTACACAACTTAGTGTATCCATATCTAGTTAGTTGTCACACCAAATTAAAGCAAAAAGGATGGGAAGAGTGGAGAATTGCTACTACTTATTTGTGATGCGTTTTGGGTTTAATGGAGCATCCTATTTATAATACATGGATTTCATAATGAGCTTTCATTAAATAATGTAAGGAGTGATCAATTCAATTGACTCTGAAGGAAACGGGATATTCAGAGAAAAGGGGATAGTGGTAGTAAATCAAGTGCAGTCTCTTCTAGATGAGTGATGGCTTTTCAAGTCGTGATCTTGACTTTTGTCTTATGGTTAATTAATTAATTTCTTTTTTTTCTGTTATCTATGCAAAATGATTAAAGTTACGTTTGATTTGTATTTTTATTTTTTATTTTTATTTTTTGATTTTTAAAATTTTACAAAGGAAAAATTGAAAATGTTATAAATAAAAATATGCTATTTCGTATTTTTAATAATTTTTTTATAAAATTTTAAAAGTAAGAAATAAAAAAAAATGAAAATGGAAAGTAAACTGACATTAGGGATAAGTTTTTCCTGGAATTCAGCTCATTTGGGCTTAGAAGGAAGGGGAAATTGATATAAGATTCATATAAAAAATTTATGTTCTGGAATAGAGTGAAAACTTTAAAACGTAGAAGAGAATTTCACCTTTTTCCAATTTTACATATTCGGTTATTGTTTTTCTTATTTAATTATTTTTCATTTTATCAAGAATAAAAAAAATACTCTCTCTCTATATGGATGTATATTATTATTATTTTTTTCACTTTTTTTATTCAGAACCAAATAAATAGAAATACGAATAATTTATGGAAGAGTAAACTAGTACATCGATCTCAGACTCTTTGTAGAACATGCAGTTTTGTCCATGGCTTTTTTAAAATAACACTTTAGTTCATACTTTATTAAAAAACATGCACTTTAGTCTTTATTTTATTAAAAATATACACTTAAGTCCTTCACTTTATTAAAAAAACACGCACTTTAAGGACTAAAGTGCATGTTTTAATAAAAACATAAACTAAAATGTCATTTTGAAAAAAGTCAAAGACTAAACTGCATAGTCCCCTAAGAGTCAAGTACTGATAGATGTGCTAGTTTACTATTTATGGAATAGTGTTGAACAACACCCTTGACTTATTGTAGGTTTGTTTTTTTATTATTTAATGCTTTCATTGAGCAAGCCATGATCCCATGACCCGTAGCTATGACTTTGAGATAAGTCGGTCTAGCTCAAATAATAGCAATAATTAATTAAGTCATTTTTTCTTCTATATATTACACAGAGTTAACGATATAGGCTATGCCAACACCATATATAATATCAAAAACATGTATTAAATTCAAAATAAATATTTAGCTCCAAATATCTTTTAATTGTTTGGGCTATATAATTTCTCCTAGTCTCTCTCTACCTCTCACAATTGGACTATCCTTTATATTTCTTTGCTTTTAAATATTTTTTTACAATAGGAGCTACCTTAATTTTTCTTTAATAATTATATTATAATTATATTCCTTTTATCTCTTTATCATTTTAAATGAAGGACCTTAGGTACTTAAAATATATTTTCACCTCTAAGTTAGGAGTTATGTGTCTCTTACTAAACCTATATTCCTGTTAGGATTTATGTGTCTTTTACTAAATCATCTTTCTCACTCCTCTTATATATTTCTCCATCAATTTTTATAACAAGTATATAATTTCATGGTCAATTCCGCTATATAAAATCATGTTGATTTTCCATAATGTGGGCCTCTTGTCTTAATCTCCTGATAATTTCTCCACTAAAATCTCATAACATGATTCATGAGTTTAACTTGCATAGCTTTGTATACCAACTCTATCCTTAAATATATGGATTGAAATACTTCTCTAACATACTCTTAGTCTTCATATAATCTCATTAAACAACTTTATCTCCATTTTATGCTTTTTTTCTCCTAGCCCTTTTTTTATACCTCAAATAGGTATTTTATATGGTCCAAAACTCCAAATGGCTTATCAGTACGTAGCCATCTTTTTCAAAAAATTTTACCTCAAATTCTGGTTTTCTCTTGTAATATGAGTAGTTTCCTTCTTCATTTCTAGTGTTAAGTTTGTCAAAATTAAAAAAAAAAAAATACTCATGTTCTTTAGTAATAAGTAAATAATTCATCCATATTAATTTCCCTAATATCTCTTGTGCCATGGCTAATATTTGTCTCTCATTATCTTTAATGCGTTCAATATGGTTCAAGCTCACTTTAAATTTAAAACCTTTTGTTACATGTTATATATAGTTCCATCGCCAAGAATCTTGCTGCTTAATTTGACCTAAACTCCATCGGTTCTCCATTCTCCAGATTTCTATTTGGCTACCTTTTTAGTTTCTAATCCCTTTAGCAATCTCTTTCCATATTTTTGTTAACTCCCAAAATCATTTCTCCAAGAGACCAAGACCTTTTTTGTATGAGCCTTTATTTTTCACCATTAATAATTGATTATTATGAGTTTATCCTGGAACCTTTTTAATTGTAACGATTTCATCTAAGGAAAATTTGTTATTCCTACAACTTTGTTCAAAGTAAAATAATTTTTTCTCATAAAAAATAAATTTAGTTAATTAAGTCTCGTGTCACGTTAAAATCCATGAGTTAGTAAAATTAACATCAAAATAATAAACAATATATGTAAGTTTTGATAAAAATTAATAAACAAATTAAACAGATATATACAAAATCATTAATTACGTTACAATGTTACATACTTTATGTATATGATTCACAGGAGCATTTAATTAATTTATATGTTTTGTCATTTTTTCTAATAAGGTTTTTGAATCTATGATCTCATCCCAATGGCTCCATTCAACCTCATTAAAGTCGCTTCTTCGCTTACGTACGTAGGGTTGCATTCATTCAAACTTCAAAGTCCAGATGTTCAGAAGAAGCCTTGATGGATTAATTTCCACCGCACCTTCCACCGTCTGACTAACCATATTGGTTACAGATATATATTATGAATGAACGTGAATTATGGTCTGAATCAAATCAAATACGGTTTATAAAATTCAGTTAATTAAATCTCAGATCGACAGTGTACAAGGAACAAGTGCTTAATTCATTCAAGTATTACATACTTAATAAATATATATATATATATATTATGTAAAATAAAAACGTCTTTTATAAAAGATACACATCTCTCACGTAGAATTATTTTAATTCATAAAAAAAACATGTGGTCTAAATAAAAAAATTGATACTATTTAAATTTTAATTACTGCGAATTGATTATCTCCAATTGATTTCTCAACAATTAATATACATTTACGTAATCAATTAATATAATATATTTTTTGAAATTCAGCAATATATATTTTCAGTGAAACTATTCAATGTTAGAAAAAATATTTTTATATCATTATTTGATTTAAAATATAAAAAACAATCATATAAATAATATGATCTATGCATGTTTTGTCGTTTATAAAATGATAAAATGAGTTTAATATATATATATATATATATTGTTAGTGAAAATAAATTTTACACAAACATCCAATAATATGTTGTTGCACATTATTTATTGAATTTAATAACACATGATGTGTCCTATTCATTAAATGATGTAGTAACACACCATTAGATATCTGTGTAAAATTTATTTACACCACAAAAGATGTTGAGAATACACAATCTTCTTTTTTTTCCCTTCCTCTTATCTTTCAATAAAAAAAATCCATTTTTATTATTGTTACTATATCAAAACCGTTTTGTTCAAATGATGCAGTGAATTAATGTTGAAAATGGCATTTCTCATTATGATAAACTTAATAAAATTAAAACTGCATAATGATGAGTAGAGTATCTACTCATGAATATGAATTGAAGGTACTTGTTTTGAAATATTAACCCTAGTCGTTGATGAGCTAAATGTATGTTTGTAAGTGATTTTTTAGTTTGGGGACTTTCCCCGCCAGGGTCGGCCTATGAGGAGGCCGGTAAAGCAATCGCTTTAGGCCTCCCTTGTTGCAAGTCCTCAAATTTTTTTTTTATATATTTTATATATTAAAATTATGGATAAAATATGTTTGTATTTTCTTTAAAATTAAATAAATAATTTTTGTTCTCATAACTTAAAATTGGTGTATTGAATATTCTCTTTCTCTTTTTTTTTAAATCACCCCAAATTAGTTTTTATCATGTGTTTTTAGTCTCCAATATTTCTTATCAGATGTATTTTTAGTTTCTAGTGAGAGGGGTGTTAAGAATTAATTTGATGTGATTCTAAGAAAAGAAAAACTCACCATATTGATTTTAAATTAAGAGAATAAAACCCAAATATGCTTAAATTTATAAGGATTAAAAACCTATTTTACTAAAAAATTAATAAAATCTTTATATCAAATATAAAAATATTACTAATTATTAATTGATAGATAATAATTAAAAAAATCTCTTAAAATTAGACCTCCATCTTATAATTTTCTTTACACGTACATATATGTTGGGCCGGCCCTGTTCCCTGCCTTAAACTGGGGCACGATCCCCCTACCCTAAATATTTTTTACCAAAAAAAAATTAAGCTAAAAAATTATATTTAATTTGTTTAAATAATTAAAACAAACTTAAATATGTTTATCTTACAAGTCAGACATGAGTTTAACTTTTTAGTTGAGTTGACTCCTAATTAATTATAGGATTTTAATAACATCAGTCCGGAATAAAATTAAAAAAATATTAATTACATTAAAAACATAAATAAATAATATATATAAATATTTTCTATTTTAATAAAAAAACTTTCATTTTTTTACTGTCTTGGAAAGAGTTCATATTATTAAAACCGTTAATCATACAAAGGTGACTTTAGGTACTTTAATTAAATTAATAGCCTTAATCAACTTACCTTGAAGTTTCTGATTTTAAAATAATGATAATAATTATACAGTCATGGGTCATTAATTGACTCGGAATAATGGATTTAGTCGCTGCAGATTACTACTATATTTAAGCATTTATTTGAGTTCGATTCGTTAATTAACGACTGATATCGTTGAAATAAATGAGTAAGTTGTAATTTGATTTAAAATACTAGTACCACTATATTTGCAAAATATATAAGACGTGTAGTATGCTCACATTTTTCTATTTGAGACGCGCTTGGTATGCGATAAAATTATATTAGTTGGACTCTGATTAACTTTCTTGTGAAATAGAGAGTAATAAATAATATTACTTAAAAACTGGTCATTAAAGTGTGGATGGCGACTAATTTGTTACTGTTGTGTTATTTTTAGGATTGGCCTTCTATTTTTTTTTAATGTTAACTACATCTATTTTCTATTATTAGGACAATCTTGTTTGGGGCTCGTAGTAAAGACTCATCATTTTCTCCATAAAATTGTGTTTAGTAAAGATTGAACATGGGACCCATCTATAATTTAACACTCCGAATTTAATATTGTAAACTTTATCATAGATTATATTATCCAAAAGATTTTATGAAAAAATAATAAATAATTTATAATATTAAAATATTATGTAACTATTAAATTTGTACAAAAACAAGATTATTATATATTATTACTTGTGAAAGAACGAGTAAACTAGCACTTTCGTCCTCGACTTTTACTGCGTCTTACAGTTTCGTCCTCGACTTTTTCAAAATAGCATTTTAGTCCCTGACTTTATTAAAAAAATGCACTTTAATCCTTAAAAGTGCATGATTTTTAATAAAGTCGGAGACTAAAGTGCATGTTTTTTAATAAAGTTAAGAACCAAAGTGCATGTTACGGGGACTAGAGTGCTATTTTGGAAAAGTCAGGACGAAAATGCAAAGCGCTATAAATTTCGACGACAAAAATGCTAATTTACTCGTGAAAGAACTATCATCGCTCAATAATAATTTAAATTAAAAATACTAAAATAATAATTCTCCAGTTAATTTACAATCTTGAATTTATGAATGGACTTTAATAATTTTGCTTGAGTCTAGAATATTATATCATGGTGGGATTATCTCTTTTAATAGAGTTGTTTTCATTCAATACTCAAACCAGCCATTGTTAAGAAAATTAGACATGATCACGCTTGAACCAACCCCGTTGATAGGAATTTAATAACATAATATCATATAAGCATTATCTCTCTTTTTTTTTGTCTTTTTAATTGAAAAATATTACATTATCAAAAAAGAAAATCTCTCTATTTTAAATGATAATATTCTAGCTTATTTATAATTGTTTGTTCATCATACTAAAAATAATTAATATGTTTCTTAATTAATTCTTTTAAATTAAACATAAAATACAAGGGATAATAGCAGGTTTTCCAATTTATTAATTGAATGTTTTGTTTTATAATTTAAAATAAAGTAAAAAGTCATATCGATTAACATAAAAAATTCGTTAATCTCCGACAAAAAAAATAAAAATCGTTAATCTAAAAATTAACGTAAAAGCTTTGTATATATTTGAAAGTGTCTCATATTGTGCTCGGATGTAATATATAAAAGTAGGTATTTATAAAGGGAAATTCTAAGGTAACTTATAGTGAGAGAGAGTTTTGGTACATTCTTTGATCATTTAATCAATTTCTCTTAATTTTTTTAAATGGTCTTAGTATTTTTATAATTACGAGATAATATTTAATTATTAGAATTTGTATTTTTAATTTTTGAAAAGACTTTTTGACTCCTTATAACCATTATCATGTATTTTTTTATTGTATTCCCTCATTTTTCACATTCTCATGCAATACACATGTGTCTAATTTAAAATCTATTTTATGTTTTTGAAATAACTTAGGACAGAATATACGACTTGTTTTTATATAGTTTTGGCCTTTATGCCCCCATTCAATAAAAAAATAACAAGGCACAAAAATCCTCTATGACCGGAGGGTACCAAATTGCGACCCATTTATGAAAACTGAAATCAAAGATTGACTTGGGAGTAAGAATATGTAGGGAGGCAGCAGCGCTGCAGCAAACTTTAGCTGCGAAATAGATAGGGATCAGCTACAGATTTATTTTTCTCCATAGCTAAAATTTGCTACAGAGAATACCGCCATGATTAAGAATACGTATTGACTATATTGAAATAGTGTGTTGATTTAACTAATGAGTCCTCAATTAAAACACATAAAAATAAATAATGTTTGTACAATTATATAAGGTAAAAAGTACATAAATATAATAAGGAATTAATCAATATACACAATCATATTCATAAAGAGATAATATATCATTAGATGAGAATGAAATTTTTTTATTACCTATTAGATTCATATGGTATAAATTGCTAGAGGATTAATATACTTGAACACTAAAAAATTAGGGTGTAATAGGGCGGAGGGGAGAAAGATAAAAAGAAAAGAGAGAGAAAGTCAAATATAATAAGTGATATGATGGAAAAGAATAAAGAGTGAATGGGAAAAATTATGTGTGAAGGGAGATGTGAAAAAAAAATCAAAGTTATTTGCTAAAATATAACAAGTTTGATTTGATACTAATATTTTAATTGAGAGACACAGTAAAGTTTTAATTGAGCTAATTTTGTTAAAGTATTTTAATTTAATGCATAAATTAAAAAAGGTGGTACAATAATGCATAAGTTTCATTATATGAAAATGTTTACTCCATTATAGATTTCTTTGTCCCATGATTATATGGTTTTTTTTTTCAATTTTTTCACAATTTATCATATCTCACTAATAATGATAACTAATACTACCTCTGTTGCTATATATAAAAAACATTGAACTAAAATCATCAAAACCAAGGAAATGTATTGGAATATGTTAGTGGTAATTAATAGTGCCATGATTTTAATTTTTTCCCAAAAATACCCTTAATATTAAATGACTAAATGAGTGAGTACCTCTTTAACTACTCACAATAAATTAAGGACATATAAGGTATTTAGCAGCTAAAAATAGTACCATGTTTCTTATATATAGGAACAAAAAAATTTTCGTTTTTGTTTCTTATATATAGTAACAGATATTTTATTCCATGTAATGTATAAAGAAAGAATTTATTTTTATTAATACTTTTAAGATATCTAAAATAAGACTACGTACAAAATATGATGTTTAGAATTTTAAACAAAAGTATAAAAAATAATGAATCTGTTATATGAAAATGATCAATATATTTTTTATTAATATATATTAAATGAAAATTATTACTAAAACATGTTACTAGATGTGTAAACGAGCCTAATCGAGTATCTGAAACTCAAGTTTGGTTTGTAAAAAAAATGAATGGTTCTAACTTCGCTTATTTATTTAAATGTGTCAAATTAAAAACTTGGGTTTATCTTGTTAAAAAAAGCTTTAGCTTGACTTGTTTTGTTATTTCATAATTTTATTGTTTTTGCTTTTGAGCGCATTTGATAAGATAACTGGTAGCTGATAAGTTAGCTTCTCCTAGCTGATAAGCTCCGAGCTTATAAAATAGCTTATTAAATTAAAAGTGTTTGGTAAAATTAGGGTTATATTATAAATGTAAAATGGCGTAAAAACGTAAAAAGAAAATAAATAAAAAAGTGTATTAAAATATGAGGGATAAAAATGAAAAAAAAAGATCCTACAAGTTAGAAGTTATAAGTTAGCTAAAGTAGTTTGTAACTTATAAGGTAAAAGCTTATGCCTCACCAAACAACTTTTATATTAGTCAAACTAACTTTGGACGACTCTACGGTGGACCAGATTTTACTTGGTCCACCTAGTCCAGCTTCCATTTTTTACCTTACAAAAGGTGAATGAATAATTTTATTTTTATTAAATAATCTTTATATGACTATTTGAGTTTAATTTAAGAGAAAATATGAATTTACAATACAATCTATGCTAATTTCGTTGATGATATATCAATTTAAAGTTAAAGGACAAAATTTTCATTATACGGTAATATCAAATTGAGTTTTTATTATTTTTAAGTGATATTTCATAAAAGCAATTTGAACCTATTTTAATATCAATCATTAATAAAAATGGGCATTTAATTTAGTGATTAGGGATTTAAATTACTATATTTTTACATTTTGGACCATGTGAAACCTGTTCTCAAATCATTTTTAAAACTTATCATTATTTTATTATTTATTTTAAGAAATTACTTATAAATTTACATTTTTTTTGCAAGACCATGGTTATCATCACATGAGTCAATTTTGTACGAGTCGGGTGGGATCTTTATGAGTGACCTAACACTCCGTCCGAGTATTTAATGCAACTACGTACTCATGACTCAAACATGAATTTTTTTTACTAATTTGATTTTACTTTCATTAATTATAATTTCGTATATATGAGTTGTTCACGAGTTCTTAATGTCAAGCTTATAAAGTTTGAATTTGACTCGTTTAAATAATTGAGCCCAGCTTTAAGTTAGAATTTGTTTGTTTAATTAAAAAATGAATTTGATCGAGTATTAATGAGTTTAACCAAATAGTTCACGAATAATTCATGTCATTAACACATCAACATGTCATAATAATCCTTATCGCTCATTACTATAAAGTATCAACAACCAATTAACTTTCCGTTTGTTTTACAGTTGCTACAGTGTAAAATCATGTTTTTGCATAATTGATGTTAAATCACTCCCGTTCAACGTGTTTCGTAAAACGTGCATTACTTATCTCAACCATTGATTTCTAAAATCAATTCCACTTAACTTAAATGTCTTTTTAAGATGCCCTTATGGGGTGCTTACAAGTTTTTAATGTTAGATTTTTAAAAAATTTCAACTAATTTTTTGTGATTTTAAAAATCACAAAAAAATTATTTTAAAATTTTTAATTTTGAGTTGTAAAAATTTGGTTGAAATTTTTGAAAAATAAAAACTGAAATCTCGCAACCACCTCAAACGAGAACTAAGGTTTTAGAAAGTTATTTAAAAACTTTACTAAACAATAAACATAAATAACCATAAAATCTCTAAATTTAGGGTGAGTCTAATATACACAAATGCAAAACTTGTGTAATCTTATACAAGTAATTTCTAAACCGTTGATTTAATAATAAAATAAATAAATGGTCTAGATGATATATCAGTTGACACCTACTACCTTCTCAAATGGTTTTTTTATCTCATTTGTTATCATTTGCAAAGAAGGTCCTCCAAATAATACAATTCTAATTGTTTCCAATATTTTTTTTCCTTCTGTCAGGATCAAGCCATACTTGCAAAGGTCGTGATACTTGAGAAACAACTGGATCTTTCGCATTAGTTCAATGGTTGCTGGTGTGCTTGCAGAAATTTTTCAATTAGTATATTAACCCATTATTGACCCATCAATAAAAACAAACAATAATACAAAAAAAAGAATTAATTGACCGTTTCTTCTCAACAATGATAGATATGATACTACCTTCTCGTCAGCAATGCTACAAGTTGCTAGTATTGGATGCAATGCTCAAACGATAATGGAAAGAGAGGGAGAATAAAATCAGAACAAAAGATGGGAGTGAAAAGAGAGGGAGAACGTAAGGGGTAAGGGGGAAGAGAGGTCGTCAAAGCGTCCTTCCGGCTGCCGCTTCCCTTCCTGTGGCCGAACGTCGCCACCGCACGCATGCTACACCCCACGACAGATCTAGACGATTGCTTTCACGATCTCGTCCTGCTACTCCTCCCACCCCCGTCGTTCCATACCGCGGCATAACCGCCCTTCCCTCCTTCACAGTAGAGCCGCTGTCACCCCTACCAGGTTGGTCACAAGCCGCCGCCACGCGATTCCCCTCCGTTGTCGGCACATTTTGAAGTCTAGCCCCGTCGGTGTTCCGTCACACCACTGCCTCATTTCAAAATAGTATAAATTGTTTTAAATTTAATAAAAATACAAATTTACCTGGAGCACCTGCTATAGCAGGTAGAAATTACTTGTGTAAGATTACACAAGTTTTATGTTTGTGTATATTAGATTGACCCCTAAATTTATACTCAACTTTAAAAAATTTACCCAAAAGATAAAAATGGGGTCTGTCCAAGGTACCCAAGCTAAAACTTGGGTATGTGTACACAAGTGAATGACAACCATAAGATATATTTTATTTTATTTAAAGGTGGAGATTTAATTTAGCTGGACGGTTGAAGGTTGAAGCCAGATTAAATCTGAAATTTGTAGTTTTGGCCATGACAACAAACTATTTACTTGACAAAGCTAAATCGTGATATGGTGCCTTCAGTTCATGGTCAGTCATGTTCAACGGCACCGCACCTTGCTGAGTTTCGCCGCCACTGTTTTGCACCATTGTTTTGTTCGTTTGGACTCGCCGTTTCGGAAACCACACCTCCCCATTGCTATATCATGCGAGCTTTGCTACTACAATCTTCAAGTCGTGAATCATCATTGCAAGAGGCTTCTTGTCTTAAGTCGTTGGAACCCGACCACTGTCATACTGAACCACAAATCCTCCACCGTTGCGCCATCTAACTTGTTGGCAACCGTCGCGCATTCCAACCTCACTGCCATATGCCCCAGAGCGCCGCCACACAAAACTGCCAGCAGCGCTTTCAATCTCGCCAAGCATCACCAGTCCTCTTTCTCTATTCTCTTTTCTTGTTAGATCCGCTTGTTCATGGCGTATTTTGCTAAAAAAGAAGTTTCATGTTTCTTTGTTTGTCTCTTCCTTTCTGTTATTCATTCATATTTCTATTTCACTTTGATTTGGGTGAGTTTCTAGAAGTTTCATTTCTATTTGATTGAACCAATTTTAAGTTTCAGTCATGGAGGCAATAAACCAATTGATTGGGTGCAGGTCCTAACTTGCAAGGAAGATAATGACAATGCTGATCCTTTCTTTTTTTTTTTTTATTTTTTTATCATTATTTTTTATTTGTTAATTTAATTTAATAAAAATATAAGAATTTAATTGATTTTTGTTGCTTCTAATTAATGCCCAGTTTGGTTAAGCAGAAAATAGAAGGGAGAGAAGAGAAATCAAGAGAATGGAAATTATAACTCAGTTTGGTAGAAGAGAGATACATGCAGACGGAAATGTGCAGGTAGTGGTTCCCTTATGTCAAAATTTCTTCGCTACTCTGCGAAGAAATTAACAAAGACATTGAAGAATTGTTGAATAGTATCACAACAGATTTTTTGACCAAGCTGCCCCTTATTTCTCTCTCCATTTATCTCAGCTATAATGGGGGGCGCACCACTTACTGAGTATAGTTCCTATATGTGTTATTAGTGTATGTATTAATTCCAATAGCCAAACTTTATTATTTTTAATTAATCAAGCTTATTATTTATTAAATTTTAATATAATTTTATTGATTTTACATAAATTACTTAAATATTATATATAAAATTAAATATTTTATTTTTTAAAAAAATTTTACTTATCAATACTTAAGTAGGGGTATTTTGGTCGTTATATATTATAATCCAATTTCTCTCATTCTTATTGCTCTCCTACCAAACAAAAATACCATTTCTCTCCACCTTATTTCATCTCTATTTCTGTTCTACCAAACAACCAAATTTCTTCTCTATTTCTCACCTATTTCTCTCCACTTTATTTCTCTCTTTCCTATTTCTCTCTACTCTATTTCTCTTTACTCTACCAAACAAAGTGTAAAGGTTGGATCGATAATCTCCTTGATATGACCAAACTGAATGATGATTTTTTTAATTTTTTAAATATATAAAAATGACAAAATAATATATCTTATTAGAAATTGGGTTTAAAATAAATATTAGATAAATTATAAAAAAATAAAAAATAATAAAAATATAAATGTAACGTGTTATGACAGTTTCGCATTATATTTCGATTTTACTAAAGTATTGGGTTCCCATTTTTGTTAAAAAACTTTACAAAGAGAGAAATCATTAATAGGGTCATTTAACAATTGTCCATACTTATGGGTCATTTTATAATTTCAAAATGTTTCAAACACAAAAAAAAAAATGTAACCTCCTAAACCTATTATCTCAGGTTACTTTACTTGTGTATAGGTGCACAAATTTAAAACTTGTGCAACTTAGACTTACCCATAAAAATGTTAAAAAAACCATTCATCAATTTTCTAAGTTGTGGCTATATCTCAAACAACTCAAATAATAATTTTTTTTCAATGGTGAACATCATTCTCTCTCCCTCGTTCGACCAAAAAAAAACTCCAAATAGTATTACAAACTCAATTCGCAAGAGAAAGAGTATGTTTGGTTTAACATTGAAACACGATAAACGCACGTTTCTAGCGCTAGAAATAGTTGTGTTGGAGAATTCAAACTTGAATTTGATCAATTCTAACGCCAAACCAAACACACACGATAGGATGAATAAGCATACAAATCAGTATTATTGGAACCGGACCGGACCGATCCGACTGGTTCAAACCGAAAACCGGTCTGATTTAGTATATTAGACCATTATGCATGCAAACCGCTATTGGACCGGTGAACCGGGTAAGAACGGGTGTCAACTCGGACCGGCCCGGTTTCTCACTTGCAGGCATGCGGCTGTTGATAAAAGTTTTGAAAATTTATCAACACGGCCACCCATGGGCAAACGCAATTGCCACTGCGCTGCATGCCTCTTTGTTAATATATGTTTCACTTTATTTATATAACACATACAAATTAGATGTAGTTTGTGATTTTTTTTCCTTTTAACAACATAAGGTTTTAATGCCTAAATCACTTTAGCATGTTTTTTTACTTATATTTATCCAGATTTTAAATTATCATATGTTTAATACAATTAATACCTCTTTTGTTTAGCATTTTTTTTACTTATATTTGTCCAGATTTTAAATTATCATATGTTAATATAATTAACACTTCTTTGTTCTTTGAATTTTGATATTAACTGGTTCAAAACCGGTTCAATTATTAACTCATTGGTCAGACCAATGATCCAATGACCCACTATTTCGACCGAGTCGATGACCGATCCAAATTTATAACACTGCTACAAATGTCCCAAAAAGATGCTTGAAATTGCAAGAAAATGAGGTAAAGTGGAAAAAGAAAAGAGAGGGGATGATTTTTTTTTTTGTTCAAAGAGAGGAGTGAAATCAAAAGGGAGAGGAGCAACGCAGTCCTTGTAGATACATGTGACTAACGCCTGCCCCAAGTAGTGATGTGTTTTAGATAAGTCAAATACATCAAATTAGTAAGTAAGCTCAAAAATGAAATATTTAATTCACGTGATTTATTTTAATAATGTTTTCACAATTATCATGTCTCATCTCTATAATTTATTTTTATTTTCCTTCGTAATTTTAAATGTTTCATCTCTTAAGTATTTTGATTTTAATTATTTTTCTAATTTTACAAATGTTATACAATCCACAAAGTTCTTGACAACATTTTATTATTTGAGTTAAATTCATAGTTCTGTCCAAATCAAAAGTTTGTAAAGACTATAAAAAGGAAAACATGGTTTGGCATTTTAAAAAATAGACTAATCATTAAAAATAGGTGTGAAAAATTTACAAAAATTAGGATAAAATATATAGTTTTTATATCTCTAATATAAGCAAATTTTGATTTGAGTCATGCAATTTTATTTTCATTTGCATCCTTACACAAAGTTATAAATTTTGAAAAATATCCTTGTCGATGATATGGTAAACTAAAAAATTACCACATAATAGAACTCATGCATACGTGACAATTCTTCTTTAGCTTATCATGTCGTTTTAAAAATTTACATTTTTTTTAAATTTTTACATTGGATGGATCATGGATGAAAATGAAAAATAAACATTTTATAAGGACAATGACCAAAACTCAATTATTTTAAAGGGATGAAAAAGATATTTTAGGCCAAAAATAAATTATTATATTGTTTGGCAAGCTAAAGATTAGTCAGTGAACACCCCACAGAAATATTACCGCATCCATAGGAAGAGGGAGGACTGAGGAGGGAATAAAAGAAATATACTATTTGTGGTAACGACAACGACAACGACAAGAATCAAGTGTTGGAAAGAAAGCACATAATTGTCGAAATTCAGAACACATAAGAGGTATAGGAAGTAGAAAGTTTCGTAGACTTCATATGGTTTTAAGCCCCAAATGACAAATAAAACACATACATGACATCTTCTTCGTAGATGGAAGATGGCTCTTTATGCCGAGCAGCAAAAGACCTCAACCTGTGTAGGAATGAAGAACAGAAGAGCGTTGGAAACTAAAACATTAATACACTGCCCAACTTCAACTCCTCTTCCCCCTAACCAATTCATTTTAACTGAATACAATATCCAATTCAAGTATATATGTTGCATGTATGAGATATTAAGAACTAACGAAGGAAGCATATAATTGCCATTCTTGATAAAAGGAAAAAAGTAAACCCCCTCTTCCACTCCTTCCCTTTCTTCTTGTAACACAATATGGAAGTATATACTAGTTTTCTAATCTTAGCATAATAGGTCAGATTTTTTATAGGTATTCATCCACAGCCACTGTGTTTCAAAAATTCTTGATTCACTGCCTCATTTTCTCATCATTAAAAAGGTAAGATAACAATTGAGCATGACCACAATTAAAGGAATTTTTACACTTGTTTCAGTTCAGGGAACTATGAGAACCAGCATGCTTATCATGATATGTGCGAGGCTGCAAGCTCAGAAGTTTACCTTCAGTTGCAAGAAACATATATATGCAATTAAGACTCTGTTGCAAGAATTCCCATCTGTTGAGTGAGATGATCAACGTGCTGTATCTTATCCATTTTTCATGTTCATTTTCCTTTTCTGAAGGCAAACCCTGGTCTTTGGTCAACCACATCCTAGAGAGCTACAGTTAATTTCTTCTGTGTCTCCAGTAAGTGGGCTTGACCTTACAAACAGTTCCCAGAATTCATCATTGATTCCTGGGAGTTTAGAAATTCCACCTGCATCAGATGAAAAATAGTCAGCTTCTACAAAGAGCATTCCATCCAAAACAGCTGAAATCATATCTATCTCCTCCACATTCCCAGTGTCAGCCCCCCCTAAAATGCTTCTGTTTCCATCCCTTGAACTTTACAAAAATCCAAGACATTGCCTTCACAATTATGCAAAGTTAATTCTGAAAATTCAGCAGTTTTGACACAGTCAGTCAACACGGCAGGTGGAGACTGCACCTCTGATATGCTGTTGGGCTTGGGCATACAATCGACAGGAAATTGTGATCCGACGCCCATACATGTCTGCACAGAAATAGGTGGAACCGCAGAAAGGGTCCACATTAGAAACCTGTGTGGATGAACTATTATCTGTTTGCAATGGCAGAAGAAACATTGTCAATAAGGAATGCATCAGGGCTCTTAATTGATGATTCCATTGTTCCAGAATTGTTTGTTTGCAATATCTGGTGTAATAATGCTCTTGCAGACTCATTTGTGGAAGTCTGGTACCTGACCACACGTCCATCAAGAGCATTAGGGGGATGGTTTGTGGCTGAACTATCTTCTTCCTGCCTGTGGAGCCTCCTCTTTTATTGCCACCAGTGATGTGTCTATTACTTTCATTCTGCTGCTGTACAAATTGAGCCAAGAAACCTGGACTCTGCACGGCCTTTGCCAGGAATGACATCATTTGCTGCTGAACGCTGCTCCATGGTCTGCACACCGTTGCCCAACACTTTGGCAACTGGTTATCAGTCACTTGCTGTTGCTGTCTTAACCTGACAAGTTCCTGCATAAGAACATTCTTATCCCTCTTCAGTCTTTCCACCTCTTCATCAAGCTCAAACTTCCCCACTTCAACATATGCCCCAACAGGTGAGTTATGAACTTGAGACGGTTGTGGACTACCATTTACATGAGCAGATTTCCGCCTACTGATACTCTTCAAAAGTTTGCTTTTACCCCTTAAAATCCTTCATTTGCAACATTCCCATCGGTCTGGGTCAACCTTCCTAAAACCTGATTGTCATCAAAAGGAGGTGAAAGAATAAAGATTAAGACTTTCTAATGTGTATATTGTACAGCTCATCCAGCATGATTAAAGCCAAATGTAACATTATTAAATGCCTGAAGGGGAGATGGCATGTTAACAATTATCTCTTTAGTGTATGAGATACAAGTAAGTTTTCTTATATAGCAGTAGAATATATTTTGTGATAATTAACTAACTTTGAAGAGTGCCTATTAGGGGCCCTATGTTTACCAGAATCCAAGATCCTGTTATTTCATTGCAACAATTTTCTTACAGCATTGTCTTTAATCCAGTGTTTAGAATTTAGTTGGTATTGCAGTTACCTCAATTGTAGTTACTGTCAATGAAGGATAAACCCTGTATGCTGGTATCACCAGCCATAAACCCTTATTTGTGGCAGTCTATCTATCTGACTAATATATTATAATCATTGTTCATGTGTATTAATAACAGAACTCACTGGGGATATTGACTCCATTTGAAGGAAACTAAAACCAGTGACTCTAAAAAAATGGGGCAGCAATTAGCAAAGCAAGAGGACCTTGAACTATTAATAGCATAATTATTACTATACCCTATGACAGCTGACTATATATTAACTGCATTTGCTGCCAAACATAAGCAAATAAAGTTTCAATCATGTTGCATAAAGACAAGCTGAAAATCGTATTAATTGAGGCATCAAACGCAAAATTTACATTAGTAGTTTTTTCATAATTAATACTTAATTTACTGGAATAAGTCCTCAGCAACTATATTCTACTGCAGAAAGAGAAAAGGGAAAGATATACAAAGAGCATGTTTTATCAGAGGTGAAACTCAGTGTGATCATACACAGATTGACATCTTTTTAATTTATTATAACAAGAGAGAGGGAAAAATTGAAAAGAAGAATGAAAGCAGAAACATATTGATTGAGGGAAAATTTGAGTTCACTTCGCTAAGTTACTTACTGTGCAAACACAGATCTAACGAAAATTTTGCGTTGGTAATCCAAATTTAATAAAGTCGAGCTAGCATACCCAATGAAGGTGTAACCTGACCACAAATTGGAGATTCATATCAATCAAGGAGAAGGCAAATAAAGTAATAAAACAGAAATATAAATCCAGCGGAAAAGATCACCCAAAACAGAAAATAATAAATATTAAATGAAAAAAGGAGATGCCCACGTAAGTGTTCAACTGCCTGACGAAGCTGGAGAAGTTGTTGTGCTTAAAATGGTTAGGCAAGATGTGAGTGGCGAATTGAGAAACATTCCAAACAACAAAGGTGTTGTTGTTATGACCCCACGACACCACAGAGTCTGTGGAAGGGTCATCCACCATGTCGTACGTCTTGCTCAGGAACGGTGGCACACACTCCATTGTAGTTGTATTTGTGGATCAATACTCCATCAACAGTCACTGCCTCTGCGCTGCCTGATAGGTTAAAGGTATTGCTTTTATTGGAGTTCGAGATCAGATTGGAGATGAAGGAAAAGGAAAGTGTCAGACACTGAAGTGATACGTACGCTCCACTCTCTTCAAATTAAATATTAATATTTTTTTTTTTGGCAATGAAAGGTACTCTCCACGGACTGAGTTTTATCCCCAAGTTTTAATAAAAGTATTTTTTAATTGTTTAATAAATTGATTTTATTTTAAATTTTTTTATATTATTAAAATAAATTTTTATTTAGCTATAATTATAAAAAACACATTGTTTGTTATAATAAGAGTAAACCATCAATTCGGTCTCCATCATTTACCATCGACTTCAAGTTAGTCCCTAACGTTATAGAAATTAATTATTAGTCCCCAACGTTTGCAGCGTCAAACACGTTTGACGTTGCAAAACGTTGGGGACTAATATGTTTGATGTTGCAAAATGTTGGGGACTAATAATTAATTTCCACAACGTTAGGGATGAACTTGAAGTCGGTGATAAATGTGTTCACGTTAAAAAGTTTATTTTTATGTTTTAATCAAAACAAAACTAGTCTTATCAAAGTTGAATTATTTCATGTCAAATTATCACCTATATGTATATTTACATTAGAATTTAAAATTAAAATGAGAACAATTATGAAAAATCAAGAACATAGCCCCGAAACACCACATTATTTGTTTTGGAAGGTTACTAATGTCAATAATAGATCAATGGGTTAAACAACAAATCACACTATTAACTTTCACACCATAATTGATTGTTGTATTTCTAACATCATTTTTCTTTGAATGTGATCAAGAATCAATTCTTGCATGATTGGTGGATTAAGCGAGCCAAAGTGAGTCGAGACGGGTTGGCTCATTTTTCTGGTGAGCTAAAAAATACCAACCCGACTCAACCCACCGCAGGTTGGTGGATTAAGCGAGCTGACTCACCTAACTTAAAAAATTTATAAAAATATTAAAAAAATTAGAAAAAAATATAAAAAACTATAAAAATGTCTTAAATTAAAAAAAAAAAGTGGGCCAACCCACCTCAACCCGGCTCGAACCCACTTTGGCTTGCGAGTTAAGTGGGTTAACCCACTTTTGACCCGTGAAAATGTGAGCCTATATTTTACCAACCCAACCCACCAGTGAGCCGGGTTAGACCGGATTGGCTCACCGAGCTCAACCCAAATTTACAGGTCTATTCATACCCTGTGGAATTACACTATAGACTATAATATATATATATAAAAATATATATAATATAATATAGTGTCATCTTCGTCGTTTCACAAATCATAATTAATTGAGTTTAGAAATCAATATAATTAAATAATTTTATTTTAACTATAATGTATAAATAAATATTATATCATGATTGATAAAATTTAAGAATTGATCAATGAATAAAAAATAAAACAATCTCCCTTGATTGAATAATTAATTAAAAAAATTAATTTAATTTGATAGTAAAGTTAAAAAGTATTATATAAAATAAAAAGGAAAAAATATGTATCAAAGTGAATATCTATGTACAGATACATTATATAATATTAATTTCTTTAAATTTATTTACAGAGCCAAATTTTATAATTAATTTAAACTGAAATTTTTTGCTTATTTTATGGTTCATATTTTATCCTTCATATGTCTTACATACAACATCTGAGTGACTTTAAGGAGTTGTGTTAGGGTAGCTACAACATATTAGATTGGTTATTATAATAGGTGTTAGACACATATCCAATTAACCATTGAGTTAACGACGAATAAAAGGAAAGGAAAGGCAAGACACTTATCCCGTGGCGATATTCCTTTCCGAACCGTTCCCATTCACAAGCCACACAACAGAATTCAGAAATGGTCGTGGTTGTTCCTCTTCCTGATTGCCTCTCCTTCCACCATTTCGCACTCTCCAGATTCACTTTCTACTCTCCCAATCATCGCCGGCTACTTCATCTTCAAGCTAAGGCCACCTTTATCACCAACTCCGACTCCTTCCAAGTTGGACGACCCATTGGCAGCTATGGCTTCATGAACGTCACCAGGTTGCCTTTCATCTCTTACCCTTATCTCATCTACTTCTTCATCACGTTTCAGCATTTCATTTTCTTTCCCTTTTTCTGGTGACAAGTAGCTTTCCCTCGGGGCCAGGCACCGAATTTTCCTATGGAGATTTGGGAGGGCTCAAAACTCAAGACGTTGAAGAAGGCAGCGTTAAGATCAGGTTCTTTCAACTACATTTACTTTACAAGTGAATTCAAGAAATCAAATGCCGAAAAAGAAAAAAATACTGATAATGCTAATACTCATGGCAGCTCCGTTGCAGGCTTTATGACGGGAGGGTTTCCCAGGGTCCACTTAGAGGAACTCCTGTTGTTTTTAAGGTACTATTGTGTTTACAATAATCAATGTCTTCAACTGTTCTTGTTTAATCTTTACACGAATTGTTGTATTGAGCTTAGAAACTCTTTAACATTAATGAAGGTTTATCCTGGAAGACGAGCTGGTGGGGCTGTGGCTGATATGATGGCTGCAAATGAGTTGAATTCCCACATGTTTCTTCAAGTGAGATAATTATAACTATTAGATATGTGTATCACTTTCTAGATAATTGAATTTAACCATTCGATAACAATTTGTTGTTGGTTTACATTATTCCTTGCAGAGCAGTTCTAAAGACATCAGTCAGCATCTCATATCACTTGTAGGTGGGTTTGAAACAACTACTGGAGAGCAGGTTTGTTTTGTCCTATAAATTTGACATAATTTCTTTCACTTCACATGCTTGGGCTCCGATTCTGTTAATTATGTTAGAGAAATCTATTTGATCCAGTGGCTTGCTTTCCGTGATGGTGGGAAATACAGTGCGGCAGACTATGCAAAAGTTGCAAGTGAGAGGGTATCAAAAGACATGTCTACCTGGAATCGCTTTGAACAAGGGGAAACGATCAAAAGAAGGCAATATTTTATTGTAAAGCTGCTTCAGGGTGCTATGAGAGGTCTAGCTTACATGCATGACCATGACAGATTGCATCAGAGTCTAGGGCCATTTTCTGTGGTTCTCAAGTATGCAACTAACAAGCATTTAATTTTGTTCAAGATTTTCCATTCCATCTGGCTTATATATCCTTCTCACTCAATTAATGTGTTCGTAATACGACGGCAGCTCAATTTCAGAAAAAGAAGCTCCCTATTTGATTCCAAGACTTCGGGATCTAGCCTTTTCTGTTAATGTCAGGTAAGGTAATGATTTGCTAAGCTCTTTTGTCTTGAATTAACCTATTATAATATATTGATCAAAGGTATATATTCTTATGCATATGGCATAAAAAATGTTGTCTGTTGTTTCTTTGTCCCCTTTTTTTATTTAAAAAACAGGTTTTTCTTTCTATGAGCATTTGAATTTGGGTGTATGTAATATATTGCACTGCTTATTGCTAACCATTGGTGTAATGTGCATGACCTTTTCTTTTACCATTAATAATTTTTCTATCGTGTATTTTGTATCTTTAGATTTCTTAGATATATTGTATTTCGGGAGGTGAGCTTTCACTCCGAGGCCTGTGTTTGTTATTTGCTGTATGCTAACATTCTGCGAACAAGCTGAATTAGATTATAGCTTAAATAGTGTTACGTATATAATTAAATCAATCCAGGTACTCGGAATTAGAAGATTCAGGACCACTCGCAGATGGGCTTTGGGCACGAGCCTCAGGTGCTGGTGCATACACGTATATGGAGAAAAGAGCTTTTGGAATAGCTGATGACATGTGAGTTGTCAAACTCAGAACTTGGGTCAATGCAGAAATTTATTTTGGCATCTTTTCCAGGTCACCTCTTTCTTTTATTAATTCCAATGCAGATACGAAGCAGGTCTTCTTTTTGCATACTTGGCTTTTGTTCCTTTTTGTGAAGCTGGTGTGATGGATGGCCTTTCCTTGCAAGTAAGCTGTGCTGCCAATCTGACTTCGTGTTTGGTGGCTGATGATTCTTTTCTTTGAAAGTTTTCCTGCTCATAAGATAATATCTTCACTTAAGTTTTTATTCGCCGTGAAATTCAGAGGCTTTTGGAGAACACTTTCCGACTTGATCTTGAAGCAACACGAGAGTAAGATATCTTCTAGTTTATATTTCTGGTTTAACTAATACAGGGAGTAGACAACACTTGTTATTTTGTAATCTAATTTTCCCATGTTTGAGGTGTACTTATTATGGGTTTGAGTTGTTCATAAGAAGAACAAATAGCTGAAATATAAAAACATAGGAGGTGTTTGGGAATTTTGAAAACAAGTTTGAAATAGCATAAGATGGAACCAGTTAGACATGTCCATATAAAAACAACCTAGTCCAAAATTGGGTTTCTTTGGGCACAAATCTGATTCTAATATTAAATTCATTTATATAAATGTGGTACCTGTAAGATACTTCAAATTATATTAAATAATACATTAGTCCTCAATCAATTGCATAGTTGAGGTTTAACTAATGGATTCCAAAGTTACTGATGTCTTGTTGCAATGCAACCACTCCAAAACTAAAGGGTAGCATATGTTTCCCAAACTAGATTTTCATCTTATGTAGCATGTCTCAACTCTGAAGAAACAACTGCCTAGTGAAAGTGTATATTATTATTTATTTTTTATTAGGTCATTGCCTTTGTCTCACTTTGTTTTATTCTTCCTTTGGCAGGTATTGTATAGCAGATGACAGATTAGTAAATGCTGTCAAGTTCCTGGATCTAGGCAATGGTGCTGGTTGGGAGTTGCTTCAGGTATTTATACCCGTGTGCTTGTTGGCAACTATTTTAGTGAATGACTTAGTATTTGAGGATGGCCGTATACTACTTGCAGTTATTACCTAAGGATATGTTTGGGAATGTGGAGTGAAGGAGAAGGGAAGGGTTAGGGGAGAAATAGAGTGGAGGAGGGAAGAGGAAGACTTTATAAATTATTGGACATTCCTAAAGACATAGGGGGAAAGAGTTTCCTACAATCCTCCTTCCTCTCTATTTCTTCCTTCCCAAACATATCCTTAGGTAATAACTGCAAGAGTAAACCATCACTTTAGTCCTTGAAAGTGTGGTCAACTGTTAATTTAGTCCCTGAATTGAAAAAATTGTCAATTTAGTCCCTGAAAGTGTTAAATGTCGGTCAGTTTAGTCCTTTTGTTTCACATTTTGTTAACTAACGCACAGTAACAAAAGGACTAATCTGACCGACGTTTAACACTTTCAGGGACTAAATTGACAGTTTTTTCAATTCAGGGACTAAATTGACAGTTGACCACACTTTCAGGGACTAAAGTGGTGGTTTTACTCGTTTCTGTTGCTTCATGGATCACTAAAATGCTCCTTTGAGGGTAAACAATTTATTTAATGTATTATCGTAAAGAAGTTATGCAATTAAACCATGAAAATGTAATAATACCTTTTCTGTTAGCATTTTTTGGTTCACCAGAAGCATGTTTTATTACTAGTTGAAGTGTGAACCATTCTAATTCAGTAGCTAATACTATATCAAATGTTCATACTGTTGTTCATGATTTACAGGCAATGCTTAATACTGACTTTCGAAAGAGGCCAACTGCCGAGGCTGTTCTCAATCATCGGTTTATGACAGGGACAGTCCTTTGAATTTCAAGATCAAAAGATATCATTGTTTGCGTCTTTATGAAATATCTAGCACATTGCTCACCGCGCCATTTATGTCTGTCTGTAAATATCCCATGCTTTTTTGGAAGAAATATCTTGAAATTGCGATGCTTTCTCACTTGTAGCAATGCTCCTGTAAATAATATTGTATCTTCTTATATCATATTCATATACAAGTGTCATAGAACACTGGGGTAGATACAAGATCCAAAGTGATTATGTGTCCGTTTTGTTCCATTTGGTTTACAGTTGAATAGAATTGATTCTAAAAATCAAATGGTTAGAATGAGTGATACACGTTTTATGAAATACGTTAGACAGAAGTGATTTAAAATCAATTCCGCAAAACCATAATTTTCTAGTTTTAAACACCAAAACAAACGGGCTATACGACTTGTTCAAGTAATCCGTTCTAAAACGTGTCTTTGAAATTCGTATTGTCACTTGCACTTAGCCTTGTGCAACTAATTTTTATGTTTTCCCATTCTTGCTAATCATTATGTATGTCTCAAGATGGAATTGATCAATACTTAAGCGTGGGAATCTAAACTGTATTATGAGGAGTTAGAAGATAATTAGAAGGAAAATCGTGCTCTTTCCTTATCTAAACTATGGAGGTCAAAAGTTACATTCCTTAAACAATTCAGCAGGTTGTGAATCCTTGCTAACATGAAGATGATACTGCACTCGTGGCAAAATAATAGCCTTTGTTCATTCTTAAACATGATTTTTTAGGTTAACCATACTTTTAATATCTAAAAATAATACTTTCCCCACCTGAATTTAGTCTTTTTTGTGGATTTTTAATTCCTATTTTTTTTAAAAAAATATTGTTTTTATCTTTTTGAAAATATTTTAATGACTGAAAATAAAAAAAATATCAAATTCATACAATAAAAATATATAACAACTCATACAACACACTTTTCTCTCTATCTCTTTTCAAACAACACTCATCATATCTCTTTTCTTTACATTGTTACTTCCAATGTAATGATCATGCACTTTGAATGTTCTCTTATTATATAACTACAATACAATATAATAGTTATTATAATATCCGGAATACAGCTTACTTTAGGAATGGAATGATAATCTTGCTGTTACTTTAGGAATGGAATGATAATCTTGCTGGTTTAATTTGTTCCGAAATAAAATCTGTATTATTCTATTCCTCTAACATAGATTGATATATGATAGAAGAAAGAACGTTAGATCATTTCATAGAAGAATAGAATTATGAGATCCTAAGATAGAAGAATGGAATCATTATTATTTTAGCATAATCAATTATCACATATATTAAACATTTAGAAAAAGCTAAAAATAAAATAAAAAAATGTATAGCATAAAACAAGAAAAGGGGGTTAAGTTGGGTTGTTAGAGAAATTCGTTTGATTGTTCTGATCCCAGTGAAAGCACTCCATTGGCGAGCAGAGGAATAATTGTGGTATGTTATATCTCAATCCCATGTTGGTTAAATTTACCGAATTGCCTTATCAATCTGCGCTATGAATTGCGTCCTGTTTCTATTTGGTGGTTTCTTCATCGTTTCTATGCTTTCGTTTCCGACTCAAATCAAATACTTGCTAATCATTTCTGTGTGGGTTTTGGAGTCTTTTAGTTTATTCTCACTAATACATGGGCTTTAGAATCTTCAATGGTATTGGAAAGGGATCTCACAATTAATGGTGTTGGACTTGGCTTTAGGTCTCTAAAACTCAGTGCAACATATCAAATTGGGTTGGTTCCTTTTAAATTCAGATAGGGGAGTTTGGATTCTGGATTCTTCTTGAGTTTTTTCCCCTTGTTAATCCTTCTTCATATCTGTGTTTTTGCTGCTCTGATTCAATAAAATTGGACACTTGCTCTTACACTGTAAGGCAACCACTTGTTACCAATTTGTTTGTTATGCTTGGTGAGCACGGAGCAATGGGTCTGCCCTTCCACTTTGGAGCCATTTCTGATGCTTCGGTTTAAAGGTTTTGGCAAAAATTTTGTGGAAAGAAATGCTCTAATTATTAAGGTGTCTTAATGCCCCTCAACTTATTTTGGTCTAGGATTCTGTATATGACCTGTTTGTAGTGTTCTGTTAGTACTAGTACTTGTTTTTTAAGGGTTCATCTTGATCGACTTGTATGGAGATTGAACAGCTTTGCCACATTTCTTGCCTTCTCGTACTTTTCTTTGTTCTGCATAGGTGGATTCCTTATCCTCCTTTTTTTTTACTTCACCTCTTATCCTTCTAATAGTATTTCTTTTTCTATCCTAATTGAAGATTTGAGATAAAATTTGCAAATATAAATTTGTTATCTTCTTCATTTCTGCATCTCTGTTATTTATAATATACATGAAGAAATTCTCAAAATGTTGTTTAATTTGCAGTGATAGCAAATTTTCAATGGCCTTTGTCATTGTTGCTGTGTAAATGGAAGCAGTTATTGTTGCACGATTTTCCCAAGTATATAAGATATTTGCTGGGAATTAAGTGAAAAAGACTCAATGGTAAACCCAAAAGTGTCCGGTCACTCAAAAATATGCTACAGGCCTATTCGACCTTCTGACCTCGACATCTTAGAGCATATCCATGGTAGACTATTTCCAATCAGGTAAGATCCTGTTGCAGTTTCATTGACTTCAAGCATGACTTCGTGAAATTGTGTTTATTTAAAGATCTTTACAATTCTCAGGTATGAAACTGCTTTTTTCCAAGATGTGGTAAATGGACGTGACATTGTGTCATGGGGAGCGGTTGACCGTAGTCGGCCAGATGGCCAAAGTGATGAACTCATTGGATTTGTAACAGCGCGGATTGTTCTTGCAAAAGAAAGCGAGGTTGACCCTCTATGTACAACTATATTCCTTTCGTCTAATTTACTTGAAGCATACTATGAAAAGCTTATCTGTTATGAAAAGCTTATCTGTCCATCATAGCTCGAACTTGCACTGAAAAGAGAACATGTGTTCTGTTTCTACTACTATGTGTGAAGGCATCTTTCACGTGGGAAGTGTGGCTATTTAATTCTTTCATGATTTAGATGTTGGCCATGTTAGAAATATAGCCTAAAGGGCTCTTGTGAGGGGATATGTTAAAAAATATATTATAAAATGTCATCCACCCAACAGCTTAAGCTTTTGGGATAATTAGTTCATGACAGGCTATAAGGGGATGTGTTATGCAGCAAGTTCTTCCTGGAAAATTTATTCGAAATTTGTTCAGTCAATCCTCTTAACCCAAAGATAATATGTCTATCTACAAGCTATCACCACACACCAAGACAAACTTGATGGGAAATATATTCCTTTATAGCCATAGTTTGATTCAATCAGTCATTTCGATCCTAAGGCAACCATGACATACTTGATGTAGTGTTATGTTCCTTAATATCCAGACTCCAGAGTCTGCTTGTGTGTCTTGATTGTTTTATTAGTCTTCTGTTTCTAACCTTTAGATATGACTAACTAAAATTTATTTTGCAAAACATCTGTTCAAACTGTCCTGTCCCATAGTTTAGGCCCTTCTTAAAGTATATCTGTTTAAAAGTCCAATTCTTTTCTGATAATTGTGAATTCTTTCCATGAATGTTATTCTTGTAGATAGTGGATATGCTTGGATATGACTCAGCCAAATCTGATCAAACTTTAGTCTATATTCTAACTCTGGGAGTAGTGGAAGCATATAGGAGTCTTGGAATAGGTAGAAGTTTATTTCACACTAATTTTTTTGATGTCCTCCATAATATAATTGGCAGTCTAATTTGTGCCTCATCTGCAGCTTCTTCTTTGATTCGGGAGGTCATAAAATATGCTTCAAGCATTCCAACCTGCCGAGCTGTTTACTTGCATGTAATTTCTTACAATAACCAAGCAATCAATTTATACAAGAAAATGTCTTTCAAGTGTGTAAGAAGGCTGCAAGGATTTTATTTAATCAACGGCCAACATTATGATTCATTTTTATTCCTGTACTATGTAAATGGGGGACGATCTCCTTGCTCACCATTGTAAGTATAAAATACCTTTCAACTTTTATGCCTTGATTTGTTCAGATTGGCCTTACATATTATGTTTTAAATGAATGTAAAAGTTGTTGCACTATTACTCTTAGGTGGGATATGAGTTTCTAGGATTGGACTCCTCTAAAGTGAGGAATGCATTTTAGAGGAAAAAATGTGAAATTATAGCCATTGATTAATCAATGATTGAGATTTTAATAACCTCATAAGTTATTATATATGTATTTGTATTTTATTACAATCTTAATTGTTTATTTTTAATCAATACTTATCCTTGCACTTTATCCTCTAAAGTGCACCTCCTCACTTTAGAGGAGCCACACCTGAGTTTTTGAACCTTTTTGACCCAAATCAATGAGGTTGAACCAATAAGTGTCTTCTGTATTCTTTATTTAAACATGTTTTGACCTGATGTATGAAAAACATCTCAATTCTTTGTTGGAATTTGTTTTGGATGGTATACTGTGGCAAATATGAATGCCAGCTTAATTAGATGATGCAATTGTCAAAATGATTATTGACTGATTTTCAAAGTTAAAATTGAATATAATGACGCCTTCTAACTTAGCTGTGGTTTCTGAATTCATTGCCCTTTATATTTATGTGTATTTGTGCCACATGCATAGCTTTTTGTAGTTCTTTTTATCTAAGAAAAAAAATCCATTCCAGAACTGTAATTTCTATTTCACATTTCAGAGAGCTTCTCACTGCAATAGTAAGCTACATGAAGAGTGGCCTTAAGTCAGTGGCTGCCAGGCTGTGTAAGAACGAAGGAAGGAAGATCTCAAGGCGGGCAAAGTGTAAAGAAAGTTACTCTTGTTTCAGCGACACACACCAAAAGAAACGTGGCAGAGTGTGCTGGTTATGAGTGTGTTTAATTTTTTTTTTTATAAATATTTTTAGTCTTCTGTTCCCTAATCCCTTGTATCATCATTCAACCTCACTGTTTATTACTTCTAGAAATATTGAAGCCAAATATTATATTTATTAACTGTAACTATCACTTCTTAATAAACTTCCACGATTCCAGTCAATTCACATATCCAGTTAGAAGGTGATACTGATAACCTTAAGTTTGTGCAATCAATAAAACTTGTGATTACTGGCAGGAGTACCACCAGGACTGGCGGCTTTCATGCAGTAGTTTGTTATAATTGGCTAGAAGCCATGCTCGTGTTTAGTGTATGTTTGGTTCTGCGTTGAGAAGGAATCAAATTCAAATTTAGATTTTTTAACACAATTATTTATAACATTAGAAACGTAAGTTTATCACATTCTAACATTAAACCAAATATATCCTTAGCTTCGTTAAGAATAATAATATAGTATCTGTGTTGCGATGGAACAGGAAAATAACATAATTTAGTTGATCTTACATAAGTTCCATATTGTGCGCACAGGATTATAATCTTAAGGATAGCCCGGTTAATGTTTGTTGTAGTTTGGATGTTTGCCCCTTCCTCTTAAAAAAAAAACAAATATAACAAGTAGTATTTAGTTTTATTTAATATATGAGTTAATTTTCATCCCAAAAATATTAATGAAGTCAAAGACTAAAAAAGAGAGAAAAACAGAAAATAACAGAAACTTCAAAGCAGTTTAATTAAATCGCAAAAAATAATAAACATACTTACTATGGTATAAACTACGTATAAAGAAAGACTCATACTTAAAATTTTATAATTATATAGCTTAACTTTATATTATTTATTGATTTATAATAATATTTAAATATGATTTTTAACTATATATACATATAATTTGTTATATTTATTTTAATATATTAATCAAATCATTAAAACATAAGCATTTTTAAATTTTTTACCTTCTATCTTTTCAATGAAAATTAAAATATATCATCAATGAAATATGTAAAAATTAAATTAAAAATAATTTTTAAATTACTTTTCATTAAAATTTGTAATGAAAAGATTAAGAAATAATAAAAATTTATAATAGATTAAGTCAAGCAGATATTTTAAATATTTCAATAAAAAATAAAAAGAAAAATATGGACTTGAATTACAAGGTGTATTTAATTTTGTTATTTTGTGTATAGCGTGTGTTTTTAAACGTGACAGTTGTATGTAGAATACACATATTGAGAAGAAAGGAAAGGATCCATCATCCATTTCCTCACAGAAAGAGAAGGAAGGAAAAAAAATCTGAAAATCAAGAGGCTGCGCCTGCGTGTGTGTGCGTATAGCTAAGGAGCTGCTATGCCCATGCCTATGGCTATGGCTGCTTCAACTTCAACTTCTCTCTCTGTCGTTGGAAGTGGCCTCGCCCTCTCTCCTCCTCATCATCATCACCATCACCGTCACCGTCACCGTCACCTTCCCACAACAATCTCCACTCGATTGCGTAACAACCGTTTGTTCTTATCTTCTTCGCTTGCTTTCTCTCCTCCCCGACGGTACCTCTCTCTCTCTCTCTCAATTATTTACTCTTTCTTTAATCTCTTTGGTTGCTGATACTTCCAATGAGAATACCTAATTTGAAGCTCTACTATGCTTCTTTTTACTAACGTCTTACAATTCATTAATTCTTGATTGATCCTAATTCATGAATATACTCATCCAACACAACAACTGCATTTCATTTCCCCTAAACTATCTCACAAGAAATGACACCTACTGGTATATCTGCTTCAGTGAAAGAAGACCGCATAAAGCTGTTTATGGTGGATTCGGATTCCAAAGGAACAAGCCTGATGCCTGGAAACACTATACTTCCGTCCTTGGTGAACCTGCATCATCGTCGTCATTTTCCTTGCCGCAACAAAGTTGCACTTCTTGCTGTCTTGCCTCCACCAAGAAACGCCGTACAAGTGTTGCAAGATTTATACCTGGAGCGTTTCTTGATAAATCTTCTTTCCGGTTATCTAAGAATAAGCTCCATCATGCTTCTGTAAGATTTTCCGAATTCCAATTTTGGCTGATAACTATTCACTATGGTGCTTAACGTTTTGATGTAGGTTATGCCTATTGTCAAATTATAAATTGTTGTAACTAACTTTTCTATTGGATTCTACCATGCTTTTCTTACCAAAAGAATTTTCATGCTACCAATATTTAGTGCAATCCGTTGCTTAAAAATTCATGCATTTATGTTGAAGCTTCTGGTACACATGGTTAAATTTGGAGATGTTATCATCATTGTCTAGTTGTCCAATGTCTGTGTTTCTTTTCATTCTGCTTTCTACATTGTGTGCTTATGATGTGATTGCATTTCGGGATCTTATTCTTAAAGGTTAGATCTGGTTGTGTGTCAATGTATTTTTTCAGGTCAAGCGGGTTCAACTTCCATGTGCAACTATTGGACCAGATGAGCCACACGCAGCAAGTACAACTTGGCCAGATGGTATTGCTGAAAAACAAGATTTAACTGTATTTGATTCTGAACTGGAACAGGTGGAGGGGTTTCTAAGTTCTGAACTTCCATCTCACCCTAAGCTGTGTCGAGGTCAACTAAAGAATGGACTGCGTTATCTGATTCTGCCAAATAAAGTCCCACCAAATAGGTAGTTCAATTAATGATAATGATAGATTGGCATTTAATAATATATGGAGTTAAGGACTATGAAATGAAATGCCTTATGATTTGTTAAGAAAGGATATGCTCACATGCACGATGTTTCAATCATTTTTAGGAATTGCATCAAAAACTAGGGTGTGTTTTAATATGGAATTGTGGATTTACTGATTTATCATCCTTGAGTTTGTTTGTTATACCCTTTTAATGACCAAATTTGAGGGTATGTATACATAGGGCACATGCTTGCTTTTGAGGAAAATTGCTTTGGGTCTTTCAATTTGCCTTCTAGGTGCACCTCAGTGTGATACCCTCTTGTTCTTCATCAGTTGTTTCTACAAGCATGCTATGTTGTGACTCAGTTTTTTATGGTGAAATATATTTAATATATAATATAAAATGTGATTGTGAAAAGTTCTCTTACTGGAAATGTATATATAACAATAACACCTTTGAGGTGAATAATTTTGTGTGCAATCACATGACTTGGAGCAAGATTTATTAATAAAATGATGATGTACTCAATGTTTATATAGTTTTTTGTTTTGTCCGTTGAACATTGTTTTGCTGTAATGTGCTGATGGTAAGAAGTCCAAAATGGGGGCTGTACATGTATTCAGTTTCTCTACAATGCACACGTTGCTAACTTCTTAGTATCAACTGATTCTGTTTTAGGTTTGAAGCACACTTGGAAGTTCATGCAGGATCAATTGATGAAGAGGATGATGAGCAAGGAATTGCACATATGATTGAACATGTTGCTTTCCTGGGAAGTAAAAAACGTGAGAAGCTTCTGGGAACAGGAGCCCGTTCAAACGCTTATACTGATTTCCACCATACAGTGTTTCACATCCATGCCCCTACCAGCACCAAGGTTTGGGCCGTTTTGATGTGTGGTTCTTTGTCATGTGTTCAAATATTATGTCATTGGTTTTTTTTCATTTGGAGTTTTGCATGTTTACTGAACATTGTTTTGTTACTAAACACTAATTCGAATTAAGCAGAAGAGAATAGGGTGAAATGAAGTTTATTGTATATCTCTGCCCAAGCAATACATGGAAATTATTGATGTTGCAATTACAAAAAGAAATTGTCATGAATACACCCAATGTTCCATTGTTATCACTGAAGTGGGCAGCACATAAAGACTTTTGTGACATGTGAAAACTGAAGATGAATCGATATCAATGCCATGGAAATCAATTATGATACTTCTTTTGATTCTGAATTGTGAATATAGCTTTCTTTAAAAGAGGTTCAACATGACATTTATAGAGAAAAGCCTTTAGGGATAGCGTTAGGCTCAAAGAAAACTTCTCCCCGAGAAAGAAGATCAAATGGAAGAGGGAAGATTATACAAGTAGAACTAGTATTCATGCTTGTTATACTTATTTTGTGTTAAAATTCTTCCTTAACACATTTAAACAGCATTCTTCCCAATATGTACCCTGCATTTTTCTTAAATCTGTTCGTGTCTCACTACTAGGCTTCATGATTCTTTAGTAGTGCTTAATTGTTGTTATTCCCATCATATAAAACTAACGGAAAGTGAACATGCAATATCTTGTTTCCAATATATATATGTGTGGATTGAGACATATTGTGTTGTTGATTATAAATGCATGGTGTATGTCAGGATTCTGATGGTGATCTACTTCCATTTGTTCTGGATGCCTTGAATGAGGTATGCTTTAGTGAACTTTGCTTTATTTGTTACCATATAGGCCACTTCTACTTTGCAGAAATACACATATTAGCTTTAACATGGCATTTTATCTGATCTAGGTCTTATGCTTTGATGCTTTGGTTTGATCCTACCTGAGCCATCCGTAGAGGGATTTAATGGGACAATAGGGTAAAAATATATATGGTACTTCTAGGTTGGCATTGACTTAAAACTTATTGATGCATGCAGATAGCTTTCCACCCAAAGTTCCTTGCCTCTAGAATTGAAAAGGAACGGCGTGCTATACTCTCAGAGCTTCAAATGATGAACACAATAGAGTATCGGGTTGATTGCCAGGTGCGTAACAGAATATCTCTTGGAATTTCAGGCCCCAACTTAATATTTCTGCAGAATATTGACTCAACCTTTTCTGTGTCCTCTTTTCTGTGCTTTTAATTTTTGTAATTGCAGTTGTTACAGCATCTGCATTCTGAAAACAAGCTGAGCAAAAGGTTTCCAATTGGATTAGAAGAACAGATAAAGAAGTGGGATGCAGATAAAATAAGAAAATTTCATGAGCGTTGGTATTTCCCTGCAAATGCTACCTTGTACATTGTTGGGGATATTGATAACATCTCAAAGACTGTTTACCAGATTGAAGTACGTCAAACATACATTTGCAAAGTTTGGTTATAACCATCGTTACAATATTTAAGAGTCTTATACAATAGCTGTTTGTCATATAGGCTGTTTTTGGACAAACTGGTGTAGACAATGAGAAAGGTTCTGTGGCCACTCCAAGTGCATTTGGTGCAATGGCTAGTTTTCTTGTTCCTAAGCTCTCTGTCGGTCTGGGTGGAAATTCTATTGAAAAACCAGCCAATACAATGGATCAATCAAAAATATTCAATAAGGAAAGACAGGCTGTTCGTCCTCCTGTGAAGCATAATTGGTCACTTCCTGGAACCAGTGCCAATTTGAATCCACCACAAATATTTCAACATGAGTTGCTTCAAAATTTTTCAATTAATATGTTCTGCAAGGTATGAAGAGGTTTGATTTTGTGTTATCTTATTCTTCTTCTGCATTCTAACTTGTTAAGATCTTTGTGGTTGCTTTTGTATATATACTCCCCCTATGAAGTATCTTCCTTTTATCTTTTTTGTTAATTTAATGAGGTCTGTTTAAAATTTTTGGAGCTGATAACTTAGTTGGAAGGATGGTGGAGACCTATTTGTGGTGGTGAAATGGTTAATGACGATGTTGGGCATAACATATGAAAAGGACAGGAATACATGATTTACTGGTCTAATGAACAATATTATATTCATATAAGCTGTCTAGTTGATGCTGTCTTGATCTACTTATGATAATAGAATATACTTAGTGTTAAGCAATAAGCTTAAGAGATAAGGTGGAAAACTGCACTAGTTCAAATGCAACGTTGCTATCATACCAAAGCAAAAAGCCTGTAGACATATCTGATGGCTCTAAAATTTTTCTGTTAAACATATTATCTCTAGTTCTCATCAGAGAATAGCGGCAAATCACGCCGTTATAGTGGCAATTTGGGCAGAATGGACTCTAGCTGCTCTAAGTTCTCTGTTGCATCAAACTTTTGCTTGCATTTTGTGACCTCTAGTTCTATCAGATTGTGGCCAAGGTTGCTGCCATTTGCAGACAAAATCATGCCTATAGCAGCCATGACTCTGAACAGGGACAAAATCCTCGTTTTGTCTGCCCTCTTTGCCATTGCCTGTTCATTTTTTTGGGAGATTTTAATAATTTTAATCCCTTTTTTTGCATCAGAAGAAATTATAGTTAGAATCCCTTCATCCAAAAAGAAGTGTTCCTGTGACATGTTTTCCCAACTACCTCCCAGACCCAAGAGTTTTCCAGGAAAACCTGTCCTTTTTTCGGCAGCCCCAGACTCTGTTCTCAGTTCCTAGCTTCTTCCTCTTCACATAAATCTGCATTTTTTTCATAATTGATAATGTGCACCATTTTTCCCCTTATACTCTTTAACTCTTGTTGTTATCGACTTGTTAATTAGCCTTAGATTGATGGTGATTGTGTGTCTAGACTGAAACTTTTGTTTATTAATGATGAACACATCTCTATTTTGGGTAATTCTTTTATTTTTGAGCATTTATATGTGTGAAGTATAAATTATTTACAATATCCCTTTAGCCCAAGCACACATATTAAGGAAAGATGTTTTAATGTACTGATTTTTAAAAATTCCTTCAACTTACAAGTTTACCCATATGTAAAGTCAGACTCTATTTAATTTCCCACTTTAACCAAAACCTTGAAAGCTTGAAACTATAAAGTTCAATTATTATAGAGGGTAAAGATGGAAAAAATAGTAAATGCTTTTTAAAATTTGTAAAGGGTTTATATTAAGGACCATGAGAAATTTTCAAAAGGGTTTTATAAATAGGACCAGAGGTGGTATCTTGTATCCATTATCATTGATATAGCAACCATCCTGTTATAGATTGTTGGAGTTGGCCCACTGTGCTGCTACCGAGGATTGAGAGGAATGACCCTCACTTTTCTTTCCTTCCATACCTTTCTAGATAGGATATATCTAAATTAACATTTCTTCTCTGTTTTCCGGTGCTTTAGTGATATACTTTTAGTTTCAGATATGATGATATTTATTTCTCCCCCTCTCTTTGTTAATTATCTTATTGAAATCTTTTGCAGATTCCAGTGAATAAGGTTCAAACATACAGAGATCTGCGTAATGTCTTGATGAAAAGAATATTTTTGTCAGCTCTTCATTTCGTATTAATACAAGATATAAGGTGAGAGGAAATCTTTTTTATCTGATGCAGTATGGCCTGTAAGAATTCATTTGGTGTCCATTATGTGCTTTTGTTGCACACGGGCATGAACAGTGCCGCAAAAGTTGTTAGTGTTCATCCATACTCTTAAAGAATAATATTTTGAAGACAGGGATGTAAGGAGAGAAAATGAAATCCTCATGTGAATATTGGAGTTATCAATCCAAGTGATTCAGCTACATTTGTCTATACAAGACAAAAGTTACCAGTTAGGCCCAGATCATTTCAGTATCACAGTCACTCTAGCAAAAAGCATTTTTTTTAGGCCTGTATGTTTTCCAAAAATTATGGCCAAGTTATTGGCAGAGATAATAAGTGACCTCCATTTTGTAATAATCCATACTCAAATTTTCCTATACAAATCCTTTTTCACTTGATAATCTTTTTGCTTTTTAGAAAAGTTCCATGAAGACTGTCTAATAGCTGCTGATTAATTGATTATTTTTCTTATAAGAAACCTTTTTCTTTTTGGTAGTGTAATTTGCTGGGAAGTCCTATCCCTTAGCATCTAAATATGTTACTGGTGCATGAAATTTACAGAGTTCAAACCCACCATTCACTTCAGTTGAATTGGATCATAGTGATTCTGGAAGGGAAGGATGTACTGTGACCACTCTAACCATAACTGCAGAACCAAAGAATTGGAAAAGTGCAATTAGAGTTGCTGTTCATGAGGTTTGTTTCTTCTGCTGTGCTTCGAGTTCGACTGTCTTTTCAAAAGTGCAATTTTTAGTTTTCTTTCATTGTTTGTTTCAGTTGTTAGTTATTTTATGATGCATTTTGTTTATATTTCAATTGCTGGCTTCTATCCCTTAGTTTAACTTAGAAAGAAAAAGTGACTTGGATTTTTGGTTGCATATAGAAATCTACATTAATTTAGGTTTCAAATTGCTTGAATGATGGCCTATCTTTTTACTGCATTCATCCTATTATAATAGTCTAATGTAAATTTGTGTGATGCAGGTTCGGAGACTTAAAGAATTTGGTGTTACCCAGGGCGAATTAACTCGTTATTTAGATGCCCTTTTGAAAGACAGTGAACACCTAGCAGCCATGATTGATAATGTATCTTCTGTTGATAACTTGGATTTTATCATGGAAAGTGATGCTCTTGGCCATAAAGTTATGGACCAGAGACAAGGGCATGAAAGTTTACTTGCTGTTGCTGGGACAGTTACCCTTGATGAGGTATTCTCAATGATGATCATTGGTCCTTGTGCATTTTTTTATACTTTTTTAAACCCTTCCTCCCTTTTTGCTGTTGCTGACTTTTGGTTTTATTTTAACAACTTATAAATGCAAGTCTCAGTTGGAGGCATGACTTGAATGAAAAAGGGCATATTGTTGGGTGTCATTTTCTCTACTTTTTTTACTGTAAAATTAAAAATAATAATAATATTTTATTGTATTTTAATTAATATATTTAAGAGTTATCTTAGAAAAAGCTTTATTTACTTCTTTTTTGGGTGAGTTATCAAAACATAGCTGGTAACTTTTAGTTATATGTTTTGAATATCTTCTGTGCAGGTTAATTCTGTTGGTGCCAAGGTGTTAGAATTTATAGCTGATTTTGGAAAGCCTACTGCACCCCTTCCTGCAGCAATTGTTGCTTGTGTTCCAAAAAAAGTTCACATTGAGGGAGCAGGTGAAACAGAATTCAAGATATCATCAACTGAAATTACAGATGCTATCAAAGCTGGATTGGATGAACCTATTGAGCCAGAACCTGAGGTATCTTTTCCTTTAACTTAATTCCTTATTAATTGATCCTGATTTGGCACTCGAAGTATTGATTTTCACCTAATGACTGATGACTTGTTACTGTGTATTTGATTACGTTTGAAAGCTGTTTGTTTCCTATGAGTGAACCAAGGTAGTTAAGATCGAGATCTTACTAAGATCGGAAAGGGGTCCCAAGATCGTAGATCGTGGGATCGTAACACGGATCGTAAGATCCTACAAAAATACTTAATGCATATTTATATATATGTTATATGCATATAAATTCATAATATGCATACAAAATACCTATAAATAAGAAAATAAATCCTTCAAGCCTATTGAAAATTATAGGAAGGTTGATATGAATTATAATTTGCACAATTTTAATCAATTTTAAGAATCATATTATCATTTGCCTATGTTCTCAAATAATCCGTTTCATTCGACAAGCTGTGACAACTGACACCGTGGTCCACACAATATTTTTGGTGAAACATGCATTTTATTTTGGGCTAAACTCATTTGGACAAGGCCTTAACAAAAACGACCCAACACCCATATCGTCCAACTCAAAGGGTTTACTCAGAATCCAGTACGAGCGGATGCAGAGGATAACAAATAATAAGTTGTAGGTCCCACCTCGTAACCACGGGTTAGAAACTCTCGTTCATTCTGTTCGCAGAGGAACTGAGGCACCCAACAGAAACAAAGAGCAATTCGCAGAGGAACTGAGGCACCCAACAGAAACTGAGAGCAATTCGCAGTTCGCACCGTATAAACGACGAGGAAGAAACGGCAAACGCAGTTTGTCTTCTGTTCGCAGAGGACGAATCGAAGAGGAAGCAACAGAGAGAGAGGGCCGCGCAGTTCGTCTCCTTCTATTCGGAGAGGATGAGAGGAAGAAAGGAGGAAATCAGGGTTTATTTTCAGCTTAAGAATGGGTCATCTGCGCAGTTCAGAGAAGCGGGTCAATGAAAAATTCGGGTTAGCTTGATCGGTGGGATCGATCCCACCGATTTTACGATCTTAATCGGCGATTACACGATTTGACGTCTTCTCCGATCTTTCATAGGCACGGGATTGTATAGCTGCGAAAAGATCGTAAAATGCCGATTTTACGATGTTAATCGCGATTTTAACTACCTTGGTGATAACTTTATTCTTCATGTGCTATAATATGAATCCTACCATACTGATTAAAATTTGCTTCATATTATATATGGATGATGAATTCTTATTGATGAGAGCCAATTCCATTTATGAGCTGGGTGCATCTTGTCAAAATAACTGCTGTTCAGCTAATTACTTATACATATGTAGCTTGAGGTGCCAAAAGAACTGATACAATCATCAAAGCTAGAAGAGTTGAAAGAGCAGCGCAAACCAGCCTTTATTCCTGTAAGTCCTGAAACAGATGCCACAAAGCTTCATGATGAGGAAACTGGGATCACCCGGCGCCGTCTTGCAAATGGAATTCCTGTTAACTATAAGGTACACTATGCTAGTTTATATTGCGATTTTCATGATACTAGTACCTTATTTCCTTACCATGTCATTGTACTGCATTCAATACTAATAGGTGCCATTTGATCTCCTTCTTGCATTTTAGAAATGGTGACTGGGTCTTTCATGGATTCCTAATTCTAGTACTCTGTTCCGCTGCTTCATTCTGTTCTTTTCTGCTGTTATGGACAGTAGGAGACAACTTATCATAAAATTAATTTTCAATTTCCTATTATGTTTGTACTGTCATTCAATTTCAAACTGATTTCATAAATGCAATAATATGGACAGTTTTTTGAGATTGGCATGAAGAACTCAGGAATTGCACTGCTTAAGGGGATGTAATTGGTTTTCTTTACTTATTAATTCCTTATTGTTGATAGATATCAAAAACTGAAACACAAAGTGGTGTGATGCGACTGATTGTTGGTGGTGGACGAGCAGCTGAGAGTTCCGAGTCAAGAGGATCTGTGATTGTGGGTGTTAGGACACTTAGTGAGGGAGGTCGTGTTGGCAACTTCTCTAGGGAGGCAGGTAACTTCTCTTACTAATTGATGTTTCCAAATGTTAATTTCTGGAATATGCATATTTGCTGTTGACTCACAGTAGAGTTATATGCATTCTTATTTAGAAATTGTATGTCATCCCCATCAGTTGTTCTTGGCATTTGAAGCTTAAGGTTTATTTGTTAATGTTTTCTTAACTAATTAATTCTATTATTCTCTGAATTTTTTTCTTCAAACTACATGGTTTATTAATATATTGGGAGAGCAAGAGAGACAAGACTGACCACGAGAACATGATTATACAATACCTCTTTTCTGTTCTTTCAAATTGAAACATAATATAAAAGGTTCATTTGTAGAAAATGCTTATACTAAGATGCAAGGCAGAAACTTTTACTTCAAAAACACACCAAATTTTAAGCACAGATGTGCATATAATGAATGGTTTTTTTTTAGTGTTAATATGATATTCAGATTGGTAGTTTGTGGCAAATGTTAAAAAGGACATTCTTTTCTCAGTACATAATCATGGGACAAATGTTCTCCCGTCAATGCGGAGTGTGCTTATGTCTGATACTGAATGCATATATTAGATCATTCCTTTTATGTTGTGAAGTTTTTATGGTAAATGCACTCTGCACAGATTAGTTTTTTGTCCCCATATATTCTATTATTTGAACATCTCATGAATGCAAATAAAATATGATATTCAGATTGGTAGTTTGTGGCAAATGTTAAAAAGGACATTCTTTTCTCAGTACATAATCATGGGACAAATGTTCTCCCATCAATGCGGAGTGTGCTTATGTCTGATACCGAATGCATATATTAGATCATTCCTTTTATGTTGTGAAGTTTTGATGGTAAATGCACTCTGCACAGATTATTTTTGTCCCATATATCTATTATTTGAACATCTCATGAATGCCAATAAAATATGCATCTATACAAAGATTATTTCAGTATACGTGGACTGATCTACAACTCCATTTACTGAATGCGTATTTCACACATAATACCAGGTTGAACTTTTTTGTGTGAATCACCTGATAAATTGCTCCTTGGAATCTACGGAGGAATTCATATCTATGGAGTTCCGTTTCACTTTAAGAGACAATGGGATGCGTGCAGCCTTTCAATTGCTTCACATGGTGCTTGAGGTAAACATCTTTACCATTGTTACTGTTATGCCTTTTTCTTATTCTCATGTGTTGCATCTATAAAATACTGGCTGTATTACTTTTAACTGCATCATATGATATGCACTTAATTATAACTCTTCTCTGTTAAATTCCTTATGATGTTTCTGTTTTCAGCATAGTGTCTGGCTAGATGATGCTTTTGATAGAGCAAGGCAATTGTACCTGTCATATTATCGATCCATCCCAAAGAGCTTGGAACGCTCAACTGCTCACAAACTCATGGTAGCAATGTTGGATGGAGATGAGAGATTTATTGAGCCTACACCAAAATCACTAGAAAATTTAACCCTGCAATCTGTCAAGGACGCAGTAATGAATCAATTTGTTGGTGATAACATGGAGGTCTGCTATTATTATATTGAATGCACGATTGTTCTACCAATACATTCAAATACTAAAATCTGATTTGTGCTTTTCAGGTATGCATTGTAGGTGACTTCACTGAGGAGGAGATTGAATCTTGTATTCTTGATTACCTTGGCACAGCTCAGGCCACAAGAAATTGTAAAAGAGAGCAAGAATTCAACCCACCCTTATTTAGATCATCTCCATCTGATATGCAATTTCAAGAAGTGAGAAGCTAAGCATATATTACCTATATTCATAAGTTGTTTTTGCAATAACTTAATATCACAAGTAAATTTGCAGTACAATATTAGTTGCATAGTCGAATTTGGTTTTTTAGACTTTCAGAATTAGTGGCAATACTTCAATGCATTAGGCTTGTGACACGTGTTTATCTGCTTTTGCCTTTTTTGCAGGTTTTTCTAAAGGACACCGATGAGAGGGCATGTGCTTATATTGCTGGGCCAGCACCAAACCGTTGGGGTTTTACTGTTGATGGAAAAGACCTGTTAGAGTCAATTAATAATGCATCAACAATCAAGGGTGGGCATTGTTGTTTTTATTTTTTCTTGTGGCCATCATATCCTGTATTGTATTGCAAAATTATCATTTCAGAATTACTGTTAATTGTTAAATGCTGGGAATGGCTTGTGCAGATGGGGAAAAATCTGATGCTTCACATACAGAAGGGGTCTGCAAAGGAGCCTTCGTGGTCATCCTCTATTCTTTGGTATAACAATGGGATTGCTTTCTGAGATTATAAATTCTAGGTACCTCTTTCTACTCACCTGTAGTTAGCTTAGTGTGAAAACTTCAGAGTTCAGACATCATGCTCACTTCCAGGCTGAAAAAATTAGGCCATCCTGATCATCTTCATGCCAAAAATGGGCCAATCCCAGTATCCGACTACTTCTAGGATGAAATCATAAAAATATCTAGGAACTAGGATGTCTTCTATGTGTATCCTGAAAGTTATATTTTTTTTTAAAAAATCACTGGAGAAATCTCCAACCATGCTTAAAATCGTATTACATGTTTTCTGTGCAGGCTCTTCACAACTGTCAGAGATTCACTGGGGCTGACATATGATGTGTCATTTGAATTAAACTTGTTTGATAGGCTTAAACTAGGGTGGTATGTGATCTCTGTGACATCAACTCCAAGCAAGGTGTGGGCTCCATTCTTATAACATTCACTTTTCTTATTTTTGCTGTCAATTTCCTTTTGTTCCAAGTTTTGGATCAAATTGATTTGCAGGTGCACAAAGCGGTTGACGCTTGCAAGAATGTTCTTAGAGGTCTGCATAGCAACAAAATTACTGACAGAGAATTGGACAGGGTTAGTTATTGAATATGCTTGAGTTGTTTTACATTACAATTTAGTGACAGCATCTTCAGAATTTTTTTTTCTGCTAAACATGCATTATTATTAGTGTTCAAATTTTGATTAATTTTTTATTTTTATCTGTATAAACCTGATCCTTCTGCTTTGTATTCCATTTTGCCTTGATGATTTCTTCCTTCTCCTAAAGAAAGAGTACCTTTCTGGCTAAAAAGTGTGCACTTGGTGCCCTCATTCTACTTCTGAATATTGTTGAAATTTACTTCTTGTTATTTGCGTCTGATTTATCATGACTTGAAAAAATTAAATTATTATTTTGGTGCTTCTCTCTAATGCAGGCTAAACGGACCCTTCTTATGAGACATGAAGCTGAAATTAATCAAATGCATACTGGCTGGGATTGTTAGCTCATTTACAAGCTTCTTCTGTTCCAAGGAAGGTGAGATAGAAATGTCCAAATGTTGACATGCAATTAGGATATTCACATTTTTATTTTTATTGTGAGCAAACTTGGTTTAAGGTTTTTAGTACTGCCAAGTTAGAAGTCGCTGAAGTAATGTATTATGCTTCTAAACTGTCATACTTCATGCTTCTAAGTTATTGTGGGATACAGGACATATCATGTATCAAGGACTTAACTTTTCTATATGAAGCTGCTACTATTGAGGATATATACCTTGCATATGAGCAGTTGAAAGTAGATGAAATTCTCTATATGCATGCATTGGGATTGCTGGTGCTCAGACTGCGGAAGATATAACAGGTGCAGTGTATTCTCGAAATAGTTAAAATTGGATTTTGCTTTGCTAATTCTCTTGAGGTCCATATGTATCACAACTATGGAACTTCAAAATCCAGACTTCTTTCGAAATTTGAGCAGAAGCTTTGACAGTTGCTTCTTCAATTCATAGATTTGAGCATAAAATCTTAACCTTGAAAGAATATTTCAAACACAAAAGTGAGAGATGGGATCCCAATTCCAAATCTGGCCTTAAGCTCACATGTTCCTTACCTTAGGTAACAAAAGCTTCTTTCCTTCAGAAGTTGGAATTCCAAGCTGCAATTGATGTATCCAAAGTAACCAGTCAACTATTTTCAAGCATTCATGGACTGGCTAAAATTTGAATGATGATAAAAATTTAGTAGCAATTTTTTTTTTTTTAATATTTTGCTGCACAGCCTTTTCTTTATGAAACATCGTCTATACATAGGTGACCGCATCATTTTGGAAGAAGAAATCTGCCTCATTAGAACAATACAAATTATGTAATTGTGGTACTGAAGTAATTTTGCAACCTTTCATGCTTGCTTGTGCAGCTCCGTTAGAAGAGGAAGAATCAGGTGATGCTTATCCTGGTGTTATTCCTGTGGGGCGAGGTTTATCTACAATGACACGGCCTACTACCTAATGTTTTTGGATGACTTTGTGTTGGCCTGGTTGCTTTAAGATCTGGAGGTTAGTATATTATAGCTTGCTTATTTTCAGTTAGGTAGATATCATCCAATTCTTTTTAATAGTTTCTGATAGTTTGTTTCCTTTTGTCTCCTTTGGGTGTGGGACAATATTTACTCTTAGTTTTGTATTTTCTCGTATTCTTCAGTAAGGTTTTTTTTTTTGGGTAAATGTTTTGGCAATGAAGGTTAAAAAGCAGATTTTTTTTTTTTTCTTTTTGTATATCTCTACAGGAGCCATGTCTGGAAGTTCAATTACAGGTTGTGGTTCAACGAATTAGCCAGCATATGTATGACAAGAAGCTGCTGATAACATTGAAACAAGTCGATATTCAAGCTGTTCGATCAACCCAAGAAGTGGTCCTTGACTTACCTGTAATTGATTTCCTTAATCATCCCTTTATCTTCAGTTGAACCACTAATAAAATGCTTTGCTACCTATACTTTTTTAGGATTAGAATAAAGAAAATATAGGATTCGCTAAGATGTATAGGTGCCATTTTTTGTCGGTCATATTTTTTTTAGGAGGGGAACTCCGACCATGTCTTAGCGTAGGAATTTAGCCAGTTACATAAGTTGTAAATCATTGTTTCCCCGCTTGTAAAATTAGACGTTTCATTTTCAAACACGTTACCTCTCCTCCCCATCTAAACAGGGGGAACTTCTGTTATCATTTTCTTGTTATCCTATACTGAAAGCTAGACTATTGTCTTCTTTTAAAGAGTTCTAACAATAGGTGGTTGTCTTATAGGAGATGTGTTTATTGAGAAAGACTTGCTTATGAGTGTGAGAGGAGTAAATCTAGATTGAAAAAGACTTTTTACATGAGTATGAGAGGAGTAAATCCTGATTATATAATCATAAAGATTTAAAGTTGTTTAGTGGTTATAATTACCACTTGAAAAAAAAGTCACATGACTATTTAAAAATATCACATGATTGTGATATCTGATTTAACATAATATATAGTAAGCTCTAATGGTCAATATTTAATGTGATATTGCTTCTAGCCAATCAATCTTGGCATGCTCAGGGAGTGGGGACAGATTAATATCTTCCAAATAATGATTTGGTTATGGAATTTACTCCCAACTTTCTAATAACCAGAAATTTAGAAACTATTGAGCTAAGGCTTATTGTGTATTATTCTACAAATTTTCATGAATTGGCTTCCTTTGTTAAAAATCACCATCGTCGTAAGTAAAATATTGATAGGCGTCCCAACTTTCTAATAACCAGAAATTCTTTTAATTGAAAAGTGTGCAAGTCCATATTGGTCATATGGAGATTGAAGGTCTTTAAATAATATTTAAATTGATATTTTAATGCGTGTGAGTGAGTATGCGCGAGGACGACACAGGTTGGATGCTGTATTATTCATATATGCATCCATTCCCATTATTTTTGCATGTAATTACATATATCTATTTAGCTAGAAATTACTTATTTAGTTTTTCTCTCCTATCTGTGTTAGGATTTTCTCTCTCAGTGCCCATTTGTTGTCCCTAAGTATGGTAAAGTAAAATAGAAGAAGTAGGCTAAGAAAGAAAGGATAAATGCAGTTATGATTTAAGATGTGAATGTGCAACTCCCTAGTATCTTTACTAATGAATTCTTTATTATTTTATATAGGTGGTAATAAGTTTGAAGTTATGATGTCATACAAGTTATCCGTCCTTTAAATTTCATACAAGTTATCCGTCCTTTAAATTAGAGTTTAAAATTTAATTATTGTTGAATTGAAATTTACAAAATTAATTTTAGTTACATATTATATATTTTTTATTTTTTGGTACTCATTTTACTTTAATTTGTATTTAAATATTTAATTTATATTTAAAATAGTTATTTAAAATGTGATTTTGATATAATGAATGCTATTTGAATAGTGCTTACAAAACACACTATAATGTGTTTAATGATTTTCTATCACTAAAATATCCAATAGTTTAAGATTTACATATAAAGATTAAAAGTTTTTATTATTTCTAAAAAATTATATTTAAAAAAATTATACTTTTACTTTATTAATGGGCTCTTTTATACTTTCTTTAAGGTTAAACATAAAGAAACAAAAGTAAAATTTTAAAAATATATACTTTATTGATCTCTTGAAATCACAAATAATTTCCTAAAATGATTAACATTGAAGGAAGTTTCAAACTAAATTCATATTTTATTTAAACATAATTAATCATAAATTTAATTATTTCCCATCAACAAAAAATAATTCCTTATCTAACAAATTTAACCACTTATAATAATATATATTTATTTATTTAAAATAATTATATAAGGGTTTACTCAGTTTTCCCACCCTTCCCTTTTTTTTCACATTTAAAATAATTATATAAACTTTTATTTATCATATGTATTAAATATACAAACAAATAACCCGAGGGTTTATAACTTAGTTGGCAAATGACAACGCGGATTAAGATTATAAAAATATATTTTAAGAGAAGAGTGAGGAATATTAATTGTGACTAAACTCGAGTTGACTCTTGTAATAGGGGATACCTTTGATTAACATAAAAATATATAAATATATAAAAAAACTAATTTATTCTTTCTTATATAATAAATTTAAATTTCTCATTCTAAAAATTATATAATTTTTTTTATATTTATTCTTCTTTTCATATGATAATAAGTTTTTCTTATTTTTAAATATATTATGACTTTTAATATTAAATTGAATTAATATTTTATTAATTTATTTTTTTATTTTTTAATAAATATTTATATTTATATTTTCTTAATAAATATTGGAGCTAATAATTTGAGTGGGTCTTGTAAAACTAACTAAAAGTTTAAGGGAAATTCTAGGGTATCCTCTCATGAGAGAGGGTTTTGATACCTTCTTTGATGAATCAATTTCCCTCAACTTTCTTAAATGATCTTAGTATTTTTATACTTATAGAACAATATTTAACTATTAGAATTTGTATTTTTAATTTTTAAAAATACTTTTAATGACTAAATGAAAGCTGAATAGTTAAGAATGTTGTACACTGATTTTCATTTTGGTAGAAGCATAAGCTATTTGGCGAGTGAGTGAAGAAGTTGTTGAAGTAAAAGAAAATCGATCGATCGCATTGTTTTGGATTTGGGTATGAGCATTGCAGAGATGTGGGTAGCGATTATCTGTGGTTTGGTTATTTACAAATTGTTCAAACGCTTCCTTTACGACGATGACATTTTGGACATTGAAGGATCTGATTCTTCTGCTCTTTTCACCGTCGCAGATAGGTATCTCTTTCTTTTCCCTAGTTTCTCATTAGGGCACAATTTTCCTCAATCAATTTGGGCTTAGGAAATCTCAAATATTTATCCGCTTTGAGCCTGTGTGCCCTTCAATTACCTGCTTGAGGATTCCACTTATGCAAATTTTCTTACTGTTGATGGAGAAAAATTGTAAAATTTGATTTGTTTTGCAGGCTTCAAAAGCTTTATGGGGGAAAGGTGTATGTGGGTCTTCGAATTCCCGATGCTGATTCTGGTTCTCGACAGAGCATTGATATGGTTCTTGTCACTAAAGAGTATTATCATTCCTCCCCCTTCTTTTCTTTCTTCCAATTTTTGACACTGCCTTCTATTCATGTTACATGTTTTACTATTGTGCAATGTGGGGGGAGATTAAGGAGTTCTATACTCTTAAAGACAGAAGAACATAGACGCATTGGTGCAAGCATGCATAATTGTTTGTCTTAAATGGAGAAAGGGCACTTGCGTTATCTTATCTGTTATATCTTTTTTCATTTACTTGCTGATAGGTAATAATTAAACAAATTATGAGTTTAGTTTTTATTTTTACTATCATTTGATGTTGCAGAGAGCTAGTGGTGGTATCCGTGAAGAACTTCTCAGGAATTTTGACAATTCGTGGCGATGGCAGTTGGGCCTGTGAAAAGCCTGGCAGACATAAAGTAGAGCATCACCCTGATCCTGTAAGGAACCACTTGAATGTCTTTGTGGTTATAAATGCAGAACACTAACAGCTTTATTGCTCCTATGCTGTTTTATAAGATGGCGTGAACCTTTTTTTGAGGATGTTTATTGAATAATGTGAACCTTTTTTGTTCATATTTTGTTATTGAGGATGCCTTAAATGTGGAAGAACGTGGGTTGATTGCCTAATTAGTAACTCTCTCCATGAGTTTTTTCTCAACTTTTATACAGGTGGAAGAAACTAGAAAGCAAGTTTCTATCCTTGAATCATATCTTGAACAAAGAGGGGTTGCTCTTCCTGAAGGATACATATCCTGTAAAGTCATACTTCCAAATCCTAAATTGTGGTATGATTTTGAATCTATTGGTGATATCACTACTTGCTATATGTAGTATCATTTTCTTCTATGCTACTTTCTTTTGATTCATATTTAGCCAAGATACTGTGTGAGTTTTCATTAAGTGTAGAGTTTCTATTTGCTAAATTTGGCTTCGTATGTTGACTTGTAATGGCCATTCTTCCTATTCATATGTTTCATGCATTTTTTTTAAAATAATTCTTTGCAAGAAATGAAGAAATCAGTACTGTGTAATTTCTAGTATAAGTTGAAAATGTGTTGAAGAAATTGTGTCAGTTTATTCATTTGACAAGCAGTATTTATGACGGGAAAAAATGTATCAGCCTATCTGGTTTTACTCTAGTCAAAAGTAACTGATATTTTTGCTGTTTTAACTTTGTTTTGTAATGTATGATGTTCATCTCTTTCTTTTATATCTGCAGTGCCATTCCTGTTAGTGTTTTTCCACCTGAAGTTATTACCCATGAACAATGGGTACAACTGAAGCCAGGACCAAAGAGTATGCTTTCAAGTTGGGTAAAGAGTGCCTTTCGAGGTGGGAAGAAGGATATACAAGAATCTGTTAGTCAGAATCTTGAGTTTGTCCTTAGCACAGCTCCAATATGGGATAGGTTGGTTACCATTTGTACTTGATGAGTCAATATTTATATTTATAGTATTTTATTCTTTTAGTAAATCCTTGTTAAAAGTTTGTTTGGCTTTGGTTGATGTGTGTCAAAAACCAATGCAACCTAAATGTTCTATTAGGAGAAGGCTAAAAATATAGCGTTGGTCCAAATCCACGTTTAAAACGTGGATCCAGTGTAAACCAAACACACAATTTATGTGGGACAGAATAGTACACCTGCTCATGCAAAAAAACCTTTGTGCTTGATGCCTTAAAGCATAGGCCCCAATCTTGTACTATTTCTTTCACTTTCATCTACTTGTGTAGTTGTATATACACAACTTCAACTTCTTATTCATATGTTTCATCCGACCCAATCTTACCTTGATTTTGCTGACATTACTGATTCAATGCATTCTTTTTGGATGATTTAAAACACTAATACATGTCGTTTTAGCCCCTAATATAAACCATTGGGGCTTTGGAACATTTGAGGAAATTCTTTGGTATTAGAATCTGCAATTCAGATCAGAGATTTTTTTTTCCTTATTTTCTTTTTCTTTTAAATATTGTTGAATGCTGGTTAAAGGTGCTGGGAAATCATATTGTGCCACCAGATTACTGTGGTTTTGGAGCTTTGTTGTCATTATTTAATATTACAAATCATAGTTCGTCACTAACAAAACATTGTTTGGCTTGCAGGTTGGAGCTGAAAGGCAACAAATATGTATTGGGAGAGTTCCTGGAATTTAAGGGCAAGCAAGAAGATGTTGAGGCTTTAAGACATATTAGAAGATCAAAAGTCGGTAGTATGATAATCCAAAAGACAAGCATGTTCGGACTAGGTAATCTTCTGGAAAGAAATTATGCTTTTGCATTCCAATTGTGTTAAGCCATCTAAACAGTAATTATTCTGGAAATAGAAAAATCTTAGTATTGTTAGAACCCGGACTGATAAACGTCAGTCTGTGTCTTGGTCTGACAGTATATCAGACTAAATATTGGAATGTATATCAAACTGTTTCTCACTAGATAGATTCACACACAGAATTCTAAACAGTAATTATAATATCCTCTGTCACCAAAACATATTAATAATAATTTCCTGGTTTAAGTGAACCTATAGATGAGTCAAGATCGAGAATCGGGGCATGAAATCATTGTGGGAGGGGAGAGAGAGAACTCACTTCCCTACTCAATGTTAACATTGTAACATTTGCTCTTATACGCTACTAGATATTTGGAAATCAGGAAAATGTGTTTTTTTATCCGTTCACTGATGATTATTAATGCTCAGGTTTATTTAATCAAAAATTATATAATTACTTGTAACTAGAATTCTCTTTGATAAAACTGATAATTACCTATCTTTGATGGTGGGAAAAAGCATTAAAAAAGGGAACCTTTCTTATAGTTGCATTGTTATACTTTTTAGTTTGTGGTTTCTTCAATTAACTTGGGATGGTTTGCAGCTCCTTCTAGGCTTCAAGTTTTATGTACCTTTCGTGACTATAGAACTGAAGGAGCATCAGCACCAGAGTTGAAAGAAGTAACCGTAAGATCAAATACTGAGATCATCTTTGAGCCTGCAAATGCTTCGAAAGTCCGAAAGTTCAAGCTCTCTTCAGTAGCCTCTATGCTTCTTAGCGCATGAAGTTACCCAAACTACATTATCAAAACAGAGAAGATACTACTGCGTCGTTGTATTATGTATATAATTATAGACCAATATAATTAATTCACAGTTTTATTTACATGTGAGGTTCATCTTTAACTTTAGGCTTCAGACATCCCATATATTGAGTCAACATTAGTTTTATTAAATTATATTGTGACGCAAAATGATTAATGTGATAAAAGTATTGCATGTCCCGTACTCTTGCCCTGTTCTACGACAAGATTCACCCTCGAACGATCATAGCTACTATAATTATGTACGATTAGAGATTAGGATATGATTTTGTTTTTTGGGGCGCAACCCCAAACAGTTACATTTTCATCTCAAAAGCCGCAATAAGTTACGAAGATAACAAAAGTTTGGATGCCCTTTTATAGAAAAATTTTTAGGTGAAAAAAATAGAAAGAATCAAAGAGGTCAAATGCATTTATAAGTTAAAATTAGTGTTTGTAGTCTTTTTTAAAAGTTCTCTCATTTAACTTCTTTATAAATAACTAATTTCAACTGATGGAGAAGTTAAATTCATTTAACCAATTTCAACTGATGGAGAAGTTAAATTCATTTAACCACTTTGACTCATTCTATTTTTTCTTTTAGAAGTTTTTATGCAGGTGTATCCAAACTGAGCCACAGAAATTCAAGAGGTAAGAAAAAACAGTTATTTTTCCGGTATGTATGTATCTAAGAGATATTAGCGTCAAAGGGGTGTCGAGCAAACACCAGAAGTTGTATCTAGACTTTCATTAGAATTGGGATGACATGAAAATACAATCCAACTTGCCACTTCTTTCGTGAATTCTATGTAAGAGGGCAAGGGACAAAAGCAGAATAAAGGAGGTGGAAAATCACATACAATTTACTGCCAACAGGGAGAACCGCAACCCAAAAGAAATAAGTGATTAGAGAGAAGAATCCTAGACAATAATACAAGCCTCGTCATCATTCTTTAAAAGCTATTCCAAGAAGCAAAAATCATAAAGCAAATACATGCAAACAATGTAATGTAATGTTCAGTTCAATATACCTGCCAAGTAAACTATTGTGCTATTTGTGGTTGCTACCACCTTTTTTCTTGAGCAGGCTTCCGAACTTGCCAAGCAAAGGCTTCTTCTTCTTCTTCACTTGTTGCTTTGATGGTGAGCTCCCACCATCATCAATGTTCTCTGTTACAGACTCTCCATCTATCTTTGACTCAACTTCCTCTTCAAATGATTCAGCCTCTGGTGCTCTCTCTGGTGAGAACTCTTTCTTCTCTATCTTGCAGCTCTCCCACATTTTATATTCAACTTCTGCTGAATCATCTTTTTCTTTGCTTCCATCTTCCTTAACTTTTCCATTCACATTCTCAGGTTTGGGAGATTCAGTTTTCTCAGACTTTTCATTCAAGAGGATACTTTCTTCCTGTAAGCTTTGTTTGAGTCCCTCTTCATTGGCCGAAAGCTCTACCTTAGATATGTCTTCTCCTCCATGTCCATTTTCTTCAGTGAATTCAACCACTTTAGGAAGCAAATCATAGTCCTTCTCACTGTCGGTAACATCCCCATTTTCCTCAGTCTGGTTTCTGGTTGTAGCTTCGTCAAGCAACTTAGATAACTCTTCTACCTTCTTAATAGATGCAGATTCTCTAGATCGGAGGTCCTCATTTTCTTGAAAAATATTCTGAAACTCATTTTCTTTATCCAATAGACTCACCTTCAACTTCATGCTCTCAGCATTTGCTTCTTAAGTGCTTCCTGCAGGTGGATCACCTCAGCCTCGACTTCCTTCAAGTTTTCCTTCAGTTGAGCTTCTTCCTCCCTCTTGGCACTAGCTTCTTCCTCAGTTTTCTTTGAGTAAATAAATCAACCTATTTATTTCTTTTCCCAGGGAGGAGTTCTCTTCTTCAGTTTTGCTTTAAGCAGTTGACAAGATGAAGTTCTCTCTGCCTCCCACTCTGCCTTGGAGTTCTCAATGTTGTTCTTATAATTTTCAGCACTACATGTTAGAACATCAATCTCATGCCGTGCATCATTAAGCATGGACTCATATTTTTCATTAGTATCTTTTAACACTGACTTTAAATCTTCAATCTGAGTCTCATAGCTTTTCATGTTCAGCATGGTTGGCTAATAGCTTTTCTTTCGCATCTCTAGCTTCTGCAGATACTTCATGTAATGCAGAAGCTAAGCTTTCCATTGCCTTTTTGGCCTTTTCTTCTTCATCTCTACAAATCTCCAGTTCATTAGTTAGTTTGTTTTTCTCTTCCAATAGAGTCTGCACACTTGATGCAGCAAGCTTTTCATTGTTCAAAGCCTGAGCCTTCTCTTCATTAACTGTCTCAAGTTCAGATTTGAGAGATTCAATCTTCTTTGACATTTCAAGACTTTCTTCATTAGCCACAAGAGACCATGCTCTGAATCCTCGAGATCTCCTTTTTGTCTCCCAATCGTCATTTCCAACAATCCCACCTTCTCTTTAGATTAGAAATTTCAGATTCTGCATCATGCAACAAATCATTGTTTCCTTCTAGCTGTTTCATTACAGATTCTAAAGATACTGATGCAGATCTCTCTAACTTATTTGCTTCTTCAACCCTCATTTCTAGTTCCTCCACCCTTTTTCTCCACTCCCCTAGCATACTATGAGCATAAGACTCAGCCATCTTTGCGGCTTCAAACTCCACATTAAGCTGTTCAATATAAGTATCTTTCTCTGTCAACTTTTCATCATAACCCTTTGCCTTCTCAAGTTCTAGCTTAAGAGCCTCTATCTCTGCTTGCAGTTCCAATACAATCTTGTTTTCACTGGCCTCTGTCTCTAGTTTTGAATCTAGTAAGGCCTTCAACCGTGTCAGTTCAGCTGAAAAAATCTCTGCTTTTTCCATGTGAAGCTCAGCAATTTTAGTTGCATCATCAGCATGACTCAGCGCCTGGTTCTTTGCATCACAAGTCATGACAAGTTCTTGTTTAACCCGCTGAGCTCCTGAGTAGTAGAGAGAAGAGCAGCCACATCCAAAGCATGCTGGTTCCTCACACTTTCAAGTTCTTTCAGCCATTCTTCTTCTTTCTTCTGAGCAGCTTCAATTCCAGCCTGTTCCAACTCAACAGCTCGAAATTTCTCAATCTCAGAATTCTCCTCAGCACGCTTTTGAGCCACCGTTGCCTCCCTAAGTTTCTCATTTGCTTCCTCAGCTACTCTTTGAGCTTCTTTCAGCTCCTCAGTTATTTTTGCCTTTTCTTTCTCAGTCTGAATCAGCTGTTCCTTTGCTTTCTTAAGATCTTCTTGAGCAAGATTTAGCTGGGCCTGCAATTCTGAACCCTTTGCAGCTCTTGGGGGCTGCTTCTGAAAAATCAACGAACATAATAAACACACATCAGAGTACAGATAACCAAAGAAAAACATGATTTAAGAGATTATTTATTGCTATACCAGCTATAACACATAATGAAAGAAACTTCTTCAACAGTTAACTACCACATACTGGACATATAATAACCAGTAAGAAGCTATGAATTATCTAAAATTTCTAATTCCAATTAAAAATGAAAAATAACCAACACTAACTGACTAAACACATGGTCACACATTTCAGATGTTTACTTATTTTATTGCACTTCTAGTCATTGGGAAAGTTCAAATGCTTCATCCAAGAACAGAATTGGAAAAGAAGAAAAATTCCAACTGACCAAGTATCAGCCAAACATTACTCAATCTCAAAGAAAGAGGGAACATAAAGTGTATTCATTATAACTTACATCAGGTGGAGTGGAGGTGGGTCTTGGTGATTTCCGCTCAGCAATGGGCTTTGAATTCAAAGATCGTGGAGATTTTTCTGCAGAAAGGCGTGAATTTTGCAAAGGTGATGGTGAATCAGAGTCCGGTTTGGACACTCCTTTGCTGAGTTTGGACACTCTTGGAGTTGCAGGTGATGCTTTATTGGGAGTTGCTGAGGTGCTTTGTTGGGAGTTGCTGGTGGTGCTTTGTTGGGAGTAGCTGGTTGTGCTTTGTTGGGAGTTTCAGATAAATTGGATCTATCAGATTCACAATGTCAATACCACATCAACAATGTATTAAATGGAATTGAGAAAAGACAAAGCACTATAAAATAACATGATGCCATATTTGTACCCAATCGGATAGATGGATCTAAGGCTAAGGAAACTAATTCGTTATATCCAATTTAGTATTAGAAGCATTGTCAGCCAAACTCATCAAACAAGAAGCATTCACTAAGCAAAAGAAAAAGGAGGATAGTAATTGTCACCCAGAAGGTAAGAATTAGGGCCAGAATCGCATAAAGTGATGCAATCACTATTGTAAAAGCATGCTGACATGAACAGAAAAGATCAGGACGGGATAAGAAAACAAAATTGAAAATGAAGTGAAGCCCATCTTTCAAATTTACACATACAACAGAGAGAGACAAAAAAAAAGCACCGAAATTTAAACAGATGAAGCATAGGGTAAGGGATTACCATAAAGTTAGGAAATTAGGCACAAAAATTCCTCACCCAGCAGATCAAACCCATTAATAAAAAAAAAATCTCACACTAAATAACCCCGATCCCCAAAAACAACGGAAAAATGTGAAGCAGTGCAGAGAGAAGTTGAAGAAAACCAAATCAGACCTTAAGCAATAGAGAGGACACACAAACCAGCGAGTGTGACTAACCTGGATTTTGAAGCCATGGGGAAAGCAACCAAGTAAAAACAGAGGTGGTGAGAAGGGGTTGCCTTTGTTCAAAGTGTCAGTTGCAGAATCGGGAATGCTGAACTTCCAAACATTGTCAGAAAGAAGAAACTGAACAAATTTTAGATCAGGGTAAGATCAAATTGGAATTTTTTTTCTTTTTCTTGTTTATGAAAATGAGGAAGAATATGATGGAGAGGAATTTACAGAACATATACCAAAACCAAATAAATTTAGTTGGTTTTCTTGTCTCCAGAGTGACCACACAGACCCACTATTCTCTCTCACTCAGTAACTCACTGTTCTTCTTCTCTCTTAACCATTTTCTTCACTCTCTCTCTCTCTCTCTATCAGTCCTAGGAGTAGTTTAGCTTGTGTATATCTTCAGGTGGAGGAGGGTGAATGGACAAAAGTAACCCTCAAATTTTTCTTAAATCTATGAAAGCCAAAGGCATAAGTAGCTTTTTCAGAGGCAAAGACTGTCTATGATTCTTCCAACCTTACCCTTCTTTTCAGGAAAAGAGATAATTTGCCATGGGATTAGGAACTGCCCCTGTAACTCTCTTTAATTTTTATTAAAACAATAATGTTTTTTTTAAAAAAAATTAATAGGTAGCAAATGCATGTGCAAAAGATTTCAAAAAGTAAAAAAAATGTCCTATAAACTGAAAATTAAAAGAGAGACAAAAATGGTATAATATAAATTGTGTGGCCATGTTGAATTATTTTTTTAAAAAAAATCAAATATGTGTAGCTCAAACCATCATGTGTCTTGGATTCGGTCCGTGGATCCATGTGTATGGAAAAAATATTATTGGGAGGGATCCCCCACTTTGCGCCTGACAGTACCCCAAGAGATTAGTCTCTACCTACCGAGTGAGAGGATACTCTGGGAAACAAAACCGTCAAACAAAATTCATGATATTTACTTTTGCTAACTTTCCTTAATGCTTTAAGATTATATTCTTAATTATACATTTTGACATTAAATTAATTTTATGACCTATAAATTGCTTAAAATATATTTTCATTATTCTCTATTTATCCATTACAATTATTAAGAAATTATATGTAATTTTATTTAAATAAATTATTTTCAGAAATTTTATACTAACTATTACAAAGAAGAATAATTGCCATTTTATTTTGTAATTTGATACATAGTTACAAAACACAAATTAACCGTTCTTTTATTTTTGCTAATGTATAGTTAATTTTATACTAACTATTACATGCCGGTCCAAACTTAAGACAATTTAGTGCCTATTTATTTTTCAGTTTCAATTACAAACTGTTAAAATTAATTATATTAAATTGATTTTAATTATTTTTTACCTAAAGTGTTTTATAAATCATATCTAATATATTTTTTATATTAATTTTATAAATACATCCAAATCAATTTTACATGATTATAAATAAATGCAGTCCTTATTAGCAGCTCATCCACACACTCAATTAGTAAGAACAAGTAATTATCATTATAAGATGATCAAAATTGAAACTTTAAAAGAATGAATTGTTAAAAATTAAAAAACCTCCAAATAGATCATGTAACACAATAGTAACACTGTTATTGCCAACCTGGGATAATCCAAACACATAAAACACTTTTCTCTTTAATACAATGGATATTTTGTTTAGAAAGTCATTATCATGTTTTTTCACAAAACCGCAACAAAGAAAAAGATATCCAGAATTATTTGAAATAAAATAAAATCATGTTAATCAACAATTAAACATGATTGGTCTTCTTTATTTTTTTAACTTCAGGTGTTCTTCTTACAAGTAAGTTTTTCATATATAATGGTATTGCTCGTATTTAATTACAAAGAATGTACTGATAAATTTATCCTATTCTGGAGTAGTCCATACCTCTATATATTTTAAATAAAAAATTAACTGTGAATAATTTCTTTTATAAAAATAGTTATTAAAAATTTAAAATTAATATAAAAATATAATCGTCTACTAAGATGTAGGAACTAAAAGAGATGTATTTCTTTATATAGATATAGTTTTTTTATTAAACTTAGACACATCAATATAGCTGCACACACTTATAATATATAGAACAATAGTAATAACAATACAAGTAGCGGAGTTATTCATAATTTTAGGATAATTTTTTACAAAATAAGTTTTTTAGAGCAATGTTGATATATGCTTTTCGTTTATATCAGCAAACTTTGCGCATATGGAAACTAGAGGAAGGAAAATGGTATGGAAAGTCATATAACTTCTGTTTTCAAAAAACTGTTATTTTTAAAAGTAACAAAATTTAAAAACTTGTTTAGTGATTGTCTTTTTTATTGGCTATTTTAAAAAAACCATTAGTTTTAAAAAATAAAGATGAAATTAATTTAAAGATATTTTTAGTTTCCAGTCGAAAAATGTGTAATTTATAATAAACAAAACAAAATATAAAATAATGAATCTCCTATATTATATTATATATATATATATATGTGTGTGTGTTTAAAATACATTTGAATGCCTCAACTCAAGGCAGAGGTGTGAGGGATTGAGTTACCCCCAATTTGAATTTCAACACACCAGTGCCAATTTTTTTTTCTTGGTTATGAAACATATCAAACATTTAATTGTCTTTTTATTTAATACAATTTAAAATTTAGTAAAAATAATATTTTAATGATAGTTAACAAAGTTGACCAAGTATATATTTAGATCCAACAATGTAGACAAAAAGCTGTTGAGAGACTTGTGGCATGTCAACTTACGCAACCCTTTGAGTTTTATGTTTTAAATAAATGTAGTGATATATAGTTGAACTAATGCAGAAAATCCATTCATATATAAAAAATATTCAACATCAGCTCATAATGCTAAAAATAACTATGATTGGATTTGTTGTTAAGGGGAACCACCAGCTGGTTTACGTAAATGGCGTAATAAACAAATTTAGTTAAATCTGTCTGGGATTTGCCATTGGATCAACTTTTGTATGGTGGGAAACTGACTAGCAACCAACAAACCTTCCTTTATCTTCTGGCTGTGGCAAAACTGATGGTAATTTATATATATATATATATATATAGGTGCAACTTGACCCATCTTTTGAAAAGGATGCATTCCAAACTTGGGAATATTATACATTCAACATTTGTTTTTACTTCACTTATATGTGTGTGTGAAGAAGGATTTTGAGAGTGTGTTTGATTTGATATTAAAATTGGTCAAATTTAAGTTTAGATTTTTCAACACAATTATTTCTAGAGTTAAAATGTGATTTTATCACGTTTCAACGTTATGCTTTAAGTGGTGTATAACTCTACAAATTTAACACCTCGTGTTAATTGATCTCATGTCTATATATATTGATCAATCTAATTGTTGAATCCTATTGTATTACCTTCATTATATACTTCATACGGATTAAGGAAGTTGATTAATTTAGTTGATTACAATAAATTTGTCATGAATGTGTATCATATTTACTAAATTACCCTTAAATTTATTGAGGTATTTTTGTTAAATATAATTAATGCATGAGATAATTTAAAAAAGTTCTTATAAAAAGGATTAAGGCTCACCTTAAAAAAAAGTTCTTATAAATAGGACCGGAGGGAGTATATATATAAGTTTTGATATGCAATATGGAACCTTCACTAAATTAAAATGGCTGAAAAAACAATATTAAAACACTGGAATCCAATTTTTGTCGCCTTCTTTTTCTTGTTTTCTCCTTCTTTTTTGGATATCTTAAAAGTGATGAGACAAAGTATCATTATGAGTTTAATTCCTCATGAATCTTTTCTTGATCATTTTTTTATACAAAATTATTTGTTCATGTTTTTAATAGAATAATCATTCATACAAACTTCAATAGTATCCCACATATCTTCTATTCTCTCTAATTTTTATATATAGGTAGCGTAACAAGAAAGAAGAGTGATTATTGCCAGTTTTCTTTTATTATTCTCTTAGAAAAATTTTTGTCATATAAGTATATAACATATATATAATATCACTTGTAATTTATAATTTAGAGGGAACATATATAAAAAAAGGTAAAAAAGAAGAAAAAAAATCGTCGTACATATTACAGTTTACATGCAAGAGCTGCTAAATTAAGGACGTGTGTGAAATGCTTTTAATTCGGAGGTGAAACTTTACTATCACCATGACTACATATGATCATTACATATATGGAAAAGAGTAACGTTAATTAATTGCATATGTACAAAGAGAGAGAGAAAAAAAAAAAGAAAATATGGGATGTGATGGATGATGTGATGAAAAGAGATAGAAAGAAAAATGTGTTGTATTTTTTTTGTGATAAAAAAAATAGTGTTATATGAGTTATTGTATAATTTTATGTTATATGAATTGATATTCCTACCGAGAAAAACTACAACAACCCATTATTTTGTATGAGCAAGTCTAGTGCATATTCTTGGCATTGTCAAAGCTACACAAGTATAAAACTTGTATAATTGTACACAAGTGAATATGAACCATAAGATATAATATTAAAAAATTTAATGGTCTAGATTAATATTTGAAACAAGTTGTCGGTTACTATGTGAATGTTTTGTGAAATTTGCAAGGTGATTATGAGGAGAGAAATTTTCTGTGCAATCCCATACAAATTACTGAAGCACACCCTCATATTATTAATTAACTAATTAACTAATTAGTATTATTTAAAATAAAAAATGAAGAGAACTAAAGACCCTGTGCGTGCGTCTTCTTCCTTGAAGGGGGCTTTGCAATGTTCTTTTCCTGTAATGGGCGGCCACAGAGTGGCGCCATCTCCGACAACGGCAAGCTTATCGAGGCACAACCACACACGACCACTGGCATATGTTCTCTCTTCAAATGATCGTTTCTCTTCTTCTTCGGGGAGTAAGGCACAGCAGCGACTCACCGAACTACGGCGGCGTGACCAAAACTACGACGGTGCGAGAACGGGCTGCAGCGACCTTCCTTTTTCTCCAGCGAACGCAGCAAAGGCGACCATGTTGGAGAAGAGGAATGCAGATCTAAAGAGATCAGATCTGAAATCATGTCTGAAGAGACCTTCACTGGAAACAATGGCTGGCAATGAAGTGATTCAAGGATTTGATTTCACAGGGGCTACAAGGTGGTTTTAGTGATGGAGGCGGCATTTATTTGGAACCATTATTGATTTAAGCATTCAAGGATTTGATTTTTTACATGGTCTACGATGGTGACAGGGGATCCGGTGGAGGCAACAAAGGTTCCGGTAGACGGTGGTGGCAGGGGATCCGACTTCTCAGTTCTCATTAGTGCTATTTTTTTTAAAGCACAATATAATTTTATTGATTAAGAGAAATAATTTACAAATCATATATGTTTTTTTAAACAAAAGTAACCGGAAAACCTGTGACAATAGGTGAAACAGACTTGTGTAATGATGCACAAGTTATTATTTGTGTAGCTTAGAATCCACTCATATTCTTTATGCACAATTCGGAGTTTATGCAAATATTACCAAATAATGATTCTCATTATCATGTAAAAATTAAAAAAAAACTTTAAAAAAATCACAAATATTTTTTTAATAATATATTTTTAATTTATATTTTTTAATTAGTATCTTAAACCATAAATAAAAATAAACAAACTTGGTTTATTTAAAGGTATTCTCACTCCTGTTTTATAACTTTTAGATTGTATTAAAAAAAGAGAAATGTTGTTTGTACATGTTGTACATGTACAACATAGAGAGAAAAAAGAGGAAAAAAAATAGAGAAATGTGGGATGTGATGGAGAGAGATAGAGAAAAAAGTATGTTATATGAGTTGTTGTATGTTTTTTGTTGTATGAAAAAGTTATCTCTTAAAAAATATGTGTGTATAGATATTGAGTAATTCAAAAGTAAATTAAACTACGAAACTTTTTTTAAAAATAGAATCCGTCAATTTGTTTTCGGTTTTTCTATTTGAAACAGGTTTGAAGTCTTTTATTAGGTAGAAAATCAAACGGGTTTCTTTTGTCTTTTGACTGGGATTACATATCTATGGAATTAACCCACGAGGCCGGTGAAAGTAGTTAGGTAAAGCTCACATAATGTCTCTAAAATTCGAAATCCCAACCTTGAAGTAAAGTATGTCTAAGGCATGATTATCAAAACCAGACCGGACCGGTCGCTTCAACCAGTCTGATCGGAAATTGGTCTAGTGTATGGTCTATATAACCCAAAAACGGATGATTTTAGAACCAGTGAGAACCGGTAAAAATTGGTGCCAGGAAACTGGTTGAACCGGTTTAGTTTCAGATTTTTTTAGTTTTTTATATTTTTTATTTTTATTTAATCTAAAATATTTTTTAGATAAATAAAAAATAAATTTTTAAGAATTACACAAACATTTATTATTTAGTCAATTATTATGAATTTTTTATGATATAATACATATAATAAGGTCTTTTATATTAATTTATAATTCTATATATCTTGATTTCTTATGATTTTATCTTATTTTAATATTTAAAAATAATATATAATATTAAAAATTATATTTAATTAAGACCAGTTCGACCACGGTTGAACCACTGAACTGTGAACCAGTACCTTCACCGGTTCAATTACCGGTCTGGTTTTAAAAACATTGTTCTAAGGTCACATTGGTATCAAACGGGTTTGATAGAAGTTTATATCATGTGATCATATTTTAATTTTTAGTACAAGACCACATATAATATGAGACAATCTTGTTTGAGCTCAGATAAAGTCTCTTATCTCTATGGGCGACAAAATTTTTCCTCCCAGTATTTAAAACAACCTATTTTTATTTGTGACTTATTTTGAGAAAATTTATTCATATGTAAAGTTTTTGCACAAGTGGGTGTGTATAGTCGTGGCCATGAAATTATTTATTAGAAGGAATAGAATAGTCATAGATAGAGGAGGGCGATAGGTTCCAAATCCACATGAACATGTTACATGGGAAGTGAATGGGATTCATTAAATCAAAATCAAAACGGCAAAAACTCATCAAATGTAGGAAGCAACAAACAACGAACATGTAACCATCATTCTGAACTGAAGCAATGAGTATGATGTTATGTGTTTTTTCATTCATCTTCTCCCTCCTAACTAAATATTCCTTTCTCTTAAGTACTTTATTTGCCTTCTGCAGTTCTATCAATTATCACATTGCTCGAGACTTTGCCAAATGCACCAATAGCAGACAAATTCCCCTTCTCTTTTATCATAATCGTTTATTTGTCTTTATAATTTTTCATATTAAATGTGGGACACTGTAATGGTTCGAGTCGAGGTGTAACCAATTTTTTTAAAAAAAAATTGTTAATTGAATAGTTAACACTTAAGAAGTCAAGTACCTGTTAAATTATTTCACACTTAATTTCCTAAAGATTTTCTAGCTAGTGATATAAATTACAAATGAAATTCAAAGATTCTTCACACATCAACAATTGAAAGTTTTTTATATGTGTATGGTAGCTGATTGTTCAATACCAACTACTGATAATGTGTTTGGTTTACACCGGATCCAAATGCACATTTAGAAGTTATTATAAGTAGCGTTAGTCTAAATACACATTTAAAATGTGATTTTTATGAAACCAAACATGCAATTAAGTATTGTAAAAATGGATAGGTAGTGCAACCGAAATACAAGCCACGCAGAGGAAGGCTCAGCAGACATAGAAACTTGGCAGTATACGGTGAATCAATGAGCTCCACCAATTCATAGTCATAGTACCTTCATAAATAAGGAAAGGAAAAGGGGGGGGGGAGACAGGACGGGATAACGAAGCACTTTTATTTTTAAAGTTTTATATAGTAAATAATGAAAATACATTTTCATTATTTTCACTATTTTTACACGACACTTTAAAAATAGATCATAAAGTAAAATAAGTCATCTTTTTTGAAAAATAAGAAATGAAAACCAAACAAACTCTTTGACTCTCTTATATCTCATGTTCCACCTATTTTCTCCTTATTATCTTATTTTTTTCATCTCATCTCTATTTTTTTCTTTTTTATTCATATCTCTTTCATCATAAAGGTATATTGTAATAAGTACTAATTGTCTAAAATATCCTTTATTTCACATATTATAATAATCAATTGCATTTTTAAAAATATATATTTTAATCAAAAGATTATTATCATATTTCATTTTTACTTAAGGATATTTATATCATTTTACAAACATGCTATTTTCTTTCCTTTCATCTTCTCTCAAACGAAATAACCTAAAAAATCATATCAATTTTCACTTTCTTTTCACGTTCCTTTCACAACCAAAGTGTAAATCCAAATTAAGAGCCTTGTTTAGTAAATTATGGCCATTTTGTATAAAAAATTTAAAACAAGCGTAATTACCCCCTTTTGGTTTTCGGGTTAAATTATGGATTAAGACACTGAATGAGTGGGGGGGGAATTTCATCCTCTATTTCGGTCTATTGTAGTGCCATTAAATCAAAATACACTCTAAGTTACAAGACATAACAAGGGATGAGGGTAAAGATAATATAACCAATTTTTTTTAAAATTAATCGCCAGTACAACTAAATCATGACTCATAATTCCATTTTTCATCATGAAACATTTACACATTACTAGTGAGCAAGCCCTTCTTCCACAAAGAAAGTTAGCTAGGTCTTGTTCTATTCTTCGCGCCTATGATTTTTGTTTTGCACAACCAATTACTTCCAACTCCCTTCCCTATGTACCTGTTTGCAATCCGGAAACAAAATAATGAAAACAAATTACAATCGCATATAAAATATGCATAACAATACTTAATAATAACTCTCCCCATCTTCCAAAGGCAACACCAAATAACAATATGAAAAGGTTTTTCAATAGAGTATACTATATATTTGTGTCTACTTCTAGAAGGTTGGGAGGCAGATTTTGGATAATCTAACATAAGATATAGAAACTAATATAAAGAGGCAAGAAGCAAAACACAATTAATAATAAAATTAAACTTTAAAAAAATCACCAATTTATGGGGGGTCAAACCATGGTAAATCAAACAACTCTCAATGAAGAAAATACTTACCACAATTTTGGTGCACTTTGGTGAAGTTGTAAATGACTTTTATTAAGGAACCATATCTCATTATGTTCAATGGTCCCATATGCCTCTAATAAACATCAGTCGAAATCTATTAAAAGAAAAACAGAAAAAAGAAAAAAGATAGGTACATAATGGAACTTCTTATACTTACATCACATACAACATATGCAATACATGGAAGTTCATTTTAAAGGTCTAATTTTTTAGCAGCAGAACTGTGGTGTAGCAAATCTGCCACAGATTACCCAAGATAGAACATATAACAAAATGTGACAGAAACAGAAAGCAAATACATAAAAAGTAAATCAGATCCAATTATATTCACTGACCACTCAAAGTTTACAACTACTTTCATTAATATGAACTTCTCTTTCAGCTTATCGTAAATAGACTAATCCAAATTCATAAGCCTAATGCAGAACAGAAACCCGTGTAACAAAGTTATTACATGGGCTTCCTTTAGCTTCTATGCATAAACATTGTTGCACTTCATGAGAACAACAAGCTGATTTTTTTTACAATAATAATAATAACTTACACAATCTCTGTATATCGAATTCTCCATGCAGAAAAGCCAAGATGGCTCCTCACAGGTCCATAAACCAGTAGAAGGTCGGGTTCAGGGCCTTTGCTACCTGATAGTAAAACAAGATCATTGTTAGTCGGTTAGTGTTGTGTTGCACAAGGAAATCAATTTTTCAAACTACTGGTAGGTTTAGGAAGCAAACATACTAGCAATTTGAATTGCCCCATTCAGGCGAGGCTCTAACAGGATTTGGCCATCGGGTTCTCCACCCAAGTTATGTCGTTTCGAATTGTCCATGAAAATCAAGTTAGCTGCTTTGGCCACTGCCTCCCTCCCATCCACATAAGAAACAAATTCTAAAGTCATGTGATATGGAGCATGGTGTGTGACAGCTTCATTAACTTCCTGCACTAAGTTAAAGCTAGATCAGACCAAATGAGTGATAAAACGGTGGAAGTTACTATGGAGGCGTGAAAGTAATGGCAACTGAATGAGCTATTTAATCCATACTTTATATCAACAAAAATATATATAAAGGTTTTCTCATGATTGTGGGAAGAGAAAGAAAAACAAATTTTCACCTTATCTCTACAGAAAATTTTCACATTGGCTCAAAGGAACTTTTTCATGCCTTTTTTGTCACTCCTATTTAGGACCTACCATCCAAACATTTAAAAACGAAAAATAACTTTCTAGCCTTATTTTCTCTCTCATGCTTTCCTCTCCCCCAATTTTACTATATCATAACAATGCATGAAGTTTAGAGTCTATAGCCTAGACTCAAGATTTTGAAAGGCATGTAGCGAATAATATTTCAACAGAAACATGTATCATCTCCTCATTAATAATTTTCAGAGATGATACATCCACAAATACTATTGGTAGGTCCCATCGGTTATGAAATTTTTAAGACACAAGGGCAATTGTGAATGAGACAAAATATTCAACAAATTTTAGGTGTAAAACCAATTAACTCAATCTAAGACACATCATCTCCTGTTATCTAAATAATGGTTTGTTTATATCCTTCCCCATCCCCTATATATGCATAGGAAACAAGGAGAATGTGGGAAATACCCAATCTGTGTGAAACATGGCAAACATGCAAGATGCACTGTTTGGTCAAAAGCAGTTTAATATCATAAACCAGGAGAGAAATTTATTAATATACTAAGAAAAAGGCAATCTGTTGGGGAAAAAATATACGGTACCTCTATGGGTTTTGCATTCTTCAGTTTTCGAAATATGGCTTCCTTAGACTTCTTCAACACTCCTACAATGTAGAGTTCAAGGAAAACATTATAGTATAGCCTAAGAAAAAGAAATGTTACGTTTCACCATCATTGATTCTCCAAACCTTTCATACCATTCATGTCATAGAGGCACACATTTTTTACACCAATGGAGTCCAGCCACTGCAAAAGTTTAACAACTTTTGAAGTCTGATGAGCATCTTCACTTTCTATGACAACAGCGAGGTATTTAAGCTTTCCTAAATAAAGAGACTTGTATTTCTTCAATACTCCATTAGAGATTAAATAGCTTTCTAACAAATTACCCATCGCTTGTATGGAACACCATATGCTGACAATTATTTGCAGAAAGTACCATAGTAGTTGAAGCCCTGGATTTCCAATCTGTACAAGAATTAAAACCCATAATGAATGAACTTATATATTTTAGATAGAATGGAAAAGTACGTGCTCTGCATAGGCCAAGTTAACAACCATTTATCTTAAAGACCATTGTCTTGAACAATAATTGGACAAAACATAAAGCAATGTTAACATACATTATGTCATAAGCATACTTGTTTTTCTTTTAGAATAGTTATATTCACTGATTTAGCATTACAGGTTTTTCAGTACATATTTAGATGACCGGTTTCTTTAAGAAGATATGTCTACTACAAATATGTTAAATTTCATTATGTAGATAGTTTTTTTTTTTGTTTTTTCCCATCTTATAGTCTTTTTTTGGCTCAATATTGTTTTTGCAAAACTGTATGCTAGAATTTCCGCACTTGGAGCCTTTGAAGTTAACATTGTTGGAGTTTAAAGATGTTTCTATGATAGTGTGACATTTGAAAGAGATAAATTGCTTGAAGTTCAAACACAGGATCTCCAATTTCTTGCAAAGAATTACTCATGAGTCTAAATAAAGAACATGAAATTCAAGAACATAAAAAAACTAAACAATCACTTACAACAACAATACAGTGAAACAACTTCTGAGCTCTATCTCTGCAATTCATGATCCTAAAAGTATGAAAACACCAAATGCATCAATTTCTTAATCGAAAAGTCCTGGAACCGATCTTTGCAAAGGAACAACATAGTGTCCAAGGTTTTCTTAAATCGAATTGAAGAGAAATCATTTTTAAGAGTTAGATTGAGCATGGAACAGAACTGAAAAGGAAAAAGCGGTTCCATTACCTGCTTTTGACGTATTACAATGCAATGACCACCACACAAAATAGGAGCAGCACGAGAGAGGCAACTATTATGGGGCTACCACTCTGTTTCTACTACACTCCCAACACCTCGCCTTCTCCGCTTCTATTTTCTCACGTAGGATATATGATCATACCCCAGGGCATAATAGTCTTTCACTGATCCTAAATTCGCGCTATGTCTAGGGAAAAATAGTAACTGAATATTATCTTACTTTTTATTATATTTTAATTCTTTTTGCATCATTTACTTTGTAATAGTTTCATGAAAAAAAAATCATTTTCAACTTATACATATTTATTGTTATGATTTAGATGTTAATATTCTTTTATGTAAAAATTATCTCCTTGTAAAAAACAAATACTTGTCTCAATAATTTATATATTAAAATTACAATACACTTTATATAAAAATAAGGAAAGCACGAATGTGGGGTGAAGGTGACTGCGGTGATATGTTGAAAGCACGAATAGAGTGTGAATGTGAGAGTGTTGATCTCGTGAATGCAGCAATAATGATCTCGTGAATGGGTAGCATATGCATGTGCCAAAAGCACGAATAAAGCGTGAATGTGAGTTGATCGCGTGAATGCGGCAGTAGTGATCTCGTGAATGAGTAGCATATGCATGTGCCAAAACCACGAGTAGAGCGTGAATGTGAGTTGATCGCGTGAATGCGGCAGTAGTGATCTCGTGAATGGGTAGCATATGCATGTGCCAAAAGCACAAATAGAGAAAGATTGTGAGAGTGTTGATCTCGTGAATGCGGCAATTCTGATCTCGTGAATGGGTAGCATATGTATGTGCCAAAAGCACGAATAGAGCGTGAATGTGAGTGTTGATCTCGTGAATGCAGCAGTAGTGATCTCGTGAATGGGTAGCATATGCACGTGCCAAGGATTTCAAAAGGGAAAAAAATGGTCCTATGAACTGAAAAATTAAAAGAGATAGAAATGGTATAATACGAATTGTGTAGCCCTGTTGAATTATTTTAAAAAAAAAATCAAATCTGTGTAGAACAAACCACCAAACAAAATTTCATGATGTTTGCTTTTCCTAACTTTCCTTAATGCTTTAAGAATATATTCTTAATTATACATTTTGACATTAAATTAATTTTATGACCTATAAATTATCTAAAATATAGTTTCATTATTTCTCTATTTTACCCATTACCCTTTTGAGATATATATGTATATATGTAATTTTATTTAAATAAATTATTTTCAAATTTTTTATATTAACTACTACAAAGCAAGAATTAATTGTCATTTTTTTTTGTAATTTGATACATAGTTACAAAACACAAATTAACTGTTATTTTATTTTTGTACTTATGATTAATGAAAACAGTAATAAACACGTTTTTTTGGTTTAACATCATAGTTATGATGCCAATACATGCCCAATCCAAACTTGAGACAACTTATTAATAGCTCATCCACACACTCAATATTAATGAATAAGTAGTTAACATGATAAAATGGCCAAAATTAAACTTTAAAAGAAGGAAATGTTAAAAATTAAAAAACCCAAAAAGTTCACATAACGCAATAGTAAGACTATTATGCCAAGCTGAGGATGAATCCAAACACATAAAACACTTTTCTCTTTAATACAATAGATATTTTGTTAGAAAGTCATGATGATGTTTTTACACAAAAAACGAAACAAAGAAAAGGATATCCAGAATTATTTTTTTAAAAAAATGCTAATCAACGATTAAGCATGATTGTTATTTTCGTATCTTCCTATAATTATTCAATTGCATGGCTTTGGTCTTTTTCTTTTTTAACTTCAGGTGTTCTTACAAATAAGTTTTTCATATATAATGGTACTGCTCGTATTCAATTTGAAAGAAATGTGCCAATAAATTTATCATGGCAACGTCTAGGGTCTGGGTGACACACCGGTGTTCCACCTCCTCTGAGTCGTTAGATTTATTTGTTTTTTAATGAACGTCCCTGATGTGTTACCTGCTACATGGTAAACCGGTTTGTGCAAAAGTTGCTGGCCCCTCTTGTGAAATTTTAAACTGCTATCTGTTGGCAACCTTCATTAGTGGTCTAGCAACCAAGCGAACGAAATGGACCAAATGGTGCGAAGAAGATCGTCCAACAAGACAGTACCGGTGTTTATCGATTTTTGGTTTGAAGTATCCATTAACGGTGTGTTATTATTTTTAGTCAAGCAAGACAACATCGTTGTTTATTATTTTATTCTAACAGGTTAACTAACCTGCTATAACCTGAAAAAAAAGTGACATACCGTGTGTCATCCATGTCACACATGTGGGTGACACACCCTAGAAGCACCCATTTATCATATATAGGAGCCCATGTCTCTATATATTTTAAATAAAAAAAAGTAAAACAACTATGAATAGTTATTTTTGTAAAAATAATTATTAAAATTTAAAATTTAGTATAAAATTAAAATCGTCTAGTAAATTATGGAAACTAAAATAAAAATATTCCTTTATATAATAGTATAAATATAGGTTTTTATTAAACTTAGACATATCAATAGAGTTGCACACATTTATAATAGAACAATATAATAACAATACAACTAGCGGAGTTATCCATAATTAGGATAATTTTTTTACAAAATAAGTTTTTAGAGCAATATTGATATATGCTTTTCGTTTATATTAGCAAATTTTGCACACAAGGAAATTAGAGGAAGGAAAATGGTATGGAAAGAGTGAGGTATAACTTCTGTTTTTAAAAAACTGTTGTTTTTAAAAGTTAAAAAAAAAAAAAAAACTTGTTTTAGTGATTTTATTGGCTATTTTAAAAACCATTAGTTTTAAAAAATAAAAAAGAAATAATCAATTTAAAGATATTTCTAGTTTCCAGTCGAAAAATGTGAAATTTATAATAAAAGAAACAAAATATAAAATAATGAATCTCTTATATATTATGAGACAGGATCAAATTATAAGTGTAATTTATACCAAATATTACACTATTGTATAACTTTTTAATAGTCATTATATTAAGTAACCCACCGTTGAATTGAAAGCCACTATCATATATACATCTTGAAATATATGCATTTTTAAAAATATATATTTTTATCAAAAGATTATCATCATATTTCATTTTTACTTAGGGATACTTATATCATTTTACAAACATACTATTTCCGCTTTCACAAGCAAAGTGTAAGTCCAAATTAAGAGCCTTATTTAGCAAAATTATGGGCATTTTGTATAAAAAATTTAAAACTAAAAAGCGTAATTACCCCTTTTGGTTTTCGAATTAAAGCATGGATAGAGACACTGAATGGGTGGGGAGGAACTTCATATCCTCTATTCCGGTCTATTGTAGTACCATTAAATCAAAATACACTCGAAGTTACAAGACATAACAAGGGATGAGGGTAAAGATAATATAACCAAATTTTTTAAAATTAACAGCCAATAAAACTAAATCGTGACTCATAATTCTATTTCTCATCATGAAACATTTACACATTACTAGTGAGCAAGCCCTTCTTCCACAAAGATATTTAGCTAGGTCTAGTTCTATTCTTCGCGCCTATGCTTTGTGTTTTGCACAGTCAATTACTTCCAACTTCCTTCCCTATGTACCTGTTTGTAATCCGGAAACAAAATAATGAAAACAAATTACAATCACATAAAATATGCATTACAATACTTAGTAATAACTCTCCACATCTTCCAAAGGCAACATCAAATAACAGTACGGAAAGGTTTTCAATAGAGTATACTATATATTCGTGTCTACTTCTAGAGGGTTGGGAGGAAGATTTTGGATAATCTTACATAAGATATAGTAACTAATAAAAAGAGGCAAGAAGCAAAACACAATTAATAATAAAAATACTTTAAAAAATTCACCAATTTATGGGGGGTCAAACCATGGCAGATCAAAAAACTCTCAGTGAAGAAAATACTTACCATAATTTTGGTGCACTTTGGTGAAGTTGTAAATGACTTTTATTAAGGAACCATATCTCATTACGTTCAATGGTCCCATATGCCTGTAATATACATTAGTCAGAATCAATTCAAAGAAAAAACAAAAAACAAAGAAGAAAAAGCTATGTACAAAAAGGAACTTCTTATACTTAATCACATACAACCTATGCAATGCATGGAAGTTCATTTTAAAGGTCTAATTTTTCACAGTAGAACTGTGGAGTAGCAAATCTGCCACAGACTACCCAAGATAGAACATATAACAAAATGGGAGAGAAACAGAAAGCAAACAAAGAAAAACTAAATCAGATCCAATTATATTCACTGACCACTCAAAGGTTACAACTACTTTCGTTAATATGAACTTCTCTTTCAGCTTATCATCAACAGACTAATCCAAATTCATAAGCCTAATGCAGAACAGTAACCCATGTAACAGAGTTATTACATGGGCTTCCTTTAGCTTCAATGCATAAACATTGGTGCACTTCATGAGAACAACCAAGCTGATTTTTTTTACAGTAATAATAATAATAACTCACACAATCTCTGTATATCGAATTCTCCATGCAGGAAAACCAAGATGGCACCTCACAGGTCCATAAACCAGTAGAAGGTCAGGTTCAAGGCCTTTGCTACCTGACAGTAAAACAAGATCATTGTTAGTCGGTAAGTGTTGTATTGCACAAGGAAATCAACTGTTCAAACTACTGGTAGGTTTAGGAAGCAAACATACCAACAATTTGAATTGCCTCATTCAAGCGAGGCTCTAGCAGGATTTGGCCATCGGGTTCTCCACCCAAGTTATGTCGTTTCAAATTGTCCATGAAAATCAAGTTAGCTGCTTTGGCAACTGCCTCCCTCCCATCCACATAAGAAACAAATTCTAAAGTCATGTGATCTGGGGCATGGTGTGTGACAGCTTCATTAACTTCCTGCACTTAGTTAAAGCTTGATCAGATCAAATGAGTGATAAAACAGTGGAAGTTACTATTGAGGCGTGAAAGTGATGGAAACTGAATGAGCTATTTAATCCATACTTTATATCAACAAAAATATATATAAAAAGGTTTTCTCATGATTGTGGGAAGAGAAAGAAAAACAAATGTGGCTGCTGTATTACAGAGTTTGTTTTCTCCCTTTTCACCTCAACTTTAGATAGAATTTTCACATTGGCTCAAAGGAACTTTTTCATGCCTTTTTTGTCATTCCTATTTAAGACCTACCATCCAAGCATGAAAAAACTAAAAATAACTTTCTAGACTTATTTTCTCTCCCATGCTTTCCTCTCCCTCAATTTTACTATATCATAACAATGCATGAAGTCTACAGTCTAGACTCAAGATTTGAAAGGCATGTAGCGAATAATATATCAACAGAAACATGTATCATCTCCTCATCAATAATTTTCAGAGATGATACATCCACAAATACTATTGGTAGGTCCCATCAGTTATGAAATTTTTAAGACACAAGGGCAATTGGGAATGAGACAAAATATTCAACAAATTTCAGGTGTAAAACCAATTTAACTCAATCTAGGACACATCTTCTCCCATTATCTAAATAAAGGTTTGTTTATTTCCTTCCCCATGCCCCATATATGCATAGGATGATAGGGAAAAAAATCAGTCAAAATGAAACAAGGCGAAGGTGGGAAATACCCAAACTGTGTGAAACATGGCAAACATGCAAGACGCACTGCTTGGTCAAAAGTAGGTTAATATCATAAACCAGTAGAGAAATATATTAATATATTAAGAAAGAGGCAATCTGTTAGGGGAAAAATTATATGGTACCTCTATGGGTTTTGCATTCTTTAGTTTTTGAAATATGGCTTCCTTAGACTTCTTCAACACTCCTAGAATATAGAGTTCAAGAAAAACATTATAGTATAGCCTAAGTAAAAGAAATGATATGTTTTACCATCATTGATTCTCCAAACCTTTCATACCATTCATGTCATAGAGGCACACATTTTTTACACCAATAGAGTCCAGCCACTGCAAAAGTTTAACAACTTGTGAAGTCTGATGAGCATCTTCACTTTCTATGACAATGGCGAGGTACTGAAGCTTTCCTAAATGAAGAGACTTGTATTTCTTCAATACTCCATTAGAGATTAAATAGCTCTCTAACAAATTGCCCATCGCTTGTATGGAACACCATATGCTGACAATTATTTGCAGAAAGTACCATAGTAGTTGAAGCCCAAGATTTCCAATCTATACAAGAGTTAAAACCCATAATGAATGAACTTATATATTTTAGATAGAATGGAAAAGTACGTGCTCTGCATAGGCCAAGTTAACAACCATTTATGTTAAAGACCATTATCTTAAAGAATAATTGGACAAAACATAAAGCAATGTTAACATACATTATGACATAAGCATACTTACTTTTCTTTTAGAATAGTTATATTCACTGATTTAGCATTACAAGTTTTTCAGTACATATTTAGATGACCGTTTTCTTTAAGAACAGATGTGTACTACAAATCTGTTAAATTTCATTATGTATATAGGTTTTTTGTTTTTTTCCATCTTATACTCTTGTTTTGGTTTAATATTGTTTTTGCACAACTTTATGATAGGATTACCACACTTAGAGCCTTTGAAGTCAACCCTTTTTGACCACATTGCTGGAGTTTAAAGATGTTTCTATGACAATGTGACATTTGGAGAAGATAAATTGCTTGAAATTCAAACATAGGATCTCCAATTTCTTGCAAAGAATTACTCATGAACCCAAATAAAGAACATGAAATTCAAGGACATAAAAAATTGAACAAACACTTACAGCAACAATACAGTGAAACAACTTCTGAGCTCCATCTCTACAATTCATGATCCTAAAAGTATGAAAACATCAAATGCATCAATTTCTTAATCGAGAAGTCCTGGAACCGATCTTTGCAGAGGAACAACATAGTGTCTAGGGTTTTCTTAAATCGAATTGAAGAGAAATCATTTTGAAGAGTTAGATTGAGCATAGCATAGAACTGAAAAGGAAAAAGTGGTTCCATTACCTGCTTTTGACGTATTGGATTGCAATGACAACCACGCAAAATAGGAGCAGCACGAGAGAGGCAATTATCATGGGGCTACCACTCTGTTTCTACTACACTCCCAACACCTCATCTTCTCCACTTCTATTTTCTCACGTAGGATATATGATCATACCCCAGGGCATAATAGTCTTTTATTGATCCTAATAAACTCGTGCTATGTCCAGGGAAAAATAATAACTGAATATTATCTTACTTTTTATTATATTTTAATTGTTTTTGCATCTTTTACTTTGTAATAGTTTCATGAAAAAAAAAATCATTTTCTTCTTATACATATTTATTGTTATGATTTAGATGTTAATATTCTTTGATGTAAAAATTATCTCCTTGTAAAAAATAAATATTTGTCTCAATAATTTATATATTAAATTTACAATACGGTTTATATAAAACCAAGGAAAGCATGGATGTGGCGTGAAGGCGACTGCGGTGATATGATGAAAGCACGAATAGAACGTGAATGTGAGAGTGTTGATCTTGTGAATGTGGCAGTAGTGATCTCGTGAAGATGGCAGTAGTTAAAAAAAAATATGATGAAAAAAGAAACAAAATGAAATAAACAAGATTCTTCGATATATATGTTTGAGGTAAGGGAAGGAGTTGGTGTGCAATAAATCCGGTTAAAACTTCAAAGAAGCAGGTATACGCGGGTTTTGATTTTAAAAATCAGAATAATAAAACAGGTGCATAAATAGTAGGTTGACTAGGGAGAGAGATACTCAACTGTTAGGTAAATAATTTTTCGAATTTATTATCTTCCTCCTTATCAAGTGTAAATTTTATCTCAATAATTTAAACATTAAAATTAAAATACTTCTATATAAAAACAGTGAGATCACAGATGAAGCGTGAAGGTGGTTGTTCAATGGAATCATAGCAGCTGATCAGAGCATAATGGAAGAAACTTCTTACTGGACATATAATTTTGTCATGTGCTTCATTACTTAAGAGATTATTTATTGCTATACCAGCTATCACACATAATGATAGAAACTTCTTCAACAGTTCATTACCACATACTGGACATATAATAACCAATAAGAAGCTATGAATTATCTAAAATTTCTAATTCCAATTAAAAATGACAAATAACCAACACTAACTGACAAACACATGGTCACACATTTCAGATGTTTACTTATTTTATTGCACTTCTAGTCATTGGGAAAGTTCAAATGCTTCATCCAAGAACAGAATTGGAAAAGAAGAAAAAAGTCCAACTGACAAAGTATCAGCCAAACATTACTCAATCTCAAAGAAAGAGGGGACATAAAGTGTATTTATTATAACTTACATCAGGTGGGGTGGAGGTGGATCTTGGTGATTTCCGCTCAGCAATGGGCTTTGAATTCAAAGATCGTGGCAATTTTTCTGCAGAAAGGCGTGAATTTTGCAAAGGTGATGGTGAATCAGAGTCCAGTTTGGACACTCCTTTGCTGAGTTTGGACACTCTTGGAGTTGCAGGTGATGCTTTATTGGGAGTTGCTGACGGTGCTTTGTTGGGAGTTGCTGGTGGTGCTTTGTTGGGAGTAGCTGGTGGTGCTTTGTTTGGAGTTTCAGATAAATTGGATCTATCAGATTCACAATGTCAATACTATATCGATAACAATAATGCATAAAATAAAATAGAGAAAAAGACAAAGCATTATAAAATAACCACATGCCATATTTGTACCCAATCGGATAGAGGGATATAAGGTTAAGGAAACTAATTCTTTATATCAAATTTAGTATTAGCAGCATTGTCAAGCCAAACTAATCAAACAAGAAACATTCACTAAGCAAAAGAAAAAGGAGGATAGTAATTGTCACCCAGAAGTGAGAATTAGGGCCAGAATCGCATAAAGTGAAGCAATCACTATTGTAAAAGCATGAGCTAACATGAACGGAAAAGATCAAGACGGGATAAGAAAACAAAATTGAAAATGTAGTGAAGCCCATCTTTAAAATTTACACATACAACAGATAGAAACAAAAAAAAAAGCACCGAAATTTAAACAGATGAAGCATAGGGTAAGGGATTACACATAAAGTTAGGAAATTTAAGCAAAAATTCCTCAACCAGCAGATCAAACCCATTAATAAAAAAAAAAACTCACACTAAATAACCTAGATAAAAAACGGAAAATGTGAGAGAAGAAGTTGAAGAAAACCAAATCAGATCTTAAAGCAATAGAGACACACACAAACCAGCGAGTGTGACTAACCTGGATTTTGAAGCCATGGTGGAAAGCAACCAAGTAAAAACAGAGGTGGTGAGAATGGGTTGCCTTTGTTCCAAGTGTCAGTTGCAGAATTGGGAATGCTGAACTTCCAACATTGTCAGAAAGAAGAAACTGAACACATTTTAGATCAGGGTAAGATCAAAATTGGATTTTTTTTTTTCTCTTGTTTATGGAAAATGAGGAAGAATATGATGGAGAGGAATTTACAAAACATATACCAAAACCAAATAAATTTAGTTGGTTTTCTTGTCTCCAGAGTGACCACACCAACCCACTCCTCTCTCTCACTTAGTCACTCGCTGTTCTTCTTCTCTCTTAACCATTTCCTTCGCTCTCTCTCTCTCTCAGTCCTAGGAGTAGTAGTAGTTTGTGTATAACTTCAGGTGGAGGAGGGTGAATGGACAAAAGTAACCCTCAAGTTTTTCTTAAATCTATGAAAGCCAAAGGCATATAGGGCTGTGCATGGATATGGATAAGCAAAAAACTAGATTGCATCCAAATATATCCATTTTTCATACATCCATTTATTACCAAATCACATAAAACCGGTTTTAGTTTGTAATATCCAATTTCAAACCGGTTTTAAAACTGGTTTTGGTTATAACCAGTTTCGGTTATAACCGGTTTTAAAACTGGTTTTGGTTATAAACTGGTTATCTCCTTAAGAAGTGCATCTCAAATATCATTATTCACATGGTTTGATTAATAATAATTCTCACAGCTCCATACAAGAGGAACTAAATATTATTTTCACTGTTTGACTTGACAATAAGGGGTTTCCAAATATGACCAAATAAACCATGCTAACAGTCTGGACAGAATGAGTTATGAGCACTGTCTCATGCTAACTGCCTGCAGCTAATTTGAAAAAAAAAATCTATTCATTTTATTAGCTTTGAGGATGCTCCATATAATAGCTAATTTAACTGTACCATATGCAGAGTTCCATATAATAGTACCATATGCAGAGTTCCATATAACATTTTCATGTTCCAGAATAAAAGTAGGACTAAGTCACTAAGTTGTAAATCAAAACACTATAGTAAAGCAGTTTACAGCAGCACATTTACCATAAAAGCCAGAAACTTTGATGAATATCTTGCTTGACTTAACAATTAAACACATAAATAACTACGAAACTTCCAAATTGATCAATCATCTTTAAGAGTCTGTTAACAAGTCTGGCAATTCCAGACTTTATGTTTGTCACACATCATGAAAGGGTATCAGTCTCAAACGAGTCAAACTTATACATTCATTTAGCATAGAAGGGTATCAGTCCCAATAATACTAGTATTTTGGCATAGAAGCAAACAACTTCCTAGATACTACACTACCATATCATTCATTTATTCCCAATAAAATAAAATGTTAGTAACACAAACTATATAAAGCAAGTTAGCCCCCACCCCCCCCCCCCCCCCAAAAAAAAAAAAAAAAATTGGACTATATCAAGAAGACAAGGAGATTTTAACAAAAATTTTAGACAAGGCTTGACACTCGATTCAATAAAAAAGATAGTACAGTTAAATTATATGGAACAAAGCACCTTAATGTTATATGGAACTCTGCATATGGTACAGTTAATTTAGCAAAACACTGTCATCAAGCATATCATATGGTACTAATGTGAAAGGGGTATCTTTAAGGTGCTCCCTAACATGTGGTCTGAGTTGGATATTATATTTTTAAAAAGAAAGATATGGGCTAGCTACTTATTATAAGTTGTTAGCTACTCATTCCACCAAAAGATATGGGCTCTAATCCTTTCAAATACAATCATCACATACACACACTGCAAGAAGCATAAAATTTAAATCAGCAGTTTGACAAAAACTTGAAACATAGTGCTACAAAGAAAACCGGCCCTGAGCTGTCAGAAATCAACACTAATTCAACACAATTGAAAAGAAACTAAAACTACCCTAAAATATCAAAAGGTCGAAACAAAGAAAAACAGAAAAATATATGGAGATCAAAATATGCTATATGCATACACACCAAGAGCTTCTATCCTTTCATCCTTCCAAACAAATAACACAGCAAATGATTCCCAACTCATTCATATATACCAAAAATATTTTTATCCAGCTAATTAGCTTGGCACACTATGCCCATAAACAATGGCAGAGCAAAGAAAGAAAAGTTCAAGTCTCCATGCACATGCAATTCTTTGTTCTGCAGACTTTTTTTAAAAAAAATATTCAGGACAGCCTTACTAAACTCAGCAACTTGGAGGCTCAATTTTGATTGATTGGCTAGATAATGGATACAGAAATTCAGTCCTGTATATGGTCATTGGTAAAATCTAAATATCCAATAGTGAGTACCCTTTCATGCATATGTAAAACCAACTCCAGAGTAAGCACAAAACCCCCCATAATGAACTCAAAGCAGAAGACCAAACCTGCAAACCATGACAACAGAATAAGAATTTACCTTTCCCTGGAATGAAAACCAGACCACTTCCTTGGCTGAAATCCACACCTGGGTTGTACCTCTGCAGCAACTCAGCCTCAACTCTTCCTAAACCCACCATCACCAAAGTGTTAGTAGCAAGAACAGAAATGGGTATAACAAAAATCATTCATACCCATATAAGGAAGACTTACAAATACAGAGCTAGAAGCTAGAAACTGAGAAGAAACCAGAATCGCAAACCAAAAGGACGAGCCAACCACTAAGCACCCACCGGAAGCAGAATATATGAGAACTACTCTACCTGAAAATACACACACCAAATATAAGATTGAATGAAAATACACAGGTCAGTTATAGAAGAACTAGAAGAGCGAACCAGAAGCGTGAATAACCAAGAGAAAATGAGAACCAGAAGATCGCAGAAGCACGAGACGGGAAATCGAGCGAACCAGAGGCGTGAATCCCAGAAGCAAAACGAAGACGGGAAATCGAGCGAACCAAAAGCACGAGGAAGGTTCAAAGTCGCGATAATGTTGTTCAATTTCAAATCTGGGAAGAGAACGAAAATGAGATTGAATGTTGGGATTAGGACCTAGGGTTCATCACTCACACAGATTGGGGATAGGATTTGAGTTTCGACTTTCGTCACAGAGAAAATGAGTTTGCGAAGCTAGGATTTGTTGCATTAGACAAAACGCAAATATAATTAGAGGCTAATTCACGTTCAAGCACCTTCGGTAACGTCAAACCAAGCAGGAACTAATGAAACAAGTTTCTCCCGAGCATACGCGGCTCGTTGATAGTGTTGTAACGCCCATCCAGAAACGCTGGAAGTATGTTCACCCGGCTTTTTTACCGTACAAGGGTCAAAATAAAAATTCATTACCAAAATAACAACGTGTGGAAAAATAAATTTATTAAAGTGGGGTGATTTTTACCACGGTGGATGACAGATACGCTAACTAAGTTGGCGCTTCTAGAGGCACCAACCCAGTTAGAGTCTCTTGTTCACAATAGTTTGGTTAAGTGGCGCAAATGGGATGGCGCCTCAAGAGGCACCAACCCAGTTACACGAGGCGCTAACTGGATTGGTGTCTGCGCCATCCCAATTAGTGTCTCTCTTAACATAATTATATATTTAAAATTTGATAACGTAAAATTAAATAATAATTTTAAATAATATATTATATATATAAATTATGGTAAATAATACAAGTTAATTATTTGGGGGGAATGGGGTGAATGGGGAGAGAATACAATGTCGTCATCGGTTCCTAGCATCCCGAGGTGGGTTTCTTCTTGGTTCTGGGTCATCTTCTTCACCTCTCACTATGTTTTCAGATGCAGTAGCTTCTTGGGCAAATGCTTCATTTAAGTTAAAACCAAGGCCTGGCGGTACATGTTGTCCGGAAGAGCTGCCTTGGTATGTGAACCCACCCGATGTTGGTGACATCATTGGACCATGTTGCCACTGATCAATCCAACGATTGGGTGTTGAGTGTGATGCATCTGGTTCGGTATACACTGCTGGAGTAACATTTGTTGGAGGTGTGGGAATATAACAATCCCCCATTGCAAATGGAGGGGGATTATTATAATTTGGAGAAGGCATATGTGGAGGCGAAGGCTGAGACGAAAAATAATATGAAGAAACCGGCTGAAAAGGATCTACAGGATGCACATAATACATCCCTGGCTCGGGTTGTGGTGCCGGTGGGATTGTGAGTTGTTCATGTGGAACTCGTCTACGACGACGATGGAGTCCTTTTCCTTCCACCCATTCTGCAGGGTTGTTATTCTGCAGGGTTGTCAGTGGTAACTTGTGATTCTTGTGCAGGCTGAGATGGTTCTGGAGCAGATACTGCAGGTGATGTTATTCTGTCTATTGAACGATAGATCTGCAGGCAATGACTAATTTCTGAACACATGTTTGCAAATGAAAATGTACTCTCCCCTTCCGATGTCACGGTAAAATACATGCGCTCCAAAGTATCAATCTGTGGCAAGAACCAGAACAAATATTTTAACATCATCCTGTATATGTGTCATGATATTATTAGAATGAAGTTAAAAAAATAGTAAAACATAGATACCATGTTGCCAGTCTTTGCATTTGATTGACTAATCCATCGTCTGGTGTGCTTGTTGTACCACACCATGTACTCAGAATTGGCTAGGAGATCGAATTTGCCCTGACATTCCTCATTTGTCCAGTTGTAATTCATTCGCTGATCCCATTGCTCTACATATATGGCATGTTTGACACGCCAATTCTCAGCAGTCTTACCTTTTAAAGTGACATCATGCAAATGATCTGGTTGTGATGGAGGGCGTGGGATATGTTGCACCATAGCAAACTGGCGCATACAACGATCTGGCTGATGCCACTCAATAATGTGGAAGCAAATGAGTGGGACAACTGCTCGCCATATGTTACGTCCCTCATAACAATATGGTGGGAGCTGCATAGCGATCTCCCTTGTGTATGGGAACCATTTAATCTGCATACATTGCACAATAAGTTAGTAAATATAAATTTCATAGTACAAGAATAATATTTAGAAGTAAAAAAATACTAACATCTGAGTTCTCCATCCTATCGAAAAAGTTTCGATAGTATTTGAGTGTTATGTGCTGAATCGTAAAAGTTGTTCCTCCTGACCACCTTTCACCAAGTGGCATCCACCGATTTGGTTGTGGATGTTGAGGGAAGATAGATGGGAAAAGCATCCAGACCCACAATTGTACGAGAACACATGCTCCACCAATCTCTTTACGGTTGTAGTCAGTGGCTTTACATAATTCTCTGTACAAGTAGCTTAGGACAGCAGACCCCCAATTGTATGACCCAGCTTCTTCAAAATCCGCCAATAATGGTAAATATCTCAGAGGAACAAATGTACCGGAATGATCTGGGAATAGCAAACCCCCCATAAGGTGTAATATGAACGCTTGAGTATACCGTTGAATTTGTATTTCATCATGGCGTGGACATTAAAGTCACTAAAATGATCATTTAGCCACTTCATTTTGAGACGTCCTCCTTCCAGTTCCTTCTCTGATGGAGACACACCCAACAATTCTTGCACTAGAGGCTGCCAATTTGCGTAGGTAACACCGGTGACAGGTTCACCATCAACTTTTAAACCAAGCTGAAAGTTCACATCTAGTAGGGTGATGGTACACTCACCCTGTGGCATGTGAAAGGTGTGTGTTTCGGGCCTCCATCGTTCCACCAAAGCGGATATCAATGTATGCTCTATTTGGAAAAATCAAATAAAGCAACACCTAAAAAACCAGCTTGCATAAGAAATGGCTTGATTTGTTCAGGAACAAGATTTGCACGTCCAACGCGATCACCCGCTCATCGAACCGTTAAAATTCTATCAGGTTGACCGTTCCAAATGTGCTCAGAGACATGAATGTCTTGTAAGCGCAAAAGTGATGGGTCTATTGGGCCGGGATGAACAACTCTATCAGCTGCCATGGTAATGGTAAAAAAATGTGGTTAGGAAAATAGAAGAGGATACACGTCAAGATGGGAGAGCAGTTTGAGAAACTTTAAAAAAATGCAAACACCTTACAACAGATATATATAGCACGTGAGAGAGCATGCAAAAACTTAAAAAAACAACCATTTAAAAAATGGAGGTAACGTAATATGAAGTGGAAAGGCAACAATAACACCTTTTCACGCGTGAGATTCCTTTAGCAGTGTGATGTCCATCAGTTCAGTGGGAATCTCTCACATTTCCAAAATATTCCCGCGTGAGATTCCCATGTGCAGACTATGTGTGTGATTCCAGCACAGGGTCTCGTCCAATCAGTCAAACATGCATTGTGTTGTCCGCGTGAGATTCCCGCATCTGTGAGCGTGAGAATCTAAACTGTGCAAAGCACTAGGCGGCAGGTGCTGCCTCATGTTGGTGAACACGCAACATTGCAAATGGGGAGACGCGAAGCGCTGACTCACTCAGCGCATTGTCAAATGGAGACGCGAAGCGCTGACTCACTCAGCGCATTGTCAAATGGAGACGCGAAGCGCTAACTCACTCAGCGCATTGTGATGCGCTAACTAACTTAGCGCATCTAAGGCAGCAACGCTCACACTATTTATTGCATTTCATATATCCACGTAATGTGCATGGTTTATCATGTATCTACGTGCTGTGTTATTATTATAAATGTTATTTATTATTAATATTATTTATGTTATTGTCATAAATGTTAATGTTATTATTATTATTACTATATAGTTGATACAATTTTTTTACAAGAACAACATGTAACACAATTTTTATTTAAGGATCATTTACATTGTCATTAGCATGACCTTGGTCTTGCCGTTCCTCTAAATAACGAGGGCAAATTCGACGAATGTGACCTGTCCGATGACAATGAGTACATGTTTGCGACCTTTGCGACTCTGTCCAGTCCATTTCATTTCTTATGTGTGTTGACTTGGGTCGACCTTTACCACGCATGGTCGACTCATCCAAAATAACACGGGGACCATTATATGGTGGCATGTTGTCTTCATTTCCAATGGGCCACCACTGTCCATAATAGGCTTCAACAATACTATGAGTGGAGTACACAGGATCAATATATTGATAGAAGTCAATACTCACAGCGGCACACGCAGCTATAGCATGTGAGCACGGGAACCTATAAGCTTGGAAAACCCCACACTCACAATATTATTTATTTAAGATGACAGCCCATGTATGACCCCTTTTTTGGGTTACCGGATTATAAGGTTCCTCAACCTCAAACTTGGTCGACTGGATGTCATATATCTGCACTCTGTGAGAACATGCATCTTCTTGATTTTTGCTGAACAACTGTGTGAACTTTCTGCAGTATCTCCGTCCAGAAGATATTTCTGATTGTGCTTCAGCCCCACGCCTCACAAAATACTCTACTAGTCGTGCATATGTACACTTGACTAGTGTTGTTATTGGTAAATTTCTAGCCCCTTTCAATATCTTAGTCGTCATGTGTCCATACCTATGACCTTCGTAGTCGTGTGCGAGACTCCATTTTTCTTTAGAGATGTCGTCAATCCATCTTTGGATTTCTGGACTTGTTTCACGAAAGTTGCTCAAATTCCTTTCAAACTGATGGATACATGGCGTATACCCTACAATCAAAATGGGAAAATAGTTAGACATGTAAATAAATTTTGATAAATATATAATAAAATTAATCAATACAATTACCCAATTTTAGAAGGTCTGCTTTTAGTTTTGCATTTTTGAATTTGTGGTTGAAATTGCTCGCAATATGCCTAATGCAATAAACATGATACGCATTTAGAGGCCGCCACGCAGGGGATCTTGCTACAACTGATTTTATGCTAACATGTCGATCAGATATAAGACATATTCCTTGCTTTTGAGTCACATGTGCACGTATATTAGACAGGAACCACGACCAAGCCTCCAATGTCTCTCCTTCGGCAATAGCAAATACAATTGGCAACACACAAGTGTTTCCATCTTGAGTGGTGACGATTAAAAGGGTCCCCCGATATTTCCCATACAAGAATGTTCCATCAATTTGTAACACTGGCTTGCAAAATTTGAAGGCATCTACACATTGTTTAAAAGTCCAGAAAACTCTATGAAAGGTACGGAAAAAAGGGTCCACTGCATTATCAAATACAAAGTCCCTCGTCTCAATTTTATAAGTAGATCCAGGGGAGTATAATACCATTTTCTCCAACCATCTAGGCAGTAGTTGATACGACTCATCCCAATCGCCGTACACCCCCACTATCGCTTTTTGTTTAGCTTTCCAAGCCTTTCTATACGAGATGGAGTAACCAAATTGTCCTTTGATCCTTTCTTGAATCAACGAAATGGGAACTGATGGATCTATGGCAACCATGCCTACATCAAAATAACAACTTTTCATTATAAAGTATCATGCAATAACATTTCCTGAAATAAAATAATATAAACATTTTTAAGCAAATGAAAATTATCATACCGAAGATGCAGGTGGATACAAATTCTGAATCCAATTTTTGGTGATCTTGAGATAGCATCGCATTCATGCAAGTATGTCGACCGCCCCATTTAGAGATGACTCATTTATTTGATTTCTTACCTAACATTGCTCTCATCCGCCACAGACAACCTTCTGAATAATTTGGACACTTAAGGTCAAATAAGTAGGCTTTGATTCGACTACATAATAGGTCTGGTGTATCTTCATGGAGTAATGCTTAACGACCATTTGGACAGACTGTTTGCTATCAAAACGTAATCCAACATACAACTCATCTCCAACTTTCCATGATCCCGGGACATCCAACCCAGGAAATTCTATCTCCTGATTAGGGTGGTCCCAATTTATTGCCTTATAGAGAGGAGTTAAATTCCAATAAGGAGCTTCTGTTCCACCTACAAACATGGACCAAATCATAGGATTACTAATGTACAAAAGAATAGGAACATATAAATATTACCAATTACCCTCATGTGGTTCAGGTTGATCCTGATTTGAGATGGTATCAGGTGAATTCACCGTAAACGTGGGGGGGGGGTTTACGTGATCAACAACGGTATCAAAGTCACCCCCCACATCTGTATCGGATGAATCTCCGTCTGGGACTTGGCCTTCATCTTCCTCATCCTCACTATCGTCACATTCTCTGTCCACATTCTCATAAGCTTCACGATCAAGAATGTTGGTGTCCTCAATTATTACACCTACTGATTGATATACTTGATGATCTTCAATCCCCATTGACAATGGCGTATCCAATTGAACGGGTTGGACGGGTGAAGATGAACTACCAACATTGTCAATCTCTGCATATAATTCAAGCACAGTCATCAATGACTGTTGCTCGAAAGCGTGGATCATGCACTCCACATCTTCATCATCACATATTTGAAGACCTGTATATGTGGTGGGGTTTTGTGATATTAAAAACCTACACGTTAGACTAGACACAGTTTGATTGGATGAAAGATTAATTTTTTTGTGAATCTTCCTCTTCAAAAAATTCAAACTAATTCCCCTTTTTATATGAATAGCCTTCTTATCACCTTCAAACATCATACCTTTCACACATTCATACTTTCTACCATTCCAATAAATAAAAGTAATAATTTGACTCATTTTATATAATTACTAACAGATAAGCAAACTAATACACAAAAAATAAATGCAACTTGTTTGCACATAAACCAGACCACAAAAATACCACAATTTCTTAGACTTGTGTCTAATTGTATGTGCTCTCATTTATACTAACATACTCCTTGTTTTCGGACACATACCCATCACCATTAAAATTATAATGGCCATCTAATCCATTACATCGTACGTTGACACATTCACAGAGGAATATATTCACAGAGGAATATATTCTCGAATAGATTCTGAGAATATATTATACTAAGCGTATAAGAATACATTCCAACATATATTATCTGCAAATGAAATGACATAGGTTCAAAATTTTTTAAAAAAGGACACATATACGTTATACGCTAACTGGGTTGGCGCTTCTAGAGGTACCAACCCAGTTAGCGCCTCTTGTTATGGGAGACATATAAAGGATGCTCTAACTCAGTTAGCGCTTCAAAAGGCGTTAACTGAGTTAGCGCATCCTTTATATGCCTCCCATAAACAAGAGGCGCTAACTGGGTTGGTGCCTCTAGACGCGCCAACTCAGTTAGCGTATCTGCCTTCCACCGTGACAAAAATCACCCCACTTTAGTAAATTTATTTTTCCTCACATTATTTTGGTAATTAATTTTTATTTTGACCCTTGTACGGTCAAAAAGCCATGTTCACCCAGATTCACGTTTCATTTTAATAAAACCAATTACATCCAGTATTAAAACCGGATAAGCAAAACGGATATGGATATATCCGGTTTTGAAATGAAACGAATATGGATAAAATTTAGTTTAAATAACAGGTTATTTAAATGGTTAATGAATTTGGTTATGGATTTGGCCTATATATCCGATTTTTTTTGCATATGTAGCTTTTTCAGAGGCAAAGACGTGTCAATGATTCTTCCAACCTTACCCTTCTTTTCAGGAAAAGAGATAATTTGCCATGGGATTAGGAATTGCCCCTGTAACTCTCTTTAATTTTTTCAAAAACAATAATGTTTTTTTTAAAAAATAATGGGTAGCATATGCATGTGCCAAGGATTTCAAAAGGGAAAAAATGGTCCTATAAACGGGAAAATTAAGAGAGATAGAAATGGTATAATACAAATTATGTGGCCACGTTGAATTATTTAAAAAAATCAAATCTGTGTAGCTCAAACCACGGAACAAATTTCATGATGTTTACTTTTGCTAACTTTCTTTAATGCTTTAAGATTATATTCTTAATTATACATTTTGACATTAGATTAATTTTATGACCAATAAATTGTCTAAAATATATTTTCATTATTTCTCTATTTTATCTATTACCCTTTTGAGATATATATGTGGGACACTATACTGGTTCTGAGGTGTAACCAAATTAAAAAAAAATTGTTTATTGGATAGGTAGGACTTAAGAAGTCAAGTACCCGTTAAATTATTTCATACTTAATTTCCTAAAGATTTTTTAGCTAGTCGTATAAATTACAAATGAAATTTAAAGATTCTTCACACATTAATAATCGAAAGTTTCTGATATGTGTATGGTGGCTAATTATTCAATACCAACTACTACGGATTGTGAATATGGATGGGTAGTGCAACTAAACTGCAGGGCAAGCAGAGGAAGGCTCAGACATAGAACTTGGCAGCATATGGCAAATCAATCAATGACATCCACCAATTCATAGTAATAGTACCTTCATAAATAAGGAAAGGAAAAAAGGCGAGACACGACACGATAACGAAGCACTTTTTATTTTTAAAGTTTTATATAGTAAATAATGAAAATATGTTTTATTATTCCACATATCATAATAAAAATAATAAATTGCATTTTTAAAAATATATTTTTATCAAAAAATTATTATCATATTTCAGTTTTATTTAAGGACACTTATATCATTTTACAAACATGTTATTTTCTTTCCTTTCATCATCTCTCAAACCAAATAACCTAAAAAATCATCTAAGTTTTCACTTTCATTTCACGTTGTTTTCACAACCAAAGTGTAAATCCAAATTAAGAGCCTTATTTAGCAAAATTATGGGCATATTGCATAAAAAATTTAAAACTAAAAAGCGTAATTACCCCCTTTTGGTTTCCAGGTTAAAGTGTGGATTGAGACACTGAATGGGTGGGGAAGAACTTCATATCCTCTATTCTGGTCTATTGCGGTGCCATTAAATCAAAATACACTCTAGTTGCAAGACATAACAAGGGATCAGGTCATTAGGGTAAAGATAATATAACCAATTTTTTTAAAATTAATCGCCAATAAAACTAAATCATGTCTCATAATTCTATTTCTCATCATGAAACATTTACACATTACTAGTGAGCAAGCCCTTCTTCCACAAAGATACTTAGCTAGGTCTTGTCCTATTGTTCGCGCCTATGCTTTGTGTTTTGCACAGCCAACTACTTCCATATTTAGCTAGCATTACAAGTTTTTCAATACATATTTAAATGACCGGTTTCTTTGAGAACATATGTGTACTACAAATTTGTTAAATTTCCTTATGTAGATAGGTTTTCTATTTTTTTCCGTCTTATACTATTGTTTTGGTTTAATATTGTTTTTGCAAAACTTTATGCTAGAATTACCGCACTTGGAGCCTTTGAAGTCAACATTGTTGGAATTTAAAGATGTTTCTATGACAGTGTGACATTTGAAGGAGATAAATTGCTTGAAATTCAAACACAAAATCTCCAATTTCTTGCAAAGAATTACTCATGAACCCAAATAAAGAACATGAAATTCAAGAACATAAAAAATTGAACAAACACTTACAGCAACAATGCAATGAAACAACTTATGAGCTCCATCTCTGCAATTCATGATCCTAAAAGTATGAAAACACCAAATGCATCAATTTCTTAATTGAAAAGTCCCGGAACCGATCTTTGCAGAGAAACAACATAGTGTCTAGGGTTTTCTTAAATCGAATTGAAGAGAGATCATTTTGAAGAGTTAGAATTAGCATAGAACATAACGGAAAAAGAAAAAGTGATTCCATTACCTGTTTTTGACATATTGCAATGCAATGACCAACACGCGCAATAGGAGCAGCACAAGAGAGAAAGTTATTATGGGGCTACCACTCTATTTCTTCTACACTCCCAACACCTCACTTTCTCCGCTTCTATTTTCTCACGTAGGATATATGATCATAGCCCATGGTATAATAGTCTTTTACTGATCCTAAACTCGTGCTATGTCCAGGGAAAAATAATAACTGAATATTATCTTACTTTTTTTTATATTTTAATTCTTTTTGCATCTTAAACTTTGTGATAATTTCATGAAAAAAAAAACATTTTTCTTCTTATACATATTTTTTGTTATGATTTAGATGTTAATATTCTTTGATGTAAAAATTATCTCCTTGTAAAATATAAATATTTGTCTCAATAATTTATATATTAAAATTACAATACAATTTATATAAAAACACGAAAAGCACAGATGTGGCGTGAAGGTGACTGCGGTGATATGATGAAAGCACGAATAAAGCGTGAATGTGAGAGTGTTGATCTCGTGAAGATGACAATGATTAGAAGTGATGTGATGAAAAAAGAACAAAATGAAATAAACGAGATTCTTCGATATATACGTTTGAGGTGAGGGAAGGAGTTGGTGTGCGTAAACTCTGGTCAAAAGAAGCAGGTATATGCCGGTTTTGATTATAAAAATCAGAATAATAAAACAAGTGCATAAATAGTTGGTCAATTAGGGAGAGAGAAACTCAACTGTTAGATAAATAATTTTTTAAATTTATCATCTTTCTCCTTATCAAGTGTAAATTTTATCTTAATAATTTAAACATTAAAATTAAAATACTTTCATATAAAAAGAGTGAGAGCACAAATGAAGCGTGAAGGTGGTTGCGGTGATCTAATGAGAGCACAAATGGAACATGAATATGACAATAGTGATCTCGTGAATGTGGCAGTGGTTAAGAAAGATATGATGAGAAAAGTAACAAAATGAAATAAATGAGCTTCTTCTATATTTATGTTTAAGGTGAGGGGAGGAGTTATTGTGCGTAAAAAGTAAAAACCGATCAAAAGAAACAAGTATAAGCGATTTCTTATTTTAAAAATCTAAATAAAAATAGGTGTGTAAATGGTAGGTAATTTAGGGAGAGAGAAATTCAACCGTTAGGTAAATATTTTTTTAAATGTATCATCTTCACCCATACCAAGTGTAAATTTTATCTCAATAATTTATATATTAAAATAATAATACTTTGATATAAAAATGGAGATTGCACGAATGTAGCGTGAAGGTGCTGCGATGATCTAATGAGAGCACGTATGAAGCGTGAAGGTGACAATGATGATCTCATGAAGGTGATAGTGGTCAAAAAAGATATGATGAAAAGAGAAACAAAACAAAATAAAATAAAATAAATGAACTTCTTTGATATATATGTTTGAGGTGAGGGAAGGAGTTGGTATGCGTAAATAATTTTTCGAATGTATCATCACCTTTACCAAGTGTAAATTTTATCTTAATAGTTTATATATTAAAATTGTAATACTTTTATATAAAAAGTGTGAGAGCACAAATTAAGCGTGAAAGTGGCTGTGGTGATCTAATGAGAGCACGTATTAAGTGTGAAGGTGACAACGGTGTTCTCATGAAGGTGATAGTGGTAAAAAAAGATATGATGGAAAGAGAAACAAAATAAAATAAACGAGCTTCTTCGATATATACGTTTGAGGTGAGGGAAGGAATTGGTGTGTGTAAATAATTTTTCAAATGTATCATCCTAACCCTTACCAAGTGTAAATTCTATCTCAATAATTTATATATTAAAATTATAATACTTTTATATAAAAAGAGTGAGAGCACAAATGAAGCGTGAAGGCGGTTGCGGTGATCTAATGATAGCACATATGAAGTGTGAAGGTGACAGTGGTGATCTCGCGAAGGTGATAAGGGTGAAAAAAGATATGATGAAAAGAGAAACAAAACAAAATAAACGAGCTTCATCGACATATACGTTTGAGATAAGGGAAGGAGTTGGTGCGTAAATAATTTCTCGAATGTATCATCTTCACCCTTACCAAGTGTAAATTTTATCTCAATAATTTATATATAAAAACAATGAGAGCACAAATGAAGCGTGAAGGTGGTTGCGGTGAATTCATGAGTGCACGTATGAAGCATGAAGGTGACAATGGTAATCTCGTGAAGGTGATAGTGGTAAAAAAAGATATGATGAAAAGAGAAAAAAAAAAATAAACGAGCTTCGATATATACAATTGAGGTGAGGGAAGGAGTTGGTGTGTGTAAATAATTTTTCAAATGTATCATTTTCACCCTTACCAAGTATAAATTTTATCTCAATAATTTATATATTAAAATTATAATACTTTTATATAAAAAGGGTGAGAGCACAAATGAAACGTAAAAGTGGCTGCGATGATCTAATGAGAGCACATATAAAGCGTGAAAGTGACAGTGGTGATCTCATGAAGGTGATAGTGGTAAAAAAAAAGATATAATAAAAAGAGAAACAAAATAAAATAAACGAGCTTCTTTGATATATACGTTTGAGATAAGGGAAGGAGTTGGTATGCGCAAATAATTTTTCAAATGTATCATCTCCTCCCATACCAAGTGTAAATTCTATCTCAATAATTTATATATTAAAATTATAATATTTTTATATAAAAACGGTGAGAGCACAAATGAAGCGTGAATGTGACAGTGGTGATCTCATGAAGGTGATAGTAGTAAAAAAAGATATAATGAAAAGAGAAACAAAATAAAATAAACGAGTTTCTTCGATATATACGTTTGAGGTGAGGGAAGGAGTTGGTGTGCATAAATAATTTTTCAAATGTATCATCTTCACCCTTACAAAGTGTAAATTTTATCTCAATAATTTATATATTAAAGTTATAATACTTTTATTAAGAACAATGAGAACACAAATGAAGCGTGAAAGTGGTTGTGGTGATTTAATGAAAGCCCATATTAAGCATGAAGGTGACCATGGTGAATAGTGAGGTTAAAGTGCAGGTATTAAAATGGTTATGTTTATCAGGTTGTTACGGTCTCAATCCTAGCCATAGAATAAAAAAATCATAAATCTCCGGACAATATTGAATGGTCTACGGTAGACCCAAAAGTTAAGGGGTCTATCCTAAAATTGGCCATGAAGTATGAACCCTAAAAATAGTGGTCCATGATGGACCTTTGCCATTATGTATGGATTTCATGTTAAAAAATTTAGTAATACATATTATAAAATTAAACTAATTTTTTATAGTAATAAAATTGGGAGTAAGAACCCAAAGTCAGAAGAGTCCACTCTAAAATGATCCTATGATACAACACATAAACTTGCCCACTTTAAATGATGAAGGATCCAGTGAGTGCAAGTTTGGAGGAGAGGAAAAAATTCCCAGAAAACATATATGTGCTAATGACCCTTAACATTAGAATTCTCCTAATTGGCTGAAGCTCGGATCCCCTTTCACAAATTCACCCGAGCACTCTATTATAAAGAAATCATGATGTGACTGTCTCTGCCTCTGGCTATCCAAAATAAGCCAGGCCACGAAGAGATCTGAAAATGAATCTGGCATGCAAATGCCTGACCACAAACAAATAGATCTTTGAAATCAACACTGAAGTTCTGTTTGCATAGGTGAGCATATACATTGATCGGAAAAAAGGCCAAACAACTTACTCCACAACATTTCACTATATCAACCAATCAACCTTAGTTTCTTGGTTTTTTAATGCAAGCATTTAACACTTCATATAAATTTTATTTCTTAGCAAATAACAAAAATATTATTGAGTTTGTAACTTTGCTCCAAAAGATATGAAGGCTAGAAGTTTTATTTATATACCTTAGCATCACTTAGCAGGCCAGATCATAGACCGCAAATCATTACCCCCAGCATGATGTAATCATAGGTGGACAAATGCACAGGATTGTGGAACTTGGAGGTTAATGGGATATGAAGAGCATCTTTTTGAGATTTCTTTTTGAGGTTAATTTGAAATCTCCTGTTTCTGCTTCTGTTATTGCTGTTGTTGTTACCTGAACTGCAAAAACCCATTTCAGTAAGTGAAGATCAATAATAAATGAAAGGCATCAGAAATTACTAGAGATTAAGAGAGAGCAATGTCTTACCAGCTTGGCCATTTCTTCTGTCCTACCTGTATTCATTTTCCTTCAGTTACACTCAATCTGTACAGCAGAAATCTAATTTATAGCGGATGCTTCTTCTTGATGCCAGTGGATATCCTGCAATGTTGATAGAAAAAGAAGGAAAGAAGAAAACAAAGAAAGGTCAGAACTCAGAATAAATATGTAAAATATAAAATTAAGGGTCTAGTACAGCTACAGAACAGTTTTGCAAGGAATACTGTTGCAAGTTGAAGCATATTTCTACCATTAAATGAGTAACAGAAGTACTTAATAATAACAAATTTTAAAATAACTGAGCAAGATGCCATGGAAAAATTATTCTTTTATTGTTTTGTACGTCATAAAGTTAGAGAGAGTACGAGAGAGCAAATGTGACAAACCATTTGGCATATGCTGTCTGATAATTGTAGTGCTTCTTGCCACTTATCAACCCTGGTAAGGCCTTTAATGAGGTGGACAAATGTGCTAAGCTCCGGAACAACATTCTTACTTATCATGCTTGCATATAGCTCAAAGGCTTTATCAACCTTATGCGCACCCGACAAACTCTCAATTAAAGAAGCATACAGATATTTGTTGGCAATTGCAAGGCTTGGAGATGATGAAATCTCTTCAAGCATATTCAAGGCAACTTCCAGTCTTCCAGCCTTGATAAAATTATCAATCAAAATTCTGTACAAAGAATCAACAGACACTGATTCATTCTCACTCAACTCATCTAAAAGCCCAATCGAGGTTATAAACTCTCGGTTAAAGCCCTCAATAATTTTTTGGTAACTTGATATGTGTCTTGGCCAATATGTTTGTTTCATTTCATCCAAAAGTCTGTGGGCCTCATCAAGAAAGCCAGTGGAACAACAATGATTTATCAAGACCCTGTAGGTTATAAAGTTTGGAGCACAACCCTTTGAGCACATATCTCTAAATAGCCCAAGGCACTGTTCAATTTTTCCTAATTTCCCAAAGCCATCAATCATTGCAGTATAAGTTACAACATTTGGATTACAGCCCTTTTCTTCCATCTTAAGCATGAGCTTGTAAGCTTCATCCGTCTTCCCAACTTTACAGAGGCCATCAATCATCTCTGTGTAAATAACAACATTGGGAATACAAGAATTCTCTAGCATCTTGGACAACACTTTCATAACAAGATCCAATCGTTTATCTTTAAACAGACTATCAATTAAAGAACTGTAAGTATACAAATTTGGACTGTATCCACGCTCTGACATCTTTGCAAACACCTCTTGTGCATCCTGAAGCTTTCCAGTCTTGCAAAACCCATCTATCATAGCATCATACACTATCTGGTTGGGCTCACAACCATGAACTGACATGGTATCCAACAATTCTCGGGCCTCTTTGACCCTGTTTGCTTTGCATAAACCATCCACCAACGCCCCATATGTAATAACATTTGGTCCTTCAAAGTTGTTGTCATCGAGTTTAAAATACCTGTCCATATCAGAGGATTCTATGTCACCTCTCATTCTGGCATAGATCTGGCAAGCCTTTTCAATCTGCCCAGCCTTACAATGACCATCAATTAAAGATGTATATGTAACAACATTAGGCTTGCAACCTTCGAGCAACATCATCTCAAATAGTTCATTTGCATCAAACACCTTTCTTGCTTTCAGGTATGCATGAATAAGAGCAGTATAAGTCACCACATTGGGGGTGCAACCATCCCTTAACATTTCATCAAACCATTTGCGAGCCTGTTGAATGAGACCAGCCTTGCAAAAGCTATCAATTAAAATAGTATAGGTGTAAACACTGGGAACAATACCATTCATTTTCATTTCATTGAACAACAAGAAAGCCTTCTCTACCTTGGAGGCATTACAAAGGAAACCAATCACTTTAGAATATGTACTATCATCAGGAATGAAACCCTTGCTCATCATTTCGCATATAATCTTAAAGGCTTTGTCAAACTTTCCAGCTCCACAAAGACACCGTGCAAAGTTGCTGACATTGACCTTATTTAATACAAGCCCTGAATCAAGCATCTCACCGTAAGCTTTTTCAGCCAATTCTAACACATCTGAGCCAGGCAGTTCCTTGTTGCCACATATACTACCAATGAATATATTATAAACCAGGTAGCCTGGCTGGCACCCACATTTTGACATTTTCTTAAACAACTTATAGGCATAAGAGTAATCCCTTGATTTGCAATAAGCATGTACAAGAGAACTAAATATCTCACGATTTGGATAACAGCCTTCCGTAATCATCATACTAAGAATTCTCTTACACCTGCCCAGCTGTCCTTTTCTCAAACAACCAGAAAGCAAAATCCTGTAAGTGACAACATTGGGAATGCAAGAATTAGACCGCATTCTGTTTAATATATCCATAGCTTCTTCAAAAAGTGAAGCTTCACACAACCCAGAAATCATCCTATTATAGAAAACTGTATCAGGCACAAACTCCTCTTCCTCAATCAAAGTGAGAGCATCCCTGCACCTCCCTGCTTTGCAGAGGGAATAGGCAAAACAACTAAGAGTATACCCATCCATACGGAATCCAGAACTTGACATCTCTTTCTGAACCAAATAAGCCGAATCTAATTTGTCAGCTTCAAGAAAAACTCGAATCAAAGCATTATAAGTGATTGGAGAAGGCCTATACCCAAAATCCTTGAGCCTGCCTAACTCTTCCAAGGCCATATTCCACCAGCCATTCCGGCAACACTTTTGAATCAGAACATTGAGCAACTTACGAAGCAGTTCCTTGTCATCATCCCTAATTTCCAGTAAGAGCTTTACGGGCACTCTATCATTACCATTAATTCCCAGTAACTCTAGCAGAGCATCATACACCGTTGGAGTGTGGGAGTAACCAATTTGGCGACCCGCCCAAAGGAAAAACTTGACACACAATTCAGGGTCTTTCACATGATTCATGACCTGCACCACCAAAGTTTCGCTTAACCTACCCCGGAACTGCCTAATGAACTTCTGGGTTTCAATGCCAAACCCGGCCCTAATTGCATTTGAGATCGACACAACCTCATTAGAACACTCACCGGTTTGCGGCGAAGGGTCACATTGGGTAGAATTGAGCAGAGTGTTGCGGAGGAATGCATAGTCTTGTGACAAATCGGGGGTTGAATCCTGCAAAAAAGTGTCATCTGGATGAACCAAGCCTTGGAGAGTGTCTTCTGAATGAGTAGAGAATCGGAGAGAGCGAAAAGAGCGAGAGATACAGAGTAGAGTCTTCAACTCCCTCTTCCTCATACTCGTAATAACCAATCAAAATGCAAACGGAACCCTTTGGTTTAGGGTTTAAGAGAGTACCAAACGGAACCCTCAACATCGGAGAAACACTGGAGACAGGGTGCAACTTACATTACAAGAATTCATTCTTTAAAAAAATATTTTATATTTAGAAATTGTATTACAGAAAATAGGTTATGAGATTTTAATTTTATTTACATAATAATAAAATAAAACAAATTCCTTTTTACAATGTTTTTTTTTCTTGATGAAGCCTTTTTACAATATGTTTTAAACAATTTTATATATTTAGGATTTTACACCATCACATCTTTCTATGTAAAATAATTTAAAGATCTCACAAACTCTCATCTTTTAACTAGAAATCCATGTCTTATTTTTTGTGTTCTCTCTATTTTTATTTATAGAGTGTATCTTTCAAACATGTTTTTAAAGATTTTTGAACATTTTTTTTAATTTTTTTCAATCATTTAAAAATTAGCATTGTAAAATCTAAATATTTATTATTTTAATCTTTAATTTTATTTATATCGAATATTTTTAAATTTAATTTCAAATTCTTATCATTATTATTTAATTATATATATTCTTATCAATACTTAGCCACCAAAAAATATATTCTTGCCAATAAAAAATAATAATATATAATCCTTAATTATTAATTATAAAAAATTATTAGAATTTAAATAATGTGATACTTAATTAATGTCTCAAATTTAAACTATGAAAAAGGATATATATAATTATATAAATTATTAATGTTGAAATAATATGCTTTAAATAAATGAATGACATTATACAAAAATATTACACCAAAACATGTTAATTGAACTCATCAATTATTTTACTATCGATTTTTCTAACATGCAAGGTTGCACAGAATAAAAAAATAAAAGTGGAAAGGTTTTATTGAAAATTGTAATTTTTAATATTACCAATGCATTGAATATTATAGTAGTTACAATTTCCAATAAAACATTTTTATTTTTATTTTTTTTATCATGTGCAAGGGTTGCACGTGTTACAAAAACTCTTTTATTATATCACATTCTAAATATAAAATTTATGCCACAACCCAAATGGTTAGATGTTCGTGTCTTGTACCTTTCTCCATATCATTATACTTCTTGCAATGCTCTTATATTATTAATTAATGCAGGGGATGTCAATATAAGATCATAAACGAACCGTTTCGTCCATTAATATATTTCAATCATTTGTTTTGATTAACTTAAATTGATGTAAAAGTTGAGCATTATCACTGAAATGTAACAATTTTGTAATTTAAAAAAGTTTAGAATTACTTACAAATTTAAAATTTAATTATGATTAAAAAAAATTATAATAGAAAAATTATATTTTAACGCACGGGATTAAAATACTAGTGTAAATAAATTATGTGTTATTCCTCTGTACACGACAGACTAATCAGATATATATATATATATATAACTTAATGTCATTTAATAAACAATAAGAAGTCAAGCATCAACAGCAAAAAAAGAGAAACAGAAGCCAATGATATTCTGCAATTTGAACCACTCATCCACCGGCCCAACAATATCACATCGCACTTTCAAGTCTTTCAGAGGATGGATGGACATATACCAAACCAGAGGAATATTTGATAATCATGATAAACACTTTCATTGTCTAAGATTACACAATTACAGCTTCTTTCTACAAACCACTTTGTACATTGCGCATCAGATACCATACCAACACATATGATTGCTATTCTTATACCAACACAAAGTACTCCCACTCTATATTCTATAATTATTTCATTGATTTTTAACCTATAATTATTATTCTTTTTCTTATTTGGACTTTCCTCTTATTCTTATTTTTATTTTTATTCTATACATGACAAGATATTAGAGCAGTAGTTCCCTTCCCAACACCGGCCTCAGTGAACAAGGCTCAGGTATTGTAACTTTGTAGTTTGTAAAATAGAATAGAAAAGCATGTCTAAGGTTGCCACATTGCCACTAACGGAAGTGGCACTGAACAACAACTACTATAGTACTATTTTTTTGGGTATGGTATGATTATTGTTTGGTAAGTTACCAATACCTACCCATAAACCCACTATAATGCTATATATGATATCTATGACTATATATAACTATAATATTAGTATTCTATAATGAGTCCTCCCCCCATTGGAGCTCTACGTGGGACTCCCTTCCTTCTCTTAGCAGTTCTGTAACTCACCACTGTTGGTGGCGGTGTTGATGGTGTAAAGCTCTGGATTATTTTGTTTCTGCCACTTCCACCATTTATTGATTCCTCACCATCTGTCTCACCTAACATTTTCTTCTTCCGGAACTCCTTGGAGGTTCCAACTATCTGAGAACCAAAAAAAAAACATTGAAAACTTGAAGATATAATTCATATTCACTTATGTTTATTATAAATAAATTATTATAGCAATTTTTTCTTACTTTTTCAAGAACAAAAAAGTACACCTTAAAATGGTCACATACTTTATATAGCTTAATCAATGTTTAAGTATAATTATACCTTACAGCCAAGAGAGCAGAAGCTGAAGGAATCAAGGAGGCTGCGCTCACAGACGTGGCAGGTATTGGTGACTCCTTTGCCAGGCCTAGGCTGAGGCCTTTCATTCAAGAACACAATCTTGGCACTGTTTATAATGTAAGTTTGTACCCCTGTTATGTCCAGAAATTTCTGTATCTCGGACACCCGTATCACATCATGGTATGAAGACCTCCTTATCTATGAAGATTAAAAATTAAAATAGCCATCAGACTAGAGACCATATCCCACATTGTTTATTCTAGTAAAATACAGTGCCAAAAATTTAAAATTTAAAATAATAAATAAAGGGTGAACCGATGGACATTTCAATTGGACAATAATTAATAAATTCCTCAGTGGAAGAAAATTCAAATTGCAAATTTTTTAATTGGCCATCCATAGTTGACTTTGGAATTGCAAATTGAGCATTGAATGGCACGTGTGATCGATGAAACCAATAGAGGAGACAAATATTTTTTGGATCAATTAAAAGAGATTGAAAACCCTTCCTTAACTACACAATCAGATTACAGGCATCCAAATCCTTGAGAGTTTTGAACTTTTGGTTTCAAATTCCCACAAGATTGGATCAAATTCAGTCATAGATCCTCAAAGACAATTTGTAGTAGTTACTGATTTTCACATACAATACAAGTTTTTTTTTTTTTTTCTTTTTACCTGAATAGCTCTGTGTTCTCTGTGAGATGCCAAACAGGCAGAGCAAAGGGCTCCATTCATACAGTCCAAGCAATACATATTGCATTCGCTTTTGTGGGAATCTGCGTGGACTTTGCATTGAACAAAGAAGCTTGTTTGGAGAAGTGGCCTCAGCCATGGTGGCCATTTGTTTTCTTCTTCATTCTCTCCAACACCATCTTCTTCTTTGAGACCTCTCACCTCAACTGCACCTTCTCCAGCCCCCTAAAACAAACAACAATTGGCAAACAATTGAGTAAGAGAAGAAAAAATTAATTAAAAAAAATTGGAAAAATAGTAGAAGAAATACCCATGTGTGGTATATGTGAGAGGGGTTGCATTGATTGTTGGTACTTATAATACTAACCATGATTTGGCTATGATTTCCCTTATGGTGTGGGTTATAGATCCCCTATGATAACAATCAAGGTGTGCTTTGGAGGGAAAAGGAAAAAAAAAAAAGATGAAGAACTTTCTCTCAATATGGTTGTAGAGAGAAGGAAAAGGTTGGAACTTTGGGAGTGGGGCTGAGTTTGGAGTGGTGGGTGGCGGATGATGAAGGGAGAAAGTAAAGGCAGTGTTTATTATCTTGGCCTTGTTGAAAGTCTACAACCAAACCTCACTCCGAACCCAAACCAAAGACCATGCCTTTTTCATAAGGAATAGGACTTTGACCTTGTCATGGTGTGGTAACTTTCTATTTTTATTATTTGAATTGAATATGTCTATTTTATAGTTAACTTTATTTTTTTATATTAAAACAATATTTATGATATGGATAGTAATTTTGAGAAAATTTGTTTATTAATTTAATTTAAAAAATTTAATTTACATTTAAGTATAATTAATTTTAAAAATTAATAATTAAAAATAATTTATACATATTTTACTAAACATATTGGATGAAAGTAATTTAAATTAATTATATAAAATAAATTTTAAATAATTTAAAATTTAAATTAAACAAACACATATATATTTTAAGTGCTTATTTAGTTCCTCGTTATATGTGAATTAATTTTATCAGAATTAATTTTAAAATATTTTTATCTAATATATTTAGTAAATTATGTATTATTCATTTTTTATCATTAATTTTATAATTCAATTAAAATTAATTCTGTTAAACTTTAAACGGAACATTCTAAGTTTATACAAAATTTATGATGATTTAATTTAGCTATGAGTATTTTATTTTTAGCAAAAAGTCCAAATCTCATAGTGAAATATACTAGTAAAGAAAATCTATTTTAAGAACTATAAGTAGTGTTGTTCTATTTCGTTTGGCTTACTTTTTCTGGCTGGAAAGGGTTTAGAGCTTATAGAAGATAGAAGACATGATGGGTTAAGGTTGGCAACAGTGTCTGTTTGCGTGATTGACACTTGGAAGGTTGAGAAGTGGACATGTGGGGGTATAGAAAGATTAGTCAGCATTTATTCATGGAATAATGATTTTAAATAGAAAAATGGATAGCCATGTGTTGGATTGTTGGCTGGGCCAGTGGAGCCTCTGCTTTTCATTCCAATTACTCCATACACCATAGGAATGTTTATCCTTTTAAAATTCGAAAATTGTCCATTTCCACGATGATATATTCCAATGAAATTTTAGATGAATCTAGGTTTTAGGTAATGGTCTGATTATTTTAACAGCTATTGCATTATTGTGTGTTTGTAACAGTGAAAATTGTGATAAAGAACCGGTTAGCCCGCTCTAGTGCACACGGAAATTGTAAAAATCTAAAGAAAACAATTTTTTAATACAATGTCGGTAAGAATATTAATCTAAATTTATAATCTTTTGTAAATTTTCAAATTTATCTGAATGTCAAGAATTGCTAGAGAGTTAATTGAATGAGTTGAAGTTTTTTTTTTTTTTTACCGCAATTGAATGAGTTGAAGTTGATCAAACGTGAACATTAGAATATCTATATAATGATGAAAGTAACTACAGCCGTGTGCCTGGACTTTTAAAAATATCTTAACTAATATTTGTACAAAATAACATAATGAAAAACATAACAAAATTTAGATTCAATTATAATAGCAACTTTTATAGAGTATTCAAATTAAATCATATTACGTAACATTCTGATTAGGGTCCTGCTAAAGAAGGACACTGGTTAAGGAATAAAAAAGAAAAAAATTTTATTGAAAATTACAATCTTGATTGTATCTATGAGATTAAATATTACACATACCAATAAAAAATTTTTCTTTTTAATTTCTTAACAAGTGCCTTAGAACACTCGTTATCATTTCCCTTCACATGAAAATATTTTTATTCTTTTTAATTTCTTAACAAGTGCCTTAGAACACTCGTTATCATTTCCCTTCACATGAAAATCAAACATACAATTAAGCTAGCCAAGCTAGATTGAGAGAGCTGCCAAATTCAACAAATTCCTTGCTTTATTAAAGTGTGTCCAAAGGGAAACATGTCCCACGTTCCACTTTTCTACAAGCTCTTAGTTGCTTTCACCTCTTGGGGTTGGGGTTGGGGTGGGGGAGTCCTATTAAAGGGCGTGAATATAAATGTCTGAGCAGGTCCACGAGTATCCCCATAGGCAAGGAACACGTAACTTGGCTAAGAATACATTGACCAAAAGAACATGGAAAAATTGGTGAAGGATGCTTATCTGAAAACCATTGCATCTGAAATCTTATCTTTGGACCTCTGTGATGGCTATGACGGGCTGGTCTAGAATTACCAAACATTGTTTCTAGAGGGTTTAAAGTAGCAGTCATCCTTATTGACTCTCTGTCCTTCTTAGTACATGAGAACCAAAAACCTTTATAATTATTTACATGATTTTAAATGTACTCCCTCATTTTCTTTTTATATTAATTAACTCACATGAATCAATAAGAGCGGTTAAATAGTTTAACTTTTAAATTTTATATTTATTTAATATTATTAATCAAGTTCAGTATCATTTAATTGAAAAGACATTAAAATTAATAAGGTTAAATAAGAAAAATAATAATAATTATTTTCTTCAAAATGTAAAAATAAACACACAAAACTTCTAAAAAGCGTCTTATGAAAAAGAACGAATGGAGTACTTACAAAATCAAATTGTTCCTTTAGCAAACTTTATGTCTGAACATCCAAATGAACAATGACGAATCTTTATAATAATTGAGAGGGACCATGTCTCCCAAAAAACCTTTCTTAGTACATATACGTAATTTTATATATGGTCCCTTCAATAAAATTAGATTTATATATTTGTATGATAAATTTATAGACTATTTTTTATTTAAAATACACATTACATATATATCTTTTATTATCTATTATCTCCATTTCTATTTATCCGTCATTATATGAAAACACACATATTAAGATTTAAGAACTACCATAATTTGTTGATTTACATTAAATTTATCGTGTTTTTCCTAATATAACTCTTATCTCTCTATTTTATTCATTAACTTCTTCACTTATTATTTCTCTTATTATGAGTAAAAGTAAATAAATATAATTAATACATTCATCAACTTCTAAATGGGACATATAAATAGGGAAAAAATCTTCAATTAAAAAAGATAAATAAGAACAAGGATAGTATCTTTCAAAGCTTAAGCCCAATTTTATATATGCCCCCAAAAAATATTTAGTCAAGATCCGTTGCTGCAAATGAATGTATAATGCGCGAGAAGTTATATAAAAAAAGCTTAAATGTGTTTTTTACCTTGAAAATACAGTAAAATTTGATTTTAATCTTTTTTTTATTTTAATCATCGTTGTTGGTTATAATCTACTAAGTGATTATGTGGCAATTTTTTACAAATTTTGTCAAAGATTTCAAAATCCATAGAATTTTTTTAATAAATTTTAAAATTTTCAAGAATTCTCCTACCGATTTTTTGAATCAAAATGAGAAAGATTTTGCAATAATGCTTTTTATTGTGAAAAATTGTATTTTTCTAGTGGAAAAGTCATAAGAAAATTTCGGTTGATTTTTATCCAAGAAAAGTCGCAAGAGAGCTGCAAATACGAAATATAATTAACAACAAAGACTAAAACACATGTGGTTTTAAAATATAGAAGTCCACAATAAAAAAATAAAAATGAGACCAAAATAAATTTCATTATATCTTCAAGGGTAAAAAATATATTTAACCTAAAAAATGAAGCACTAATATTCAGTATAATAGTAACAATTTCCCTTTTTGTATGTATAAGACAAGATTGTTGTGTGTTGTTGGTGTAACGGTATTGTGTTTCTGGTGCAGTGGTGTAAATGTTACAAGTAAGTTTAGTTGAGATGGGTGGTTATGTTGATATCCCAATTTTCTCTTCCATCTTATTTTACACATTCATTTCTTTTTCGTCTCTCTTGTTTCGGTCTTGCCCAAATTAGATCTGCTTGTCATGATCCTCGTTGAGACGTTAATTACCTGTACCCACTATAGTCGACGTGTATAGCACCTCAAAAATTGGGCTAGACTGACTGGAATGGGCCACAAAAACTCACAAAATGTATGTTCGAGTTTTTTTTATTTCAAAAGCCCGAATAATTCTTGGGTTTTTGGCTTGGCCGATAAAGTCTGCTACCCGCAAAAAAACTCATAAAACTCATAAAACCTCGCTAAAAACACTAGGTTACCTGCAAAATGTAAGGCTTGAGTATTTATTTTAGAAATCTGAATAACTCTCGAGTTTTTTAGCCCGACTCGTAAAAATCCACTAACCACATTGGGTCGGGCCAAATAGCCCGAATCGTTAGCTTTAACCTTCCACCCATCCAAATTAAACACCTCATCTAAGGGACTCACACATGTCTAAAGACCTAGAAGTTGACTAATATTATATGTATCCAAAAGAGGAGCTCACAACCACACCAAGGTTGATCACACATGACATTGTGAACTATATATAGTGAAATTCCCTTATCTCGTGACATCAACGTCGGGGGACTGATTGTCACCATTGGATCTTTGTAATAACTTGTCAACACTACTATCATCTAATGGCTAGTTGTGATAATCATTTCTTGCTACCTACCACAACGACTTGAGATCACCATCCATAATTTATAAATACAAAACCTACTCTTTACATTTCCAGTTACCCCCAAACTCTACCTTATTTTACATTGAGTTGAGTTTTGGAATGCTTGCATGAGGCCACTACCACTCTTCATCGAGAGAAGAGGGACATCACCAATTTTGAACCATCAACTTAGTAGGCTAGAAAATCCCAAGGTCTGACCTCAAACACCTTTTTTTCTTTTTTATCACTTCACCCATCTCATGTTTCATCATTTTTTTGTTTATCTGAAGTGTATAAATCTACCTTAACACTTTATTTGGTGGAAGAAGAAAAATAATTAAGAGAGAAATAGGAAACGGAAAAATAATGATGAAGTAAAAGAGGTGTGTTAAAACAATGGGAATTGATTTTTACATAGTTTTTTTGAACCGGTCCATTCGAATGTTAAAAAACCAATTCAGTTTTTTAACCCGTTAAACAGGTTCGGGTACCCACTTTTGACCCCGGTTTCTTGTCTTGGTCTCGTTCATACGTCATTCCGAATTAGACTATTTCGCCTATTCCCGTTTTCGCGAACCCAATCTCCAATTTCTCTCATTCAAGCTTCAAAAAATATCATCACGTTAGCGATTTCGCGCTCATTTCGATCGAATAATTATTTCCTTCATCCGAATCGTTCATTCTGTTCGCTAAGGTACTTCACGAATCGTTCATCTCTTCACCATGACTGTATTGATTTGCTGTGTTGTACTCTGTGTATGTGCGCGCATGCTTGTCTATGTTTCTTTCCCTCTTGCTCTCTGTCCAAATTTTTTACCTCTTGCAAGCTCTGTCACGGTTACTCAACTCCTGGGTTTTTCTTTTTCTTTTTTTTGGCTAAGCAAAAGGATGAATTAACCTAACTCATTACGTTTGAATTACTCAATTAATATAAGATTCGATATTGTCTCATTAAGCTCGAAGGTGAGTTAAGCTTGAGCCATAAATATGTACTTGATTTCTTATTACGCCAGGCTTGAATTAAGCTTCGCTAATTAGTTCACCTTGACTACTTTCAATTCTACTTGGACATTACATTGACTCCAATTCAAAACGATGAGTACAAAGTGGATTCAAATTGTTCAAATCTGTTCGTTTTCCATCCCTTCGGGTTATACAAATCAAGTAATTTATCAAGCCATTCTTAGGAAGATCTCACTTCAGCTTTGATACAATTATCCAAATTGATTTATAAGCCAGATTTTACAGAAAAGGATTACAGTTTGTTTTGATTGATGAGCCTTATTTTGATGTTTAGATCTAGTGGGAGAGAATTTAAATAGATGCCTAAAGTTCAAGTTGATTGGATAAGTTTCTGTGGTAGTTGGAAAAGACAAAATGATCACTTGGAAATCACCCCCCTAAAAAAAACAGACAGACAGACTGTTAAAACGAATTCAAATGAAATTCGTCTGCCAATTTTTCACTTTACTGGGTTCAGTTTTTCATTCTTTCTTAGTTGAGACAATTTCTAGCTTGCTAATTGTTATCATGTTGAACAATTGTCAAACTTTTATAATCTTCTCTATAATTTTACAGTTGTGTGCATAACTAGTGAGAATAAGCTAATATGCTTATTGAAATCTATTGTTCGTAAGAGTACATGGCCTTTTCTATTGAATCTTCAACAGCTCCTATATAGTGAGAATTATTGTCATTTCCTCTGTTTGTCATTAGTTTTAGCCTCTTGGTTTTGCAGAGATCATTATCTCAAGTAATATAATAATTTTCAGCATCTATGTGGGATGGGGTTTTGAGGTGTTTGAACTTTGAAAATCAAAACCATATATTTTAGGGGCTGCTGGAAGTAAATCAAATGGGTTAAATGAATTACTTTCTTTTCATTTGCAAAGTAAATTTCCTTGATTAGGTTTAACCTATCCCTCTGACAGCAAATCTCTACATTTACATCCCCTAGCATGCAGTTTATTTATTTTACATGATAACATCCTTAAGCATATCATGTTTATTTGTTGATGGAGAGTTGATGGTAGGATCTCCAAAAGAGTTTCTTGAGAAGATCAACGATTAGTGAATATTCTTGAGAAGATCAATAAGTGTTGTGGGCTGTGGTTGATGTTTCAGTTGACATTGGTCATAATGCTACCAATGGAATCCAATTCATGAACTGTAGGAGCCTTCCTTCTGGCTTTGTTCTGCAGGATATACCCAATGGTTTCTCCAAGGTAAATGTTGCTCTAAATTATTTCAAACACTTATTTTCAGTTGTACTGCATCATTTCTTCCTTGCTGAAGGTCCAATACTTTGAAGAAAATATTTTGGGTGTCTTTCATTACTTTTAGTATGAATAAAGCAGTTTTGTTATGCTCTAAATTACACATTTGCATCATTTCTTCCCCTTAATTTGGTGAGTGATACATGTGGGGAAAGGTTCTCTGAGTTGGTTTAGGTTGGATGCCTTACAGCAAGCAAAATGGCATACAAATTGGACATCCTGATAAGCTACCAGCTAGGTTTACTTTAGCAGTGATCTGAGGCTCTTATCCCCTGCTGCTATCGATATCATCTTATGTCAGGATAGCCAATATCAATAAAAATGACATTGGGCAGTAACAGTTTTTTTTTTTAAAATTTAGTTAGCAGTGTTTTTTGTTGTGTCTAAGAGATACCACTGGAAATTAGATGAATTAGAGGCATGTTTAAAATGAAATGCATCATCAAAACTGATTTGATAGGTTATGAAGTTTTTTATGGATTTGGTATTTACTGTGACCCGGAAAAGACAGTCTGAGATTAAAACAAACTGATTAGTGAATATGTCCAAATGAAAGTAATGTAAGGCCTGTGATGGTACTAAGTACCAACCAATATTGAACCAGAAATCAGATTGATAATTTGCATAATTATATTTATATATATAGTTACACGTCCTTTTTTTTTTAAAATTTTGATATCATAAGATTGCAATTTGCAGGATACTACCTGAATATCAGATACATGGTAAAAGCCTTGCTGTTAATGTGATATATTATATAAATATCAAAACCAGTTTTATAGAAGTGATATATCATACCTGAATGGTCCTTTTGTCTCACCATAAAAATCTTTTATTTCTTCATCTTACAAAATGCTTAGTCTTAGGCCACTACTGTGTGTTTTGTTTCACAAAAGAACTGCATCTTCTTTTTAAACTGGTATCAAACCAGTTAAGACCATTAAACCAGTTTAAACCAATTAAAATCGGTTTTGAAATGAGTTTAAAAATGAACTGGTTTTAAAAAACAGGTAAACCGGTTCCAGTTTTTAAACCAGTTTAAATCTGGTTCAAAAATAAGAACTGGTTCAAAATTGGTTTGTACAAAAACCAGTTCTGAACTGGTTCTAAAACTGAATTTAAAAAAAACTGAACTGTTTTGCAAAGGAACTGGTTTGGGTTAAAAAACTGGTCCACAAAATTGTTTTTTTGTTTGTTTGTTTTGGTTTGGTTCTTTTAAAAAATCTGAACCATGCCCACCCAGTTGTGAATATTTCAGATTTAGAAAGGGAGGGAAGTTAATTTATCAATTAAATAAAAACTAAAGATATTAATAAAATAATTCAATGAAGTGACTAGAACTTCTGACATACTGAGTGACTGGGAGCTGCTTGTTATCTTTTTCTCCATATACTTACAAGTCGTTTAATGGACCTCCTGTAGGAAAGTGGCCTTGGTCCAACTCCAGAAGGAATTTGGAGACCTCCTGTAATATATGCCGGCATGACTTCGTAAGCTTTCATCTGACACTGCTTCTCTCCCTCTCTCTCTCTCTCCAGATCAGAGCAGATCAGGCTTTATAACAGAAGGCATCAGAGTGAATAGTCGGATTGCTTATATATAAATTGGTGTTGTGTGAGATCTGGCTAGGATCCCATCCATTGCCACCCATATCATTCACTTGTTTGAGAAGATTGGGTTCTCTTTTTGGATCTCGCAAAAGTTGTGCAAGGATTTACAAACAAACTAAATGTATTCAGTAACTTGCCAGTGCTGCTGGCTACTTTCCAATTCTTCACCAGTAGTGGTAGCTAATGATAAAACTAATAATGTGAGGCATGCTAATTTTGCACAAGTGCCTTCATGGATCTCTTTGAAATGCAGTCATTCTTCGTTGCAGACCCATAAAGATCAACAGGGCCAAGTTGAAAACTTGCATTTGATTTCTTTAACCAAACAAGGGAAGCTTAGAGAAGTGCATGAATTCATCAGAAGCATGGATGAATCAGGTATTTCCATTGATCCCCGATCATACAAATACCTTTTTAAAATGTGTGGAATGTTGGGAGCTCTGTCTGATGGAAAATTATTTCATAATAGACTGCAGAGAATGGCTAATAGCAATAAGGTCATTGAGAATTGCATCCTTCAAATGTATTGCGACTGTAAGAATTTCACAGATGCAGAGAGATTCTTTGATGAAATGGTTAATCGGGATTTGTTCTCTTGGGCCACCATCATATCTGCTTATGCCAAGGAAGGACATATAGATGAAGCTATTAGATTGCTCCTGCGTATGCTGGATTTGGGTATCATACCAAGCCCCTCTATCTTCTGTACTCTTCTAGGGTCCTTTGCCGATCCTTCAGTGTTAGACCTTGGCAAACAGATACATTCTCAGCTGATAAGGACTGGGTTTGCTGCTGATGTTTTAATTGAGACGTCAATCTCCAATATGTACGTCAAGTGTGGATGGCTGGATGGTGCTGAAGTTGCCACCAATAAGATGACTAGAAAAAATGCTGTGGCTTGCACTGGGTTGATGGTGGGATATACTCAAGCTGCAAGGCACAGGGATGCTCTGTTACTATTTGTCAGGATGATAAGTGAAGGTGTAGCGTTGGATGAGTTTGTCTTCTCAATAGTGCTCAAGGCATGTGCAGCTTCAGAAGACTTATACACTGGAAGGCAAATTCATAGTTACATTGTAAAACTTGGCTTGGAATCTAAGGTCTCAGTTGGTACTCCATTAGTGGACTTTTATGTTAAGTGTGCAAGGTTTGAAGCTGCACGTCAAGCTTTTGAGACCATACATGAACCAAATGATTTTTCATGGAGTGCTCTAATCACTGGATATTGCCAATGTGATAGATTTGACAGGGCTCTTGAGATTTTTAAAACAATAAGAAGTAAAGGAGTGTTACTGAATTCATTCATCTATACCAACATTTTTCAAGCATGCTCTGCTGTCTCAGATTTAATTTTTGGTGCTCAAATTCATGCAGATGCAACAAAAAAGGGGCTAATCACATGCCTCTCTGGGGAAAGTGCTATGATTACTATGTACTCTAAATGCGGCAAAGTGGACTATGCACATCAAGCATTCTTGGCCATAGATAAACCTGATACAGTTGCATGGACTGCTTTAATATGTGCTTATGCTTACCATGGCAAAGCTTCTGAAGCTGTGAGGCTTTTCAACAAGATGCTGGGGTCTGGTGTAAGGCCAAATGCTGTGACATTCATTGGTTTGTTAAATGCTTGTAGTCATTCAGGTTTAGTTAAAGAAGGAAAGCAGTTTTTGGATTCAATGAGTGAAAAATACGGTGTGGACCCAACAATTGATCATTACAATTGCATGATTGATATATATTCTCGTGCTGGATTACCACAGGAGGCTCTTGAGATGATAAGGAGTCTGCCATTTGAACCTGATGCAATGAGTTGGAAAAGTTTATTAGGAGGATGTTGGAGCCATCGGAATCTTGAGATTGGGAGGATTGCAGCTAAAAGAATCTTTCACCTGGACCCCCTAGACTCAGCTACTTATGTGATCATGTTCAACTTATGTGCTTTGGCTGGGAAGTGGGATGAAGCAGCCCAGTTTAGAAAGATGATGGCTGGAAGGAACTTGAGGAAGGAAGTCAGTTGCAGCTGGATTATTGTGAAGGGTAAAGTCCACCGTTTTGTGGTAGGCGATAGACACCACCCTCAAACAGAAGAGATATACTCAAAATTAAAACAGCTCAATTTTGCTGTCAATAAGGGTGAGGAGCGCCTTCTTAATGAAGAGGATGCGCTATGTGACTTTACTGAACGGAAAGAGCAGCTTCTTGATCATAGTGAGAGATTAGCTATAGCCTATGGTCTCATATGCACGGCAGCTGATACCCCCATTTTGATATTCAAAAATACTCGATCATGCAAGGACTGCCATGATTTTGCAAAAAGAGTCTCTATAGTAACCGGTCGTGAATTAATTGTGAGAGATGCCAACAGGTTCCATCATATTAATTCAGGGGAATGTTCTTGCAATGATTATTGGTGATTTGGGCTTAGTTCTTTTCAAGGTCTCAGCACAGCAGTTTGATCTTTCTTAAAGCTGCATCTGTTACTGTATTGAATTGAACTGAATCGAATAATGTAACGATTATGAACAGCGTGATAGAAATGATACTGCCCTTTACGGACCCCTTCAGGGCAGTGTCAATTTAACCATGCAAGTAGTTTACATTGGAGTCGTTTTTCTTTTTCTCCTTTTCCTTTATTTATTTTTTTGGATTAAAAAAAACAGTTAGGTCGAGTGAGCTTAGCTCGCTGGATTGGTTTCTAATTGTTTAGATGGAGGGTTTTGAAAGTAAAATAAAGGGGGGAGTTTGCCTTGTTTGATTTGAGATTTTTTTTTTCTATATTTACTTTTTATTATGAAAATATCACTCATTTTATTTTATTTCATCTTATAAAAAAATATATATATATATTTTCACTATTTTCATGCAGTTTTTTCACTTGGCCATTACTAGTTGCCTGTTGCTGCAGTTTTCTCAGTTTCTGCTGCTTAATTGTGTCTCGGACCCGAGCTTTAATTTTATGCTTGTGCTTTGGGGGTCTTTCTTGGAAGTTTCTCGCGGCTTGGCTTTTCATGCTGCAGCTGCAGCTGCAGCTCTATGCTTTGATGCAGCTCTACCTCTGCATTATTCAGTAATTTTCTGCTTGGAATTGGGGATGTTTGGATTGGTTTTGTTGCACCATAATTCTGCTTTGGTTGCAATATTGGTGATGTCATCGGTTTTATGCCATAATTTGTGGTTTAGTTTATTTGCAACTTCGACTGGCTAATTGGATCTTTGGTTTTTGTCTATAGCTTCTATGTAATGTAATATGGGTGGCTTCTGTCAGCTTTTCTAGTGCTGTGTATGGTCTGTATTGGTTTGGTCTTGTAATAGTCTTGGTCTAGTGGTCTAGTGGAGGCTACTCTTTTGTTGGGACTTTATTTTGGTAGGTTCAATTTTCCTTGTTTTCTGTGTAAGCAATTAATCTCTAATGTGTGTGATAAAGGTAATAAGGTTTAATAATTAATTGAAAAGGATTAATTATTTGAATTATGGGACATGACTTTTGGAAAGAATCTTATGTTTGAATGAAGGTAATGACGAGGGTGTATAACTTTGTTTAGTGTTGTGATGGGAAGAGAGGGTGACAATATGTTTCTAAAGTAGTGCAAAGCCAATAAATTAGTCCTAGTTTATTTGATTGATTTATAAGTAATTTGATTAACATAAAAGTATGATAAATTAATTTATTTTAGTAATGTTACAAACTACTACTGGATTATACAAAAAAAAAAGACCCACTTGTGGTGTATTAAAAGATAAGCAAATCATAATAAATTTTATCCTATTTAATGAGATCATCCCAAAATACCATTTATTAAATTCAAATTTTATTTTTTAACTACTCTATTTAATGAATTATGTGTCAATAGAAAGATTGTATCCAGTTTAAACAAGCTCCAATAAAATGAAGTATTCCGTAAAGGATAAGTCAACGAATGTGATTCATTTTTTTATAATAATAAAAATATTAAATGAAATTAACTAACTTTCTCAATTAGTGTAAATTTAATTTTTTTTCTTATATTTAAATTAGGAGGAAGTACTTCAACTAACTTCTACCTTGTTTATTTATATTTTTTTCATTTTTATTTCTAGTATTTCAATGCACTTCCTAATTTACCCTCAATTTCTTTTTACCCCTTCAAAAAATAAATAAAAACATATTACAGATCACACAAAAAGAAACATATTAACATTATTCTTTTCATGTAAGAAAAAAGCCGATTGAAATGCCAAATTAATATATGCACCGGTTATATGTATATAACGTAAAGTAATATAAAAAATTTTATCAATTATTTTAATTATTATTCTTTAATTATTTTTATATCATAGCATTTAATTTAATTATTTCACTGTTTATTTTTATTCTTAATAGAATATTGTATCACTAAAAAATGAAGAGTTTAAAATTAACAAAAATATAAATTATAATTATCTAATAATACATTTTTCACCTTTAAAATGAGAAGATATATGAGATAAAATACAAGAATAACCATTAATTAATTAATTTTAAAAAATTACACGGTTTAGATCGTGCACCTTCAATTTTTTAAGAGTTTAAGTGTAACCGGCATACAAAGATATATTATCACATTATTTAATAATTTTAATGATATATGTGTTATATTTATTAAATGATGTGATAACATATCATTGAATGTCAATGCAAAATTTAGTATATACTTGTTAGATTCTTTTGAAAATTGTCTCAACCGTATCCGTGTCCGTATCAAATTATCGATACCATATTTGTATCCGTGTCCGTATCAAATTATCGATACCATATTTGTATCCGCAAAGAAGTTATTATCAAATAAGAGAACAAGTTACAGCGAGTATTATACAATGTTCCATAATCCACACTGTATAAGAATTTGACAGCATCAAGACTTTCCCCTTTAAACCGTCAAAAAAAACATAGATCCAATTTCTAGTATCAAACTCACATGGTAGCTTCCACTTCAGGATCGCTTTCTATCTGTGCAGCCGGCACGTTATTGTTACCTCTCAACCGCGAAGATACATTATCAATGGCAGAATTTAGTTGGCTTATCTTTTCGTTCAAAGTCTGCCGGGTCCTCTGCTTTCAGAAACAGTATAACAAACTCAGCATTCCAATTCCAATGACAATGACACACAAAAGTTAAATCTAAAGCCAAAGGAAGCCTAATTACCTCTAGCCCTTCGTCATAATATATTGGTCTTTTGGCCTTGCGAAACCCATATTCATCTTCATTTAGCAGAGATCTTCTGATCTGCATCACAAAATAAAGTCAACACCTAAACTTACAAGCATGTTAAGAGCCTTCAAAATGGAAACAATGATAGCTTACGAGTAAATAGTAAAAGAAATAACAGCAACATAAAAATAAATGGATAATGCAAAGACGAATCCTTTTGCTAAGACAAAAGTATGTGATAATAATATGACCACAATTTTAAGCCATCAAGTTTTGCTAATAATTGAACACTTACTAGTACTTAAGACTTAAGACATAATGATAAGACTAGTTTGAAAGATGGAAAACTTAGTAGCATAAGTTTTATAAACATTTTCCCTCTTTGTCAATAAAATTAAAACATTCATGACTCTCAGTCTCTCACCATAGCAGTATGATATCATTAACAATATTGCAAATAAAAGAGAATGTTCATTAATTCTTTTCCTCCCCTAAGAAAAGCAAATTCAGCCCTCAGATGTCAGATCATGAAGCAAATGTTCCACCAGGGTAATGAACCAACAATGATGTAGTTAATAATGAAGAGTTCATTGTTGACTCAGTCCTGTTATGATATGACACATAATTTAATCTCCTTGTTTAAAAAATAAGATTTTTTTTTTCTTTCAAAAGCAGTCATCTCTCAGGCGGTTAATCTGTCTTCCTTTCTCTCTTTTTGAATAGAGTAATCAAGCTCATTCATCAATCATCATACATTGGTTTCAACTAAACTTGCTATACTTAATAAATTTAAAATTAAAGTAAGAAGAAATCACCTGGGGAGCAAAAATATAAGCTAGAGTTCCAAAAACAGCACCACCCAAAAGAAAGCCAGCAAGAAAATCCCCACCTCCACCTCCACTACTATCACTGCACAAAGGAGACAGTAAATACAAGGAACCATAAATCTTTACATAATCTTCCAAAACAAGCAACCAATAAGATCAAGTGACATGCAAATTCCATCCATTATCCTAGCACTCAAAAGACAATTAGCAACAAAATATTCTCAAAAATCATGAAATGAGTCAGTAGTTGCCATTTTTTCTTCAGATTCATTATTTAGAGAAAGCAGTTTGAAACCATAACAAAATATACATTGGAGAAATAAAAGGGACCTCTAAATTCTAAGAAAAAAACGTTGAAATCAGAACAAACAAGTGTGATGTGATGGACACAAACGTTGAACATCACCTTTCTTCATTTCTGGTCTTTCATTGACAAATTTAACCAACCAATTGGTCTGGACATTATTCTCTGATTTATTTAGCATCAAAGATAGAACTATATAAGGTTAAAAAGAAACACTGACTACCACAAATAAGCAGAGATTCCTAAAATCTAATATTTAAAGATTTATAAAACATCTACAAGCAAATCATGTTGATGTGATAAATAAACCATGTTGTCATAGAATTGACACTTTGACAGCATAATAACCACATACAAAGTCACCTGGATAATAAGGAATCAGGTTATAATGATTTCATTTATCTTAAAACCTAAAATGGTGCTAACTTGAAATTCTTTTCTTGAATTTCTAATAAGCCCAAAAATAAAGTGATCTCAAAATGGCATACCGGTATTCTGCACGAATTGATGGACTGTGGTTTCTCCTACTCACAAGGTTTGATTTCCTTTGAACAGTGAGCTTAGGTCCAACCCCAGATGAATTATGCTTTGTTAACCATAACTCAGGTGACTTGAGATGAGATCCACCTAATCCCAAATTAAAGCTCATAATATAATAATACAATTCGAAATACTGAGTTCAAGAAAGAAAGAAAAATCTAAACATTTCCTACGATGATCCGAAAATAAACAAAATTATTGAAATTCCACAAATGCGTTCAATTCGTTGATGGGAATTGATCCAAGATAGTCACAAGAATCAAAGAAATGGAAATTATCAAAATAAAAGATTATTTAAAAACCCTAAAAATAAAGGGACTAATGACTGAGATCAAAAGATGTAAAATTTTATGATACGAAGGTCACTCTTTATGATTCTTAGAAACCAAAGGGTAATAAAAAGAAGCAACAATTCACCTGAAATCGAGAATGGCGCGAAACAAGTTGCCATGAGAGAGTGACTGTAAAGTGCGAAAAGATTGGAGATAGACAGAGAGAGGAGGCAATAGTAAACGCGCATCACCACAATTTTATGATTATTTATCTGCAAATTAACTAGTTTAAACTTTACATAAAAAAACATTTTAATAGAATTTTCATAAGCAGCAAATGAAGATATATCATATATATATATATATATATAAAGAAAATAGATAAAAAAATATATTATATATCTAAAAATAAATTATATCCCAGTCTTGAATTATTATAGTAATAAATTCGTTACGTTAGATGTTTTCTTTTTGGCAGGATATGAATAATAAATTATGTAATTTCATCATGTTACGAAGCAATAAATATAAAAAATCATCATTTTAATCATTTTAAAAAATATATAATGAAGAGTTTAATATATATATATATATAATATATTGTCATTGTAAAGAAATTTTACACATATATTCAATGATATGTTGTCACCTCATTTATTGAATTTAATAACACATGTGGTGTCACATTCATTAAATGATGTGGCGGCACACTATTGGATATCTGTGTAATTTTTTTTTACACTGGCAATGTATATAAATTAAATCCTACTAATAAAAGACATCTTTTGAACGATGTCAGTGTGATTCATTTTTATTTTTAATAGTAGAGAATACATTTTTTTAAGAGTTAATATATATACACTGTCAGTGTAAAGAAATTTTACACAAACATTCAATGATATGTTGTCACATCATTTATTGAATTTAATAACACATAGGTGTCACATTCATTAAATGATGTCGTTACATATTATTGAATGTCTGTAGAACTTCTTTACACTAACAGTTTATATAAATTAAATATTTTTTTTAAATTTCTACATCTTTCCACATTTTTTTAGGCTACATGGCCATTTTTCCTAGAATTGAGTTTAACCTATTTTTCATCATGTTCTCTTCTTTTGTGATATATTGCTAAATTCCTTATGTTAGGTAATGATAATTTCTCATTCAAACTCTGTAAGCACTAATTCTTCATATAATTCACTTTATTTTTTATTCAATGACATCATTACTTCTCCTATTAATGCTTCATTAGGCTACCCACTCAAATGCATGATGATAAAGGGTTTTTCAATTGAAAATTAGGGAATCCACTCAGATATTAGTGACATTATGTAATTACCTATAGATAGGGATTAACAATATGGAAATTTCTTTTATTTGCACTTAAGGAATTAGGGCTTTGTTGGAAATTTAGGGTTGAATTATCAATGAATTAGGATTCAACTATTTTAGTGAAACTGATCATCAATTGAATATCAAATGAGAAAGAATCAAACCCGATCAATTCACTGATATTATTGAACCCTTCCTTGGTGTAGTAATTGTTTTTCATTTTTTACACTAAATTCTGCACTTCACTTTACTTGCTGTTTCTAATTCATTCCAACCTCAATTTTCAACTCAGTTCAACAAGAAAAGCATCTTATAAATTTATAGAATACTCAAATCTAGTAGGACAAACCTCAATTTTCAACTCACTTCACGATTTTGGTGCATTTACCATAACTCTATTAATTATTAACCATCTTTCCCGTCAACAATTCATTTGTCATTTTTGGTAACTTTTTGAAAGAGTTTTAATGATAATAGTAGTAGTATATACATCTTGCATCACATGTAATTTGAAAACTATAAGCAGCTTTAATGCATACCCCACAAATCACGTGAAACACATTGCAGGAAATCACGGCAGGAGTACAACGGTGCCAGTTGAATTTGTCCGGAGGAACAACCCAGCACCGAAATCATGAACCTCACGATCATTGAGCCATTTTAACTTACAGTAAAACTTGTTTAATAATTAAGTGCTTACCAAGTGTAACAATAGAAAAGAGAGACAAACAAAGGAGCCAGGAACAGAGGAAACCCTGCCATAAAAATAGTCATCCGCAAGTTCCTAGTAACATTTTGAATTTATGCCGGCTTGAATTCTCCCTATATACAAACAGCCGTAACTATGCATTCTGAAAACAAAAAGCTAATGTAAAAACATGTATATGACAGAGTTGAAAAAAGAAGGAAAAAAAAAAAAAAAGAAGAAAGAAAAAACTTATTGACTCTTGTTGTTTGGACAATGGCTCCTTTGCATAGGGGCTGGAAGATTATCTATCATACACGATGGGCTATCCTGACCAAGATAATTTACACGACTGGAAATATATAAAAGCAGATTTATTTGTCTGTGAATCTCCCAAAAAGGAGAAACGGGGTATTCACACGGTGCCCATCAGGCAAATGCTCTGCTTTTGAAGCAGCTTTTGTGTGTTCCTTGTTTGAAGATGGAAACGATAGGGAAAGGGAAAGAGATGCAGCAACACCATCATCCTCCTGCCCATCTGCCAAGCTATCTGGACAGTTATTTTTCCTGTCTACTTCCCCAACTAGGAAAGGCAGCATACCCTTGGGGGCAGGCGATGGCAGAAGTGGTGGTTTTGTTTCACCCCCTAAAGCAAGCTCAAGACTCGGAATCCCATCTTGAAATTGGTCTTGGTACTCATGAAGCCCTTTAAATGACATCCCATTCAACCCCAACTGTGACTCATTGGTATTCTGTGTATCAACAGGAAAGAAGGTTCTTTCCATCGTTCCCAAGTCCTCACAGATTATTTTCTCATTACAGGCTTCTTCACATCTTTTGTCCTCAACTGAAGAACAGGAACCAATATCATTTCCCAGAGATGTAAAACTGTCATTAAAAGAGTCTCTACCACCAGAACTGTAACATCCATAAATCCCACCAAAATCCGTCTTCAGCTTCTTGCTAGAATTTTCTCCATCTTCTAATTTGCCATTTACCTCATTCCAATGCTTTTTCTGACAACTAACTGGTGAAGCCTGCATAACAGCAGCAGAAAGATCCACATGATGAACTTCTTTATCATCGGGTAGTTGGCACTTGCTTCCTTCTACAGACAGGTCTTCCTGAAAAGTTGCCTCCAGGTCAATATAGTGATCATCTTCTTTCAGTTTCCTCTTAAGCCGTCGCTGATCTTCATCACTATCCATTTTCTCTGAAATTTTATCCTTACTAGTATTGCTTGCAGCACCTGTTTCTTGATTTTCAACAGTTGCCTCCAAGTCAATATAGTGACTATTTTTCTGTTCCCTCTTAGGCCTTTGCTGATTTGCATCACTGTTCCTTCTTTCTAAAATTTCATCCTTACCAGCATTGCCTGCAGCACCTGTTTCTTGATTGTCAATAGTTTCTTCCAAATCAATATAGTGACAACCTTCTTTCTGTTTCCTCTTAAGCTTTAGCTGATCTTCATCAATGTTCACTCTCTCTGAAATTTCATCCTTATTAATGTTGCTTGCAGCACCTCTTTCTTGATTGCCAACAGAAGGAATTGCCGGAGACAGGGTGTTCTCTTGCTTGACAGAAATATCAGAATCAGTTTTTGCTTCCATAATCCTACTGCTCACACTTGCTCCCATTGCTTTAGGAGGTTTAGACTCTCTGCACTGCCCACGTTCTAGTACACCAGCTTTCTGCATGAAGTCAGAACATCTTTAAAGAAACCAAGAGATAGTTGGCAGCAAAGATACCACCTACTCTTCATAAAACTGGTTTGTAAATAGTGATCTCAAGGCATGTATAGTTCACAGCATAGCTAACAAGCAACAAGTCAGGCACATACAAGGGCATTCGCATCTGGGATTTCATCCAGATACATACAGGCTTTCAACTAATTGGTTTCTCCCCCTCACAGAAATGGGTCTCATACTGGCATTTTTTATTATATATGTATTCAACAACCCTGTTTATCTTCCCTTTGATGTAACTATCAAGAATAGCAAACATGGTAATATTGATATGTAATAATGTCAAAGCTACATTGTACAGACCATGAAACTAAGCAGTGAAGAAATTTCATTCTAAGATCATCGAAGTTGAACGAAAATTGTACAAAGCAATCTCCACAATCTATCTAGGGAATCAAAATAGCATTTCTAACTTAAATAGTATTTGGGTAAGGGTTGGGGTGGGACCATAATCAGATCACAATGTTGACTCCTTTTATCAAATAAAAATAAACTCAGGTCTACCAAATTATGCATTTAAGGATAAAAACATACCAGCGACGGACAAGTGGATTTCATTTCTTGACATAAAAGAGTATTGCTTCTTGGAACCCTTGATGTAGATTTGGTGTCAATTCTACTATCTAGCTTCTCTAAGCTTACTTGTGAACTGAAATGCGTCTGGTGATTGATATCAATATTCCTACTAAGAGTAATCTGGCATTGGTCTATGGAAGTGGATGGGAGAAGTGCATTGCATGCTTTATCACAATTAATTGATTCTTCATCCATGCACTTTGGCAAACAGTGCGTTTCAGACAAAGTCACAGCAGCAGTTGAAGAATTCTCCTCAATTGGTATTGCATTCAAACTGGGAATACAAATCTTTTTTGTAGAATATGAATGACTGATCCTCCTCCCCCTAAACACGCCCCATAAGAAAAACAACATATTCCAGCCTGGCAAAAAATAGGATCATCAGGCGTCTAAACATATGTAGTAATAAGTGATTTAATTTTAAACTTTTTATTTTCTTGTTAAATAAAGTGGTTACAAAGATATGTGTTGAAAATTTCAGTCAAGTAAACTGCAAGCTAAGCATACCCAACAGTCAAAGACCAACTCTCCCACAAGTTGAAGTTACTAGGTGAAGACTCATGAATGGTTGTATATATATCGTCTATCATGCAATGGTCCTTTAAGCTTGAAGCATGGACAATGCACAAGCCCACCTACCTTGTGCTGAATTTCAATATTTTATTAGAAGAATGAGGACAGAAAGAATCAAACTTTGACTATTTGGTTACAAAGGCTTTGACTCACCTATGATACAAACATTTGGGAGAGCCACACCACAAAAGCTAGCCATTGTGGTGTAAGAACCAAAGCCCCACATCAGAATCCCATACTAACAATGTCAAACATAAATCGCACACCTTGAGATTGGATCCTAACATTCCACCACACCACACAGGCCGTGTCCACAAAGGCTGACTGTGCGCTTGTTAGGTGAAGGCTCATGAATGATTTTATGTGTAAAGCCCACAACTGATCAAAAGGGGAACCAAAGGTTGGCCAAAACTTAGCACTGCGACACACTAAATCTTACTGAATGCATGGTCAAATTATTATTTTTTTTTTTACTTAGTCAGAATTCAATATAGCACATTCTCATTTTTTGCAACATTAATGCATTTCACCTATACTGGTCTTAGAATTCTGAAATCCAATAAAGCGATATATAGCACTATAATCCTGAATCCTGAATCAAAACAAATGGGGATCACCCCTTAGGCATATGCCCAAGTAACCATTTACAAAAAATACACTATGAAGTGCACTAAAGACAGAAGCATGCTAGAGTGAATTTTCAAACTGTTTTTCCCCAAGACATGTCAAAATTGCATATGAACTGAATTTTGGCAGTCCAGGAATTGAACACTAGTCTAGGCATAAATTTCAATACAAGCCCCAAACCATAAGCATCCATTCATGAATTTCTTACATTGGTTTGTTTGGCAAAAGTATGGAATGGTTCCTTACGCTGTGAATTTTCAGGAAGCTGATTGGATGGGTATATGAGAAGTTCAACACCATCAATAATTCCTTGAAGTGCTAAATCATTTCTAATCATGTGATCCAATAGACCCTTGTAGTGTCTCTCATAACTGTATCAAAACATCACTAAAAAAGTCAATTATTGAAACAAGAAAAAAAAAAGAAAGAAAAACTTGCATTCCATGGCCTACTGTTAATATAAGAATGATATGTATATACTTGCCTATCAACATCTCTGGCAAAGAAGTAAAGAGCAATATCATATTCTCTAGCACCACCATGATGAAATTGCAGAGGCCATGTGCTCAAGCGAGAAACTTCATTGAGGGGAACTTTGGGCACCAACTTGCTCACTACCTCAAGAACCTTTGGAGAAGCACAAGAGGATAAATGTGCCTGAACTCCTTGACATAAGTCTGGAGGCTTTCCATTTCTATGCACTTCAAAGACACCCCTGCATGAAAACAACAGAGTTCAAGTCAAACACACTTGATTGCAAAATATGAAAAGTAATACAGCAAGAGAAATCCAGAACTAAAGACAAACTAGTTCATCAAAAGATATTTCATACTGCCAGATGTATTCATATTCAGGAAAGGCCAACATCTTCGGAAGAACACTTGAGACTGCCACAGCTTTATCCGAAAAGTCTCTCACTGAAGGCTTTCCAGCAGTAAGACCAATTGAATCTGACTTTTCTGGTTGGGAACAAAAATCAGTTGGACAAGAGTTACATTGCTTCAAATCATTGGCAGACGAACATTTGGAAGAACCAAATGTAGAATTCTCAAGGATTTCCTGTTGTCCATGGGTTTCTTCAGCAGATATACTATTCTTCAGCATGCTAGAAACCAACATTGGGTCTTGTGAAGTCACTTCACAATTCAATTCTGTTCCCGATGTAGAAACTTCATCAGCTTGATTAGGTACTTCTTTCTTCTTGTAAATTTCAGGCCTTTTAAGTAAAGCAGCCTGGATTGCAGCTTTCAATTTATTGCCTTTATGCATTTCCTCTTTTGAACTACTTGAGGCAGCAACAGATATTTCAGCACCAGATTCTTGTGTAGTACCAGCTGTGCAACATTCCATAGAATGGCCAAATTGCTTACATTTTTGACAGAATGGGCCTTTTGAAGCAGCAGGAACAACAGACTTTACACGATCACCAGAACTATCTCTGGATTTCTCAACCTGATTTACTGTTTCTCGTGAACGAGGCAGCACATCCTGTAGCGCCTCATTAATACTGGCTGATGTTCTTTCTAAAATTCAAAGAAAAACAAAATAAGAAATAATATTTGCAGAAAACATAGTTCTAAGCACAGAATCAACTACTGTAAGATGCCCTAACTGAAACTAAGATATGAGCAGAAAATTGACCCTCAAAAAAGAAGCAAAACAAGAAAATACTATAGCAGGAGAATATGCCTATAAATGAGATCACACCTGAACTAACTTGAGGCTCCAAACTTTTACGGCTTATATTACCCATTGACTTTAATAATGCACTTGACTTTCCATCCTGGTTAACCTTCAACTCTCGATTGTTGTTAACTGCTGAAGGTTTAGTGGTTTCACCACGAGGTGTAAGCTTCTGATCACCCTTAGGTGTGGAAACAACAGAACTAGCCACAGGCCGATCAATCCTGGACAGAAATTTCCTGTCTAATGCACCTGATTCTTTTAAATGTCTAGATCCTTTCAATTCCTGAGAAGTTGTAGACTTGGGTGAAAGCATTTTAACTTTTGATTCGGTTGCACTGGATCGACCCAAACTTGAGGATTTGAATAATGTTGATTTGTTCATCATCCGAGCAGGTGTCTCCACATTCTTGGAAGTATGTTCATTACCCCCTTTTAGTTTTGGGGGAACGACTTCATCAACAAGTTTGACTCTTGGTTTGGAATTTAAGTTGTTGGAAGAATTAGACTTCAACAATATACCTATTCACAAGAACAAAAAGTTGTGCTTGAAATACATGAAACCCGAGGAGACATGATAAAATATTGTCATGGAACCCAGCTGAATGAAAGATCTTAAGATCCAAAGAAAAAAATATAGGAAGTTGCAGTGAAGCACAACAAATGACAGATAAACACATACTTTTTGAAATTTGACCCCGGGGTCCAATAGAAGGAGAACGGGCAATCTCTGCATCATCACCACCAGAGTGGTTACGAATAGGCACCACAAGACCAGGCTTCGCTTTCAACTTATCTAAGCTCTTAAATGAAGATTCTCGTGACAGTGGAACTAATCTCTTGGGGCTCAATGCCTTTGGTGATGCTGTGCTTAATTCAAGAGCTTGCCTTTTTGCTGATGGAGGAGCTACTTCGACGTTATCAGAAAGTCTCTTGCCAGAAACTTGTGAAGTTGAACTAATTTTATTGGATTTTTTTTCAACATCTGAGCCACAAAATTCAATTCCACAAATATGTCAGCATACAGCCATAGATATAGATATGGGTGCTTGAATGCTTATGCTACCCTCAACTTCAGAACATGCAAATTCAGTTTGCAGAAAGAATTATATGCATACGAAGAAAGCAAAAAAGGTGTAATATGTCTGATCCCAGAAGACCCCTTTTTTAAAAATATATATACAACTTCATTCTTACCCAGCCTCTTATTTTCAGTCTCCTCTGCATCTTTGCATTCTTCACATAACCAATCCCCTTCAGGGACTTTCTGAAGCATTTCTCGCATGCAGTAGCTGATTCAAAGAAATAATAATGTAAGACTCATTTCAAAGAAGGAATTGGCAATAATTAATATAATAGAAACTAAGAAGAAATAAGGTGAAAGTTTCTTATGCATACGTGTGCTCTGCACCATCACTGCACCTACAACATATAGCAAGTAGATCGTCACGGCCAGCATCTCCACAGATGTCACACACCTTTACCTATTTTTCAGTTAATACAATCAAAATTAGAAGTGGAGTTTAAGCATCTCCACAGACACCATTATATTCCACCCACTCCTCCCAATTTCATCTCAATCAAGATTAGTACAGAAAAAAAAAAAAAAAAAAAAAAAAACTAACTTAACATAAAGAAAAGTAAAGATACTCACATCGTGTTCCACAACATCTGACTCCTCACTCTCATCTTCAGATTGAGGTGCCTGGTTTCCAGGTGATTTAACCAGCTCTTCAGATTTCTCATGCTGCCCATCATGGACTGAACATTTATGATCTTCTTCATTAGCAGCACAGACATCATTATCAGTATCTACCTCTGACTTTGGACATATTTTTGGTGAAACCTTGGCAGTATTGCTAATAAGGATATCCTTATTGGCAATAGACTTCTCACCAGAAACAACAATAGGTGCCCTCTCTTTGGTTAATGATGAACTGGAATTCTCAGTAAAGCATTCTGACAACTTTTCTGGGATATGAGAACAGGAATCCTTTTCCTCATGTATTATGCTTGGATTTCCTGAGAAAGATTTACTACTTCGAGATTGTCCATACAGCCTTTGTACCTTAGGTGAGCTATGGCCAGAGTCTGCATCTTTAGAAGATGGAATCTCCAAGCCAGACATGTCAACAGATGGAGCACTTTCAGATCCTTCCACCCCTAAATGACTAACTGAAGCTGAACTACAAGATATATTTATTCTGTCCACGTTCCTTTGATGGCTATCATTTACTAAATTAGAATCACAGGCTCTACTAATACAAGATGTATTGTCATCATGGCCTTCTAAAAGCTTGGAATCCTGATATTTATTTGACAACATCTGTCTACTCTCGGCATTTTCAGATAGAGAATCATGACTTGAATTAACACTGAGCATATTACTGGTTTCACTGACAGCATGCTGCAAGCTTTCACAAGCTCTGCTCCTAAGAGAATATACATTACCCTCATTCACAGAATACTGATTATTAGCCTCCCCTGAGCGACAGTTTTCATCAGAAAACTCTTCAGCCTTTGACCCCATGAGAGCATGGTTAAGATGCATGCAAGATGAACAAGGAGCTGAGCACACGTTACAAGTCCCCGATTCAAGCCTCATATCAGTGTTTTGAATCATGAAATGTTTGACAAACTTCTTTAGAGATTCAGGTGATACCTAATCAAAACCAAGCAAAAGTTAAAAGAATAATGAAACCTTTGACTGAGACTCTCACTAATTCTTTTTACAAGGTTAAGGACCCCTCGAGTCAAAGTTTTACTATGTTACTTAATAGGATTAAAACAAAAATTTTATCACAAACACAAAAGTTGCATCAAGATTTATCTTAGTATATTTTTAAAACATATCTTTGAAGTTCAGTGACTAGTATTCATTTTTTCTATAATGTGTGGACATCGTCCAGCCATGAATTTACTCAGATATTTGTAACATTTTCTCTAAGTAAAGCACGTGTGGAGGTATGGGCCGAAAAAAGCAGTGTGTTTGATATACTGTGAAGCTATAATTTGTAGCCAGAGTTTCTTAACCTTATTGCTTTTATAAACTCTACCCAACAAAACTTGCTATTGTGCAGCCTCATTTTACTTCCCCAAAACTATGTTTGCATCCCCTAACTTTAAAACAAACAAAACAAGCACTAAATTCTTTAGGAGGCTTCTTTGTCATACATGTAGAGAAAGGAGCACTCTATTGAGCTACATCAGCTAATGACTTTAATTTTTTTTTATTTTTCCTTGAAATCCTTTAGGGGGAATACTATTTCTCAACATCTATTTATTTTATTCTTTGAACAGAAAGGAAGGCAAATCCTATAACTAAAGCCAGAAATATAATTTTACCACTGTAGAATTTTGCATCAATCAGGACAATACGGAATAACGAAACAAATAAGCCAAAAATAAATACCAAGACCAATGCACACACATGATACATTCATATTCATGTATGCATATAATCATGTTTAAAGATGACAGTACGACAGTGCCTCCAATATCCCACTCCCATGAATTTTTGCTCAATCATTGCTAAAAAGTAAAAAATTAGGACAATTTAATGTTAATCATATTTAATCTTCCCATCCCATCCTTACAGTTACAGTTCATTGGACAACAATATGACTCAAATGCGGCTGCTATTTCACAGCTTCAAAGCAATCACAAAAGTAAAAAGTGGATAGTGATAAAAGAAGAAAAGGAACAGAATGTGAATTACCCTGTTATCTCAGCATGTTCTCCAGTACATCATGATGATTGATGATTCTGCCTTGTGGTCCTAGCAACTGGAAACTCCTTCTCAATACTGATGTCAAGCAGACAAAACATCCAAACCATATTAACAAATATTGCCCCAACTTTTTCACCAACGGAACTATGCAAGTACCAATTCATGAAATACTTCTCTCAACCCAGAATCTAACAGCGACAGCAATTTTGCAAATGTTAATTGAAGTGAGCTAACACTCACCCCCCCTAAAAAATCCTCGAAGGACCAAAAACCCTACCACTGACAAAATCAAACCCTAGCCCAACAACACACTGAATTAGCTCACCCCTCACCCTATCAGAACGAACAAGTACCTGATTTTCCAATGAATTCATCCAAACACAACAAAAACAATTCCAAACAAAATAAATTACGAAACAAATCGATTTTAAAAAATTGAAAATTAGAATAATGAAATGAAAAAACCCTAACTTAGAAAAATTAACATGTATCTAACAAAGAAAGCATTGATCTCGATGGCATTGCATACGCTTACCTTGCGTTGGGCTATTTCCGATGGCAAGAAAGAGCAGAGTGGCACCTAAGATGGGGTTTGGAGTCGCAGAAATCTGTGTCCTGTGACGACCCACCAAATGGGGATTCAAAATGAAGGGTTCAGAGAAGACTCAGATGAGCATGCGCTTAGATATGCAAAATTACACACACGATCTCATTCAACAATCTCCTCCACTCTGTATTTATTTTTAGACGATAAAAAAAATAAGAAAATAAAATTGATGCATCAATTGTTTAATTTTTCTTCCTTTTTTTATCTCCTCACTTTCTCTGACTGTGATCTGAAAAAAAAAATTAATTAAAAGAAAATCCTCAAAATGGGTTTTTTTTCATGAGAATCCAAATCCATCTAACCCAGCTGGCTTAAACTGCCCTTTTTTCTCTCTCTTCATCTCTCTCTAAAATTTCTGTCTCAAATTAATTAATTAATTATAACTCCAAAGACCATAAAAAATTCTCGGGGGTCTTTGCCGGGTTTTTTTGTTTTTTGGAAATTTGGGTTGGAAAATAAACAAATGCGAATGAACTCAATTAAGCGAGCATCCCGCACGTGTGAAATAGAATGACACGTGCGAGTTCATAATGAACGCGTGGAAAAGGTGCGCGTGAGAGTGGCGTGAGTCATTAGTAATGCCTCATTGGCAGGCGTCCGCGCCTCACACTTTCCCCGTATGATATCTTTATGTTTTTTTTTTCCTTAAGAAAAAACATTATTTTAAGAAGAGTTTAATTAGTATACACGGAAGTGTAAAACAATTTTACACGGTCATCAAATAATACGTTGTTACATCATTTAATGAGTATAACAACTTATAAGTTACTAATATTAAATTTAATAAATGATGTGGCAGCACATCATTGAATGACTGTGTAAAACTTTTTTACACAGTCAGTGTATATATCACTTTTGATTTAAAGTTTAGAAGTGATTAAATTCAAGTCAACGCTAAATCAAACACATTTAAAAAAAACATCATTTTAATGTTATTCATATTTTAACCGTAAAAAAAAACCCTAAATCAAACACATTTAAAAAAACATCATTTTAATGAACTAATTTTAGGAATGGTCACTTTTGTTTGTTTATAATTATTTTTAGAAATAATTAATTTTTTTAAATATAATTACTTTTATACAAATTTATTATGTTTACTTAATATTTTAAAAACAATCAAAATTTAAATAAAAAATAGAATTCTTATTATAATCACAAACTATTTTAATAAGAAAATTATGATTGTAATCAAATAACTTTTAATTTTTATAAAAAATTTAAATTTAAATAAACCGGCACTTGGGATCAATTTACTTATTAAGTATTCCATATATTGTATAGATATTTTATAATTTAAAAAATAAATAAAATATAAAAATACACATAAAACCATTTAAATAAACAAATAATATAAATAATTATTTAAAAAATAGTTAAAGTAATAAAAGAAAACAATTAATATGAGAATATAAATAACTTAACTTTAATAAAAAAATAAGGATTTAATAAGTATACCTGATAGTGTAAACTTATTTTACACAGTCATCCAATGATGTGTTGTCACATTATTTATTGAGTATAGTAACACATGAGGTGTTATAATCATTAATTGATGTGACAACACATCATTGGATGATTATGTAATTTTTTTTACATTGTCAATGTATAGTAATTAAACTCAAAAAATAATCATAACGTAAAAAAAAATTGAGAAAAAATATTAGAAAAAATTGATCATTTGTGAGTTTTAAAAGACGTAAAAAATTAAATAATTGTGATATCATATATTTAAAAGTGAATAAGAAAACAATTATAAGTGTTCTCTCATTTTTCATGATTGATGGTTTTATTTTCATTAAGTAAAAATAGACTGTTAAAACTTAAACATTTGATTTAACACAACTAGTTTGGTGTCCGTGCGAAGCACGAAGGACGCTCACAGTGGGAATGTTGTAAGAATTTTGAAATATAAAATTTGGTTTGAATATATATGAAATTTGTAATGAATATGTGTATGAGAAGAAATTATACATGGTAAAACAGTTACTATGGAAAGGAATTAAAAAAACATATATATTGGATGAAGTATCTAACTTATGAATATAAACTCTGTTAATTGGAGATAGGAATGTGGATGTAATCCCTGTAAAAGAGAAGTTAAGGTTAAAATAAGGTAGAAGATAATATAAAGTATATGTATGTGGAAAAAATAAAATAGAAGGTTACTTACGTAAATTAAGCTTTGGAATACTTCTTTGAAAACCACATTTGATGTAGTGTTTGTTGAATTTCCCTCTTCATCACATAAGAATTTTAAGTCCATTATGTGATGTTACTCTTGAGAGTGCAACATACAACTGGTCGTGAGAAAATACCGGTCTTGGAAGAAAAATTCCAACATGTTTAAGAGATTGTCCCTAACTCCTGTTGATTGTCTTTGCAAATAAGACTGCAATTGGAAATTGTCTTTGCTAAAATTTAAAATGGATCATTTTATCTGATGAAATTAATGAGAGTCTTGTAATGAAAACCTTTTATGTAACATTTCTGTCTGGTATGACTCGTGCTTTTAAAACATATGTGCCCATTTGAATAATGATGAATATTGTGCCATTGCATAATTTAGAAGACCGGTCTATATTTCTCAACAGCATAACACGAACACCAACTGTTACTTTAACATCATGATTTGGAAGTCCTGATAGAAGTTATTGTATTGAGGAATTTTTAGGTATGAACATCGTCAGGGTTACTAAAGTGGGCATGTAGTGGACGTAGGTTGTCAAAACTAAGAAAATATTTTGTCTCGCCAGGAATGAGTGATAACATGTAATCATTCGAAGTTTCAAAAATATCATTTGTGGGTGCTAAAATAGCTCGATCTTGAAAGTAGCTTGGCTCTTTCATGTTTTCCAATAACATAGGATATGTACTTTGAATAATAGAAGCAAGAGGATCACCTAAATCATTTAGCAACATATCTTTTGGAATTTCAATATTGACATCGTTATTAACTTTTTGTCCATTCCTTCCGTCACCAATGCTCAACACTCGGCTAGAAAATCTTTTCAATTATTCTGCATGGAAATTTGAATCAGCATATTACATTGTCATGTTTTTTTGTCAATGTTAACACCTTGAATTAATTCCAAACATATGAAAAGTTGACGGTAGCACGAACCATGTCCAGTCTTATCCCTTTAGGGATTATAGGCAAGATCTGCCTAAAATCACCACAAAAAATAAACTACTTTTTCTCCAAAAGGGAAGATTGGTACTATTTGCGGACGTGAATCAAAATATGTCTTTGAAATTCCGATCAATAACTTCAAAATAAAGCTTATGACTCATGGGAGCCTCGTCCCATAATAAAACATGGGGTAACATGTGTTTTTAGTCCCTGTAAATGGACCGAGTTTTGTTTTTAGTCATCGTAAATGTTTTTTTCTTTTTACATCTTCGCAAATGTAATTTTTTTTTAAATTGGTCATTGCCGTTAAATAATGTGTTAATTTTAACGGTTCTTTTTTTTTCTCCTCATCCTCCTACTTCTTCTGCTTCTTCTCCTCCTCATCTACTCCTCCTCCCTCCCTCTCCTCCTCCTCCTCCCTCTTATTGTCCTCCTCCTCCATCTATATCATACTTTTTTCTAATATTAACAATTTCTTGCATATGTATATAGTTAGAGGAACTAAAATAAGACATTCTCATATAGTCCCAACTCTAAAATGAGTTCAAATTAAATCACACCTGAAATAGGAGAAGGGGAATGAGTAGCAAAAGGAGAAGGAGAATAAGAAAGAGATGGAGCAGCAAAAGGAGAAGGAGAAGAATGAGGAGGAAGAGGAGAAGAAGAATGAGCAATAGTTGTAACGATATGGATGTATTTTAAAAAAAAACATTTGTAAGGATGTAATAAAAAAGGAAATTCATTTATGAGGACTAAAAACAAAAGTCGAATTGTTAGTTATTAACAGAGTTTTAACGGCAGGGATGTATTTAAAAAAATTTACATTTGTAAGGACGTAAAAGAAAAAAAAAAACATTTACGAGGACTAAAAACAAAACTCGGTCCATTTGCAGGGACTAAAAAAACATTTTACCCTAAAACATATATATAGATATATAATATAATTTTTTTTTAATACTATAACCACTGAAATTATTAAAATGTGGATTTATAATTGTCCATAAGAATTATTAAATAGTAGCTTTTCTATAAGATTATATAACTCATGGAATTTAAAATACAATAGTCCGTGTAGCTTCATAACGGATACTTTTCTACAACCGCTTTTTGTATACTGAAAGTACAATTCTTACAAATTTTTAATATTAAAATTGTTAAAATGGACTTTATTATTGATATTTGATATAATAAATATAACTATAATTAAATATTCGCTATTAACATAATTATAACACGCTTTTAAAATGAATTTATTATATTTTTATTTATATTATAAACTTTTTTAATATTAAAATTGTTAAAATAAGCTTTAATATTAATATTTAACATAATAAAATAATTAAATAATAATTATTAACATAATTATAAAAATTCATATTATTGTTAAAATTTCATATTATATTTTTATTTATATTATAATTAAGTATATATAATTATTATTAACATAATTATAAAATTTTTTAAGTGTTTGAGCATGTTTTAAATTTCCTATTATATTTTTTTCATAATTAAATTTTACCTTTTTATAAAATATTTTGTTATGTTTTATTTTTCACATTATATTATTTTTTATTTATAATAGTTAGTATTTTTATTATTACTATGATATTTACATTATTATAGTTATTGTACCCTTTTATAAATTATTTTATTATGTTTTATTTTTCACATTATATTATTTTTTATTTATAATAGTTATTATTTTTATTATTACTGTGAAATTTACATTATTAAAATTATTGTAATTAATTAATGGTAATTCATAATGTTAATCATTAATATTTTATAATGTAAAAGGCACCTTCTATTTTAAGAAGTTTCATTGAAAGAAAATTACTATTATGTCCCCACTTTAGATTTTATAGGCTACTTTCACTACCTTACTTTTATATATAACAAAGATAAAGATAAAGATTCAATTGAATTAATTATTTAATAAGTATTTTATCTATTTAAAATTAATATGAATCATTGTGTTTTAGTTATAATCTTACTTTTATTTGATTAAATAATATTATCTCTGACTCTATTTATTTGTCCCATTACAATAAAACACAAAAATTATTAAAATCCAATAAATGCTATCATTTACGTTAAATTTATTGTATTTTTTTCTTAATATAAACCTTTATTTCTCTATTTTACTAATAATTAATTTTTCTCATTTATTATCTATGTTAATAAGGGTAAGTTTGGGAAAAGATGATTAATGTTTTGAACTTATAAATGGGATGAATAAATAAAATTGCAAAAAATCTTCAAATAACACATCTAAATAGGATTGCAGGTGGTAAAATAGGAAATTGCAAGGAATGACATAACAAAGAGATTAAGGAGATGTTAGAAATTAAATAATAGTTTTAAAATAAATGACAATTGCTTTTCTTAACATGTATATTGTTACTTGTTTACAAAATAGGGAGAATAGAAGACAGTAAACAAAAAAAATGGTTAAGTATATGTTTGTCAAAATCTTGGTTTTGATTTTCCAAAAGTAAAATCAAGCATGTACTATTTATGTTTTTCATCCTTATAAAATTAACAAATTTTACTTGTAATCCATGATTAAATTCTATTTATTTTTATTTTAAAAATATAAAAATAATATGTGTTTGTTCTCGTGTTAAAAACAAAAAAAATACATTACTAGTATTTTATTTACTACAAGAATGCACTGAATTGAACATGAAAACGTAGCGATGGTCATACACCATCGTCAGTCGCTACGTCATTGCTATAGCATTAAATGCGCAACTCAACGCACAGCTGTGCAATTAATACGTTGTGACGACTTGACCGTCGCTACGTTTCGCACTGTAGTGACGATCGTTGCTACTTTTTAATTAAAAAATAAATTTGGCGCGTCAGAGATTTTTTTAACGTAGCGACGACCAGGTCGTCGATAAAGTTTAAAACTTACGCGCACAAAACTCTTTCCCCTCCCCTCTTCTTTTTCCTCCTTCCTCCTCTTCCTCTCTTTTCCTCCTCTCCGACCACCTTCTCTTTCTCTTCCTTTCTCTCATTCATTTTCAAATCCTCACCGATTAAACATTCTTCATTGTTCATAGGTTCATTTTAAACTGATAAGAATCTCCAATAGTTGTCCTTAGGTCCCTCTGTCTTTTCTCCCTCTTTCTCCTTCGCTGCCCACCACCACTGTCGTCGTTCATGTAATTATTTAATTAATTAATGTTTTTTATTATAATTACATAATTATATAGTTAGTTATTTAATTATGTAGGTAGTTATTTTAGTTATATAGGTAGTTTTTCTAGTAATTTTTAGTAATTAATTATCAATTATCAGTAATTATGTAGTTATTAATTATTAATTATTAGTAACTAGGTATTAAATATCAGGTTATTACTAATTAATTATTAGTAATTATGTAGTTAGTAATTATTAGTTATTTATTAATTATTAATGATTAGGTTATTATGTAGTTATTTGTTTAATTTATAGGTATGTTTTTTAATATTTAATTTATAGTTACTTATTGTAGTTGGGTGCCTAACAACCCCTCATCACGGCCATTGATAATGCTTTCCACTCACAATTTCAGGATCTCACTATTTGTGGGAGGTCACCCCAAAAGATGTGACTTGTGCAAATAAGTGGTGGGAGGAATTTATAGTGAAATGTTTTCACATTACTTTATTTTTTTAACTTGTTATGTTCATTCCCTCATCCTGGAAAATAGATTAACAAATTAACCTAAAAAAATTATCAAATCAATAAAAAATTGAAATTTATATCTTTAGTAAAAAATAGCAACAAATTGAAATCTATATACAAACATTGATTTGGTTCAATTCCATAAGTGAAAATATAGAAAGAGAAGAAAAAAGAATTACATTGATCAATTATTTTATTTTAGTGTAAACCACAGGTATCCCCTATTACCAGGGGCAATCTTATTCGGGGCTTAGTCACAGTAAGCACACCTATTAATATGCAAATTTATTAAATAAATTTGACTAACTCATGCGTTAACAGGTGAATAAATAAATTTATAATATTATTATTAGGTTAAAAATAAGAAGAATAATAAGAATATTAAATTAAACAACACTATAAGATTGTCCTGAATTAGACGCGAAACAAACGCGACGATCATGGGTCGTCTTACGTCGTCGCTACAACATTAAATGCGCAGCTCAACACATAGTTGTGCAATTAATATTCTATGACGATCTGACCGTCGCTATGTTTCACACAGTAGCAACGGCCAAGACGTTGCTATACTAAAAAACTAACTATTTTATTTTTGAAAATTTAAAAAATAAATGAAGCAACGACTTAAAATTAAAATTAAAATCTGGCGCGTCAAAACATTTTTTTAACTACGTTGGATAAAAATGATTTAAAATCAATTCCACAAAATTGATTATGCCTGTTATCGACTAGAAACCGAACAAACACTAAGTAAGTTCAATAACAAAGGGATGTCAACTCAATTTAAGAACAAGGTATAGAATAAGGGAAATGCTAACGAGTGCTCTAAGAACATTAATTAAAGAACCAAAATTAGTAAGTTTTAATTGAACTGCGCAAGCATTTAATACTTTAAATACAATTAATATCAATAATTCTCATTAAAAACCTACTATATAGTATATATTGTTTCTTAACCAATGCCCTGTCTTTTTCACACACTCATGCATGTTGCTTCATATTTATGTAATTTTCATCATTTACTTATGATTGGTTTCATACATATCACACTTTAATTTTATTACATGGACTGTGAATATGAGGAAATGTATACACGCGCCATATGCAAGAAGTTTTATCACATTACACTTGGGGTTAGGTAAAGATATTTAAATTATACAGTTTTTTTTTTTTAATTGCATGGCATCAAGAAAGAAAACTGAGGTCCAGTAGTAGGTTTTATTTGGGCCCTTAATAAGGGCTGTGTGCTAGGCTGCTGAATTACTGGGCTTTAGTTCCATTATCAAATTTGGGTCGAATAGATCCTAGATTGAAACATGCTTTTTTTTTTATGTAGCCAAACATTTTGCATTCTATTGAACAAAAAAAAAACTTTTTGCATTCTCATGACTAACCCTGAAACATGTGTTATTTTGTTACATATATGTTATTTAATTAAAAAATAATACAATAAATTGATTAAATACTATAAATATAGTTCACATTTCATGACAAGAACAAAATTTTAAAAGAAAAGTTTCGGACCAGACCATGATTTGTAAAATTAAAAAAAATGTTTTATAAATCATAATCCAAATACATTAATTATAAACCATCAACTTCTATTATATTAGGTAGTTTAAATTAGTTGTACAAAAATTCATACTAATTAATTACATGTGTAATTAACTTTCCAAAATCATGAGATTCAATTTATGTTGTATGTTAATTAGTTGTACATCTTATGATTTACTTTTAATAATAAAGCCTGATTATTATTATTGAACAATTATCCTTTTTAACATATATATATATATATACTTAATTGAAGTGACAAAAAACTTGATATCTATAATATAAAAGCTTTGAACCTCTAACCTCTCGACCTACAAAAATAACAAACCCAATAATTCCTTTTTTTTGTGACAATAGGAAATTAAACAAAAACAAAAAAGAAAAAATATAGCCCAAAACGGCCCAAGAGCAAAGCTCCAAACCCTAAACTACACTTCTCCTCTCTGGAAGAGGTGCTCAGCCGCATCAAAGAGTAAAGGGAGCACAGCAAATGGAGGGATGTTCGAGAACTCCCTATACCCGAACGTTGGATCAAGAGCTTCCTTGGCAAAGCAGTCCACAAGGTGATTGGCTTCCCTGAGAACAGGATTCCATAAAACGTCTTCAAAGACCTTCGCGGATTCCTTGATCTGATTAACCATGGCTGAGCAAAGGTGAGTATCACAACACCCTTCATTAATCATTTTAACAGCAAACATAGAATCAGATTCGAAAATAACCCTTTTTAAACTATTCCTTTTTGCAATTCAGACACCTCTCATCAGACCCCAGAGTTCAGCTTCCAAAATCGATTTGCAGTGGAGATGTTCACCGAAAGCAGACAGGAAAGCTCCATCACTAGTACGAAAAACTCCACCACAAGAGGCTGAGTTGCGAGAAGAAGATAGAGCACCATCAATGTTGATTTTGTACCAGTGCTGCGGCGGAGGGAACCACTGAATCAGGTCAGGGTTTCTCTCACTCTTTACTAAAGAAATGGGATTTCTTAGTTTAAGAGCTAAAATAGTGGCTTGAACTTGTCTTCTAATCTGATTCGCGAGCTCAGAAATAGAAACTTTGATACTATTAAAAATGACATTATTCCTATGCTTCCAAATGGCTTCCATTGTGAATCCAAAAACTAATTGCTTTACTGGCTCTGTACTGTTCTTATTAGGACAATATAAATTATCCATAAGCCAACTATGTAAATTCTGAGTTTTAAAGAAATGTTGGTCCTGATAATGCCCCCAAATGTCCACCCACAGAGGTTTAACTTTTGAACAGTCCCTGAATAAATGGATAATTGATTCAGGTTCTGTATTTCATAAGGTACACTGATCATGCAATAAGAGGTGTCTAGATTTCCTTTGGCAGTTTGTCAATAACGCATAGGAGGCAACCTTCCATAATAGTAATCTGACCCTTTGATGTCCTTCCCAATTCCAAATTCTTTTTAAACAAAGGATTGCTCCCAACCCTTTGAGAGTTTGTTAAAAACTCATAACCAGACTTAATTGTTAACCAACCATCAGTATTCCCCTGCTAAGCTAGTAAGTCCCTGTTGCCACTAGGAATTGGAGGGGCTTGGAGCAAAATTTTGGTACAAATATCACCCGGAAGTAGATTTTGAAAATAATTCATATCCCAATCTTCATTAACTATAATGAATTGGCTAATAGGAAGTTGCAATTCTGATTCATTCACAGTTGAGATAGCATATTCTGCAAGATTGTCAATCCCTGGAATCCACTTATCTATCCAAAATTTTATATCTTCACCATTTCTGACTCTCCAATTGCAATTAGATAATAATTTCTCCCAATTAGCACAAACACCCTTCCAGAGATTGGAATCACCAGTCCTCCTGCGAACAATAGGTATAATTGACTCCCCACAACTATATTTAGCTCTAAGCACTTGAACCCATAATTCAGTAGGTTGATGAATTAAAGACCAGCCAATTTTCATCATGAAAGCATTATTGACATCCCTTGCTTTTCTAAGACCCAACCCTCCCAACAACTTAGGAGAGCAAATCTTATCCCAGTTGACAAGGTGAATTTTCCTCTGATCTACAATATCCCCCATAGGAAGTCTCTACAAAATCTGTCCAGCTCATCACAAGTAGAAGTAGGTAAATAAGATGACTGCATCAAATTTGTAGGCATAGAATTAAGAACAGACTGGGATAAGGTAAGTCTGCCAGCAAATGATAGTGTTTTAGCCTTCCATGAGCTCAATCTTGTCTTTGTCCTTTGAAGAATGGAAGAGAAAGATCTCTTATTGACTATGGAGTGGTGTAGTT